>JACEIK010000625.1:97120-147148 GCA_018107945.1 Datura stramonium
GCCTTGGTCCCTCCATGGACATTGTGAACCTCAACTAAGGCAAAATGCCTAAGTGGAGGGTGGCTATGGTAACGGTGCATAGATGATATGGGGGAGAAAAGAAAAAAGCTAGTCAGTAAACGGTGATGTGTGGTGTGAGAAAAAAAAAAGAGAAAAAGAAAAAAAAAGAAATTTGAAAGTCAAAATAAAAAAACTATAAAAATGAAAAATACACCATATCCACGAAGTGAAAGTTGAATAAAATGGTGAAAGGAGGGAAAAAGAAGAAATGGAAAAAAAAGGTAAAAGTGAAGACAAGAGTTGTGTAGTACCAAGGAGGGTTAGTCACTATTGTCCATATGTACCACACCCGTACCTAAGCCTACATAACAAGCCAATAAAAGTCCTATAGTGATCCTAACCAAACTGTACGAAAAGCTAGAGTAGAGAAAATAAGAGCACGCCTATGGTATCACTTGTGCAGTATTTGAAACTTATTTGTTTTAGTGAGAGCTTTTTTGGATATTTCTAGTTTCTTACATATATATCGTTCGTGGGCAATTAACTACGTGGATGTGGTTTATGGGGTTATGTCATTGATTAGGGTCCTTCCGTACCTCCAACCATTTCACCAAACTTAGCTTCACAACTACTTCTTCGAGTGGTGGAGTGAAAAATCTAAGCCGATGTCTTTCTATCCTCCCATTTTAGCAACCAAGCAAGGTATTAGGTATATTTCTATCCTAACAACAAAATCTTATCAAAAGACAAGAACTTATTTCCTACATTCTCATGTTCTTCCCTAGGTTTGCTTTCTCAAGCATTTGCCTGAGTTTAACGTGTGTGTTTTCATGGTGATCAATCATAAAAACAACCATAATCAAGAATGCAAGACAAAACAACAATCGATAACTTAATTCCAACACAAATTCGTAAAAACACAATCATAACTCATGGATTCAACCCTAGAGGAAGGGTTCTAGCCATTCATGTTGGTAAAATTACAAGAAAACATTGTTAAAGTAACATACTTACAAGAATTGGTAAAGGAGAAGATGAAATTGATGAACCTAGGTGTAGAGTTACTCCCACTTCTCCCTTCACTCTAGGTGGTTTTGGAGAATAAAGTAGTGACAAAATGATTTTGGAGCTAAGGGACCAATTTATAGTAAATGAGAATTGTGCAAAATTAGGCACATTCGTGGAATGGCTCACGTGTTATGGAGTGTGTCGCGGAGCACTACCTCAGTAGAAACGGAGGAGCGGCTTACCTTGGAAATTACAAAAAGCGTCTCTAGGCAGCCTTGCCGCGTTGGCAGTGTCACGCTGCTTAGGCGCACGCTAGGTGGCCTTTGTCTCGCGCCAGCCTGCCTACCGTAGCCGCGTTGCCAACGCGCAGGTGGGCTGTTTTGCGCATCTTCCTTACCGACATTCGCATTTTAATTCGATTTGAGCCTCCACTTCACCAACTCATGGATTAGTCCCTCAAATTCATTTTAAACATACAAAAACAAGAACTAATCATGTTGGATTTAGTACATATTCACATTTATATAGAAATCACATGAAAATGTATATAATGAATTAGAATTAAACAAGACTAAATTAAGTTATAAAGCATTACTCGGGCATGCTATTTTCGGAATCACAACCACACTTAAAGTCTTGTTCGTCTCGAACAAACCTTTTACATCTCATGCACATGAGGCTCACACATAATAATTTAGCAAGAAAATTCCAAGCTACGGCTATAATGATTATTTGAGATAACAAGTTAACAATGGAGCATGCACGATTTAATCGATGAAGTGATATCTGACTCCATTAGACTTCTTAACCTCAAGAATTGACTCTCAATCTTGGCAAACTCATACCAAATCAAGCTGATCAAAAATTAACATGAATTTATATCCTTCATTCAACATGTGCCCTCACAAAAAGAGAGTTACCCATTTTTACATACGAAAAAAAATTTAAATCACAGCATGTATGGGTAAATGAATGAAGATCGCTCACTCTCACAAAGAATTCACATGCATCCATGTAATAACCCGTAAGCTTGCACTTAGTGTTTAACTCCACTAATTTAAGGATATATGAACGTAAGATAGGGTACAGGACTTTTTTTAGGTTGTAATGTAGCTAAGGGGCGGGTAGGTACTATTACGACGATGTAGTGACTATCTTCCCTAAGCGCTTAATACATCACGCCCTCGTACATTCACCACAAATCGTTAAGCACAAAATTTTTGAAATTTTCCTTGAAATTTCCCTCACCCCACACTTAAATCATGCTACTCCACGAGACCTTTAGGCCTAGCTAACTGACATGTTTATCTTTACATCTTGCACAAGTGTGTGTTTGACCCACACTTTATCATCCACATGCTTCTTAGCTTCCTCCTCCAGGTACTTTCCAGACTTCCCCTCCATCGTACTTAACTTTCCACCAAAACAAATCAAGATGAAAAATAAATAAAAAATCAACTTAAGTGTAAAGAAATTAAAATGGTACTTGCATGAGTACTTAGTTGGGTTGTCTCCCAAGCAGTGCTTTATTTTACGTCGCGGCACAATGTGGGCTTTGTCCTTGTCGAGGACATCCTTATACTGAGTTCCTAGTTCAAGAACCATCTCCTTTTCTTTTTCTTTTTAGAGGAAACAACCTCCACTCTGTTCCTCTCTTCCTCCAACTTCACGTTACGAAGCCCTTTATCGGGCTCGGGGTGAACACTTGTCATTACCTTTGGCCATGCACCTTGGAATCCTCCACCTAAACTCATCCTCTAACAACGCACTAACACAGCAAAGGTTTCTATAGCGTGCGGATGGGTTTATTCATTGTATACTCGGAAGAAGTTCTTCTTAATCTCGACCCTCATTTGGGGTCTGCTCTCAAGTCGATCACCGCTCCTTCGATGGCCAAGAATGGTGGAGTCCCAAGATTAGAATTGCCTAGTTTATCAGCACGAAAATCTAAGATAATAAAAATAGCGGTATAATAAACTTACCCACTTTGATGAGATGGTCCTCTATTATTCCATCGGGCGTCACTCATGACTTATCGGCCGGTGCCGGCATCAACCCTCGTTGGCCTCGATTTTCCCAATCGGGTGTTGAATAAAGATAGGGAATTAGGTTACTTGATTTGCCCTTAGATCTGGCTCTTAGCACCTTAACTTTACCAATTTGTATGGGGAGAGGGGTAAAACTCACGGGCCTTTAAGCTTCTTTGGAATCTTGCTCGTAACCTGTGGCTGCACTCCTCGGTTAGTGCTACGATGCCGGACATCCACCAATCACAACTTTGTTCGCCATCCACGTCCTTCAAGTATTTAGCATACTTGGGAATTCTGCAAAAACATCAATAGAGGCAAATTTATCTTGAATTTCTTTGGAAACTCTCCAAGAACTCTTTGAAGCATTCCTCTTCCTTGCTCTTTTTGAATCTACGAAATGGTGGTGGTCTTTAATCTTGCTTCAATGGGAATTTGTGCATTTTGTTTCCCTTAATCTGATTTTCTTAATTATTAGGTGGATGGTCTGGTCTAACAAACCTGAGTGCACCTCCTTTCTCTTCTCTTTTGTACTTGCATATTGGTAGCACAACTTCTCAAGCGATGGCATTGACTGCCAGGTGAGATGCAGTGTCGCTTAGTAATCCCCCTGCTTGCGATCTCATGTTTTGACATTTATATCGACCCATTTTGTTTTTCAAGATTGCGGATGGCCTTACTTTGAAGTTCTTTAAGTACATTGCCATCCTCTCCTGATTTTCTACTAATTCAATCTAGGTCTCCATGATTTTCTTGATGTTTCCTCATCTTTGTTGCTGCTCATTTGACCATCATTATGCCTATTACGATCTGCTGTTGTTGAGGTTGCTTGACTCTTTGCTTTTGGTTTCCACCCCAAGAAAAATTCGGGTGGCCACTGCCATTTCTATTGTAGTTGTTTCAAAAATTCCTGATTGTTTAGCTGCATATTCCCAACAAAATTGGCCCGGTTGGATTGGCTCCACAAGATTACGCATTGTGCCCATTATTACCACAAATTTTGAACCAACTTGGAGCTTGCTTTGAATTGCATTAACTTGCCCTTTTGTTGTTGGTTCTTACTAGGTTTATTGAGCGAGTCATCTCCAATCTTTGGAGGCAATACGCGTCTTTGCAAAGAGGCATTCATTCCATCTACCTCTAACAACCTGATCTCTTTCTGTCCCTCGATGACTCGCTATGCCACTTTGGATTTCCTTGAGCAATTGTTCAGCATAGTGCACAACTCATCATAAGTCTTCTCCAAGAGCTTGCCCACCGTGCAGAGTCAGTAATATTTTTGTGTGTGAGTCTGAACACCACCACAAAGAAATTGTAGACTATCACTTCATTTGATTCTTTGGTGATGAGACAGTCTCTCAATAATGACTTGAATCTTTCCCAAGCCAAATATAAATTCTCATCAGACACACTTGAAACTAAGTATTTCACTTCTCAACTTTGCGGTGCTACTGAAGGAAAGAATCGATAAGGAACTTCTTAGCCAAATCAGCTCACGGAGTTATGGCGATTGGTGGCTCAACCTTTAGCCACTTTTTCCCAACAATGAAAATGGGAAGAGGTAGTTAGACATAATGCGCTGGGCGGCAAATTCAGGGACAACGTGTCGCTAATCTCAAAAGACTACAGTAAGTCTTGTTACGGGTCTCATGTGCCATCAGTGGGTGACCACTGGAGTGTAACATACGCACCATGTTACCTTCAATTCAAAGGATTCCCTCCAGGCAACGGTTTACGGATACTAGACTTCACATTAGTCGCTTGTGGGATTACCCGCCCAGCGATACGAATTACAGTTGCCATTGCTTCCGTTGACAATTGTGCTTGTCCTGCGGTGGTTGTTGTTGTACCTTTTCTTGAAGTCTCTTCAGCTTTTGCTCTAGAGCTACTCTCTTTGCAAATGGATTTGACGTTCGAGTTCAAGCAACGGTTCCTAAACTACGTATTTTTAGCCATTCGGTAAGACAACTGTCACTGCAATAAGTGGACTAAGACCAAGTTTCTCAGCATTTAGGAAATTTAAAAATAACACACAACGAGATAATTTATCAAAACTTCACCGAGTTCAAGAGCAAGGTGCCAAAAATTTGATGCATACCCCACAAATTATGCAATTCGTACAAGTAATATAGTGGCCCTTTTTAGAGCCGGATATCGAACCCACGAGGGAGGACTGGGCCAATTCAGCTAACTATCTTGTTCAAGTGTGATATTAACTTCTAAAAGTGTTGATTATAAAAGTTTTCGATAGATTTTAATTAAGTCTAATTGTGGTCGACGAAATATTCTAAATGCACTCAAGGAGCAACATAGAGTTAAAACTGGATAATCATACGCTATTATGATTTTCAATGGTTAAGTATGAAACTATCAATTGTCGTCTCACATATTTAGAATTGTATGTTCATTGGCCTTTCGAGCCTCTAAACCTACGACAAGCTAGCCTCCCACCCCTACTACATTGCTTGAGGATGCTAATTCTAGTTCATGGGCAAGTAACTGTGGATGTGGGTTTATGGGGTTATGTCGTGATTAGGGTCATACGTACCTCCAACCATTTCACCATACTTAGCTTCACAACTACTTTTTCGAGTGGTGGGTGACAAATCTAAGCCGATGTCTTTCTATCCTCCCATTTTAGCAACCAAGCAAGGTATTAGGTATATTTCTATCCTAACCACAAGAATTTTATCAAAGAAAGAACTTTTGCTTCCCTACATTCTCATGTTCTTCCATAGGTTTTTCTTTCTCAAGCATTTGCCTAAGTTTAGCATTATTGTGTTTTCATGGTGATCAATCATAAAAACAATCATAATCAAGAAACAGACAAGAAAACAACAATCGATAAGTTGAATTTCAACACAAATTTGTAAAACACAATCATAACTCATGGCTTCAACCTAGAGGAAGGGGTTCTAGCCATTCATGTAGTAAAATTACAAGAACATTAAAGTAACATCTTACAAGAATTGGTAGAGGAGAAGATGAAATTGATGAACCCTAGGTGAGTTCTCCCACTTCTCCGTTCACTCCTAGGTGGTTTTGAATAAAGTCATGACAAAATGATTTTTAGGAGCTAAGGGACCTATTTATAGTAAATGAGAATTGTGGAAAATTACATGTACTGTCGTGGAATGGCTCCTGTCCAAAGAGAGAGAGAGTGTATCACGAGCACCTCCAATGACACGGAGAATGCGGAAGCACAGGCTTCACTTAAGCTCTCTAGGCGGCCCCTTGCCGCGTTGGCGGCGATTCCTGTTGCTTAGGCGTGGCAGCTGGGCGGCGCAATACCGTGCCGGCCTGCTGCTTGCGTGGCACGTTACCCATTTCGCGGGTGGCCTTGGTCACGTAGCCTGCCTGCCGTGGCACGTTGCCAACGCGCAGGTGGGCTGTTTCGCGCATCTTCCTTGCCGACATTGCATTTTTGAATTCCGATTTCGAGGCCTCCCTTCACCAACTCATGGATTAGTCCCTCAAATTCATTTAAACCTACAAAAACAAGAACTAATCGTATTTGGTTAGTACATATATTCACATTTATATAAAATCATGAAAATGTATATAATGAATTAGAATTAACAAGACTAAATTAAGTTATAAAGCATCACTCGGGCATGCTATTTTGCCCAAAATCGGTTGCACCGTAGGTCTTCTATTTTACTTTCCTAGTTAAGAATCATTGTTGTAGTAGTGTTTTTGTTTGCCTTGAGGGCAGCCCCCAAAGTTCTAAGTGTGGTGTTGATGTTTCATTTACTTTACGACGCACTTTTCGACTCTTAAATCATAAAAAATATAATGCATGTCTTAATGTTGTTTTATAGAAGTTATGAGGTACTTTTACCTTATTTTCGGAAATCGGGTCCTGAGTTAGATGGAAAAAAAGGAAAAGATGCGAATGGTGATTTGCTTCAAGTCTCAGTACGGTCGTACCATCAGTCTGGCATTTGCTGTTGTAGTAGAATTTTATAGAAAATGCACAAGTCTTCAGGCCAAACTACGACACATGGTACAAGTCATTACCATCCTAGTACGAGCATACCTAGAAGTTGTAAAAAATTCAAAAGATGTGCACTTGTGGAAGATCTAGCTATTAGTGGAAGCCACGAATCATAATGTCAACACCTGGCTTAGTACCAAGTAATCATGAAAACTTTAGAGAAAATGTCAGCGGGAAGATCTAGGGTATAAGTAGATTATATGAGTAGTAGCAACAAGGTACGGGCCATCTGGGACTGCGTGGTAAGATTCACGGGTTGTTAGACTTTAGATGTTGAGACCACGACAGGCACCCCACAACTCATAGTGGTAGAGTCTACCAACCTCCGAATGAAAGATTCAAAGGATGCATTTCATACTATGAATGAAGCCACAACTCATTATCAAGCTACGACTCATAGGAAATAGGCGGCTTAGCAGTCTCAATGTTAATTTTTAAAGGTTTCATTAATTGTATAAATACTTTTCGGTTATTTTTCTTAGAGAGATTTCACACTTTTATTTTGTATTCATAATTTTAGGTTTCCTATATTCTTGGAGATCCAATTACTCAAATACTTGGGCAAAATTCATCATTGTTCTTTAGTTTTCGACAATGAATTATGTAATCAATTCTTGGGTTCTTCTTTCATCATTATTGTAAGTCTTCAATTATTTTTTCTTTCATGAAATCTAATTTTAATCTTGCAATCATGAATAGCTAAACCCTCCACAACTAGGATTGTGAACCATGGTCGAATAACTAACTAGGGTTAACACAAAGTGATGCTAAACCAATACAAATATATGTGTATTGTTCTTTTCTTCATGATTAACGTTTCTTAACGATACGCGAGTTGAGACTTGCACGAATTCTCCTCCTTCTTGAACCTTGAGAAGTTGAGATTGCGAAAGAAAATAACAACAAAGACTTGGTGAGTTTCATTGAATAGCTTGAGTTGCGGGCACGGGAGAGTCAATTTAAACTATTGATTAGGGTTAAACTTAAGCGCTCATGAGATCTAACGAGGTGATTGAATAGAGTCATCTAATAAGATAAATAATTCACTTAGATGAGCATAATTTAGTAGTTCTTCAAGCTATGTGTTAGGATAGATCACGAATCACGAGTAATAATCTAACCTAGTTAGGAAGCCATAGGGAACACCTCCCTAGTTGATTGCATAACTATTGGCTACAACTCTATTTCAAAATACTATTAGTTGATTTAAAACCCCCTTTAGGAACTAATTGAACTAAAAGTTTTAATACTAGCATTAGTCTATATCTTGATCATAGTCCCTATAGGATCGACCCTAACCTTAGTTGGGTTCTTTATTAACAACATCTGCGTTATACTTCCTAAGGGTTGTAATTTGAGCGTTATCAAAAATGGCATTGTTGCGGGTAATACGGTTTAGGATTGAATTATTTTCTTTTATTTAACTCTTACTCTTTATTTCATCGTTTACCATTTTCTTTTATTTTCACTTTTACTCGGGCTATTGTATGATTCCCTAATATTAGAGAAACCTATGATCGGCAATATGGAGGACAAGAAGTTTATTTGTGCCTACGCAGGAAAGGCTGAGTCTTGAGATACTAATAGCAAGTACTCATGAACTTTGATGGGGATAATGTCTAGGGGTACAGGAAGTCAAATGCAATTTGGAGGAATGGGGTCCTATAACTTTATCTTAGAAGAAGTTGGACCTTGATCTAATCACTTGTGCAACCCTCGACCAAAGCGCATTGGTTGAAGTATCATCAGTCTTGGAGCTTAAGCTCTACCTCCACATTTGAAATATGCATTTTTGAGGCTTGATGCCTTGCCGGTGATTATTCTTTGCCCGAGATCTTATAGAGTGGGGAGTTAAGGCCCTATTATCGGTGTTGAGAAGGTTCAAAAAGGCAATTGGTAGGACCATTGCGGCATCATTAGTATCCCTCCCGAGAAATATGCACCCACAAATTTAGTTGAAGCCCAAGCGTGTACCAAGTATAGAGCATCGTGATGACAAAATTCCTGTGCAAAAGGTGGTGAAGAAGGAGACTATAAAATGGCTAGATGGTGGTGTAGTCTAACCTACTATTGATAGTAACTTGGTGATTACGGTGTAGTGTGTACCCGAAAGAAAGGTGGAATCTTGGTGGTGCCAAATGAGAAAAATTAGCTAGTTTCGATAAAAACTGATCACACGTTAGTAGTGTTTACATGGACTATCAAAAAACTCAATTAATGGACTGGAAAGGACAATTTTTCGATGCATTTCATGGATTAGATGCTTGATAGGATGGCGGGAAGGATGGTACTCCTTCCTTAGTGGTTATCTGGATATATTGAATCTCCATGGCATAGGAGGACCAAGAAAATCACATTTACCTTCCTTGATGGCACTTTTCCTTTCGGGAGGATGTTATTCGGATTGTGCAATGCACCAACCACATTTCATTATTGTATGATATCCATATTTTCCAAATATGGTGGAGGACACCATTTGTAATTATTCATGGAAAACTTTTCGATTGTGGGTGATTCCTTTAAATATTGCCTTGAGCATTTGAGTAAAGTGCTTAGCAGGTGTGAAGAAACCTCACAGGAGTACTCGAAATTGGGAAAATTCCATTTTATGTGTCAAAGGGTATTGTTCTTTTACACCCCAGTTTGTTTATGATTATTTGATGGTTAGATTTCATATTAAGGGGATTATGGGTTGTATGTTGTCATTAGGTGAGGAGGAAACATGTGCAAAGGAAAAAGCGAAAGTATGTGAAGTTTGTAAATAAGGGTCCTTTATATGGACATATCTCCAAATATATAATGATTCGAAGGTCCTATATCCAATCAAATGAAATATATTTGAGTCTAGTTTACGGTGAAAAAAGCGCCCGTCAATCGGAGTTCGGAGAAAACGTTATGCTTGTTTGAAGATAGCATCGGCTAGAAAAGCGCCCATGCGCGCGGTGCGCCCCGAGCAATGAGCGAGCGACGGCGCGCGCGAGGGCCGTATTGGGGGCCTTATGGGTTGATTTATTCTTGATTGGTGCTGACGGAGGTGTCTGGATGGCTAAGTGTTATAGTTATAGATATCATTATAGGCGACTTTTCGATCAATCATGAATGAGAGTGTCAATTGCGCCCTACCCCGAGTTTTGGGGCATGAGAAGTTCTAGCCCATAGAATTTCACAAAAAGGGATTATAATACCCCAAAGTGCCTAGATTAGACCGGAATTTCAAAATTGATGTTGGCGAGAATGCGGAAAAATTCCATGAAACGGGTCACCTAAATTAGTCCAACCAATGACCCCTCGAAGCATCTACGGTGAGTGCAAAATTTTGGAGTGGCGATTGGGAAGTAAAAGGTCAAGTAACGACTGTTGTTTGTTACCACAAGTCGTGTTTGAAGTCGTGAGTGAATTTGGTCCTCAGCCTAGGGGGGTTAATGGGCGACATCAAGGACCAGGAGGTATGCTTGAGGTTATCATTATTCCTACTTGGATGTGGGGGCATCAATATGGACTTCATTACGAGTTGCCTCACACTCATTGACAATATATTTCTATTTGGGTTGTGGTAGAAAGGTTTGACAAAGACCGCTCATTTTCTACCGATCAAAACCATGGTCGGCGGAGATTATTCCAAACTATATATTCGAGAGCTAGTTAGAGTATCATGTAGTGCCTCCATTATATCGAGACGAGAGGTACCCAATTTACCTCTTAGTTTTGGACATCGCTTCCAAAAAAGGACTTGGAACTCAGGTTAAGCTCGGTACAAGACTTCACGCGAAAATGAATGGTCAAGCGGAGCGAATGGTCGAACTCTCGAGGACATGTGATAGCGGGCGTGATTGATTTCAAAGGTAGTTGGGATGATCATTTGCCTCTTATCGAGTTTGCATGCAATAACGGCTATTTCGGTATTCAGATGGCTCCATTTGAATCTCTCTATGGGAGGAGATGTGGGTCGCTTATTGGTTGGTTTGAAGTTGGTGAAAATTTATGATGATAGGACCCGATTTAGTCCATGAGGCTATCGAGAAGGTTTAGCTCATACGGGACCAGGTTGAAAACTTCTCAGTCGCCGAAGACTATGTCGATGTGATAAGGAAAGCCGAGTTTGAAGTTGATACTTGGGTGTTTTTAAAGGTTTCTCTCATGAAGGAAGTGATGCGGTTGGGAAGGAAAACTTATCCTCGCCAATATTGACCACCACCCAGGATTGTAAACGAGGTTTGAAATATGGCATATGGTGGGTGCCCTCGAAATTAGCTTACTGTGCATCCTATATTCCATGTGTCGCTTTTAAGAGGAATGTTTCCATATCTAGTTGGCCGGTGGGCCGAGTGTCGATGCGAAAGACAGCCTTAATTATGAGGAGGTTCGGTGGAAATCTTGGATCGTCGGGTTCGAAGGTTAATAAACAAGGAAGTATCTTAAGTCAAGGGTACATGGAGGAATCAACACATTGGAAGGGCTCGCCGGAGTTGAATCGGACATGATGGCTAGATTCTCACATTTATTCTCTAGAGCTGAGTTCAAGCTTAGGTAGGTTTTTGCCCTAAGACTACTTTTAATTTTCATGTTCGGATCATGTGTCCAAGATTCTTTAATTTATATGGATGTATGTATGATTAGGAATTTATCTCAACTATGGAGTTTGAATCGAGATAGTCATTCCATCAATTTTAAACCCCTAAATGATCGGTATTTGAGTGTAATGATTGCATTTCTCTGTTTGTTGTATGTTTTCCCACATTCGAGGATGAATGTTCCCAAGTGGGAAATATTTTAATTCCCTTTGAAAGTCCCTAAGATTAGACTGGGATTTAAAAATGGAAGTTGGCGGGGAATTTGGGAAAAATTCCATAGAACGAGTCACCTAACGATCGTCGATCCAACCAGCGACCAGCGGGAAGCATCAGTGTTAAGGTCTGGCTGTCGGTTTGAAATAACGGGTGTCGCGACCCATTGTTTTCCCCACGAGTCATTGTTTGATGTGGTAGTGGGGCGGCCCTTAGCTTAGGGGCGGGGCGGGGAGGAGGAGTAACGGGTCATTTGACGACCATTGTGAGGAGCAATAGGTCATTGGATGACTCGTGGTGGCTTGATCGTGGGAAGGAGTGTTAAAACCTCAGGTCGATGTGAAGAAAGGAAACCACGACTCTTTCGAAGGAGGAATTAGTCGTGGTGTGGTTCGTGGGAAGGCTTGGTGCGAGTCGGAAGGGCGAAACAACGAGGCGATATAACAAATCATTGTACGAAGGGCGTCATCTGTGAGTCATGGGATAGAGGCTTGAGGACGTGAAGTCGGGTAGTAGAGACGACGGATGGATACCCGCGAGTTGTGGTATCGGAAACGTCCCTTAGGAAGGTCTTTGTCACTTTGCTAGTGCGAAATTTCGTTATGGGCATTTTCATTATTTCTAAGTCCTAGGGTCTAAACTACATCATTCCAAGGCTCGAAATGCGGTGTTTTATGTGGGTAAAACCTATCCCTAGGCTCATTCATCCATGCATGCAAAGTTAGAAATTAGGGAGGTGATCAAGCTTGTTCTTCTTCAAGTAACTTAGAAATTTTCCATTGGGCTTTCAAGGAGTGGTGAAACTTTAATCTTCCCCGAGTATGTAGGGTTATGAATGGGTGGAATTCTTTCACACCCATTGCAATCCCTCTCTAAATCATGAATTTCCTATGTAATTTCTATGAGGGGTTTATCCATTGCATGAAATTTTAATTTCTCTACATGGGCATCAACTAATTGAGTTATGATTATTGAATTACGAAATATACAATAAGTTTTACGTTGTTTTCCATTAAAATCATGTTTCAAGCTTTTAAAACTAAAATGCCCATTTATGAAAGGTTCACAAAAGTTAAATTTATGATGAACGTTCATTTATGATGAAGTATTGATGATCAAAAGCATGTTTTCATGTTACCCATGTTTATAATCATGTTTTCAAAGTGAATTGGTATTTTTAAGCATGTTAAAGTATTGGGCAATGCCCACATGTTCAAGAATGTTTTATGATTTATGATAGGGATTGCGTGATTGATCGATTTATATATTTGGCCGATAAAAGGGCCCTTGATTCATGGCTAATCATGTATATAAATAGGGATCAACGTTGTTAACATTTATTTATCCATGAATCTCAATGAATGATGTTTATGATTCACGTATGAGCCCCTGTGCATGCTTTTGGGAGCGGTGTCTGCTTAGTGGCAGCGTTCAAAGGCCCATGCGGTGTCTCATAACTACGTGCCAGTAGGTTTATATTGATACATTACAATGTTAATGATCCCCTCTTTCGTGATATCACACAATGCACGTTCCTTGCCTAGCAAGAAGCCGAGGACAACTACGCCCACATTTGAGTGCGATAGTTGGGGCATCATGGCAGAATTTTCCGTGATGGTGTCGGTTGTAATTAAGTCTCACATTTTTACGCATGTTTTATGCATTATTATGTTTATGTTATTTTTTCTAAAGTGATGATTTAAAAAAGTTTCTTTTATGACTATGATTATGAATGATTATGAATGATTTGAAAACCTTGAGCCTTATGTTACGTTACAAAATTTATGTTACGAGCATGTCGTCCCATTCTTATGATCTCTTATGAGCTTTTTATATATTTTTTAAATGTCCATTTACTTACCTTGCTTACTCGGTATGTTCCTGTGCGACGGCCATACTCTGTTTTATCGTTTTATGATACGGGCTCGATATTCAAACCCATCATCATCATTAGTTCATCTCGGGTTTAGCACCCATGGTGAGTCCTCAACCTCTTAGGGCAGATTTGATATGAGTTATCTTTTCATGTTCAATTTTCTAGACTTTAGAATTGTCATGACCGAATGGAAGGCTTTACAGATTGTAATAAGGAGACGGGGGCAGAGGTTCCAAGTCGACCCACGGCATAAGCATACGTCTAACTTCATTCATGATAAGAGAAAGACTAATCACATGGCATAGTAAACGTCAAAGTATAATCATGACATATCATAACAACGAAATCACTTAGACATATTGTAATGCCAGAAAACTCATAATCAATATGGGGGATTAATTGAAAAAAATCGAAGCTGCCGAAATGTTGTAGGATGGACCACCTGGCGAGTCGTTCGGTTATCTCACGACTTCGTTAGGTGAGCTCATGAAAGGAGGCTAGCTAATGTAAAGGATGGAGGTAGTGTACCCTAACGAGGACTTCACAAGTCATGGTCATGACCACGACCCGTTACGTCATTCGTAATTCGAACTGAGTTAGGAATATTTTTGTTAATAGGTGTACTTGAAGAGTGGGTGCAACGGTTGTCTGTGGCAATGACTCGTTAAGTGACTCGTTACCTAGTCTAGAGAAATTTGAATCTTCGAGTAGTGAACTAGTGTGGTCCACATTTGTGCTCCACGGCTCATTAGGTCCCTCGTGGTGACCTGTGAGAATCCCGAGGTAGTGTGCACAGCGGGGTGACCATGAGTCATGAGTCGGTCACCACGACTTAGATTAGGAACTTTTTGTGATTTTCCCAGTTATTTTCTAAGAGGCTATTCGGTAATTTTCTATTCTCTAAGCTTTAAATCGACATTTTGGACGTAAAAATAAGACTTATTAGAGGTTTGGGCAGTTCCTCACCTAATTGTCACGTTAATTATCGGGAAACTTATATTTCCTCTAAAGCATCAAGCAAGCAGGGTTCTAATCTGTTATGGCCAGTTCAAGTCCTCTTCTGGGTGGATTTTAGTTAGGTATGTGGGAATTCAATAAGGAAGTTGTCCCTCCATGTGCCCCCAATTTCCTCCCATAATTTCCCTATCAATTTAGCCATGAGTTTTTGAATACGAAAAATTACATGTTATTATTCATCAACCTCTCATAGAATGATATTCGTTTACTATTGATATGAATTCCATCGGTTCTTACTTAAATTATTGAGATTCTTTCAAGAGTGAATTGAAATACTGAATTCTTATTGTGAAGATGATTTTCTTGAAAATCTCCCTCTAGCGGATTCAGCATGTTTGGGATGAATTTTCTTTGAAACTCTTGTATATATGAAACGGCTTGATTATTCCATTAATAGAATAATTTTGTACTTGATAAATTAGTTTTCTTGAATTCTTGAGTTGTTTCTATATTTCGGAATTTAGTGTTGTTGGAATAAGTCGAATTGTCTATTACACCTTAATAGTTCGGTTTAGTTAGAATGTAAATCCCTTGAGTATGCGAAATTGTCAATTGATCGGTTAAAACTTCATTCTTTTCCCAGGTGTTAGTGGTGCCTCTCGATTGCTCGAAATCATAGACTCAAATTATAGTTATTTGGTCTATTAGGCTGTCATGACATTCTAATATATAGCTCGACTAGCCCGGGACCCCGGTTGATTACAACTTGTTCCTAGATGGTTACGACGCTTCTAGATAAGCGGCTCGACCATTTTAGAAACTAGTTTCAAAATGCAGTCTAATAAGACTCTCTCTATACTTTTAGTTATATGTCCCACGACTTGTCTTGGGCCCCAATTTGATCTATCGGCTTAGTAGTCAGGTTTAGGTTTTCCGGTAGAGGTAGAACTTTGCACCAAGCGGGTAGGGGTTCCCGGCGTAGGTTACAATATAACTTGGCCCTATTGGCCCCGGACTTTGTGATCACCCGAGTTCATGCCTTTATACCACAGTAGGTATATTGGATCCTATTGATAGGGTGTATACACATCGGACTCCACATTTATCTGACGTGGTTTTATATCGGTGCTAGGCTTTCCCACTAGTCGGTATAGTCTTGTTTGAGAATAAGCAACTCGGTTGATTCCTATTTCTCGGTTGCTTCAGTTAAGTTCAATATCTCAAACTTAGTACCTTCAAACTTAGGACATGCCTCGCCATCGAGCGAAGTCATTTCGGCCACCTCAATTTACTTCCATCGATTCAGTTGATTTACTTATTTGTCTCATTGCATGTCATGCTCCAGTTCGAGGCATTATATTGATTATGTTTTCTCCCACTTACTCGATACATTTAAAGTAACGTACATGCTATCTTTGTATCGGTTTTGATACAGCTGCGGAGTTCTCAAGCTCGGCACCATTGGTAGAGTAAATAGTTTAGTTTCTTCCCTCGGCGGTGAGAGACGATTCCTCATCATCCCAGGGGCATTATTTCTTTCTTTAGATTCCATTTTTAGTTTTAGTTAGACTTTAAGTTAGCTAGGGGCTTATCTCAGCAACTCCTCGAATAGATGGCTTTCGGATAGTCATGATTTTAGATTTATCGGTATTATTCAAATATTTTGAACTTTATTCTTTCGAGCTTGTCATTCATAAATTCTCTATGATATTTGTTTGGTTCATTGTGCATGTTTACTCAAAATACTAGTGAATAATAGACCGGGGTTGACTCCAGGGCCACTGGTAGCTTCAAGTGCCGTGTTACGTCCGAGTGTCGGCTCGAGGCATGACAAACATGGTATAAGAGCACTAGGTTTAGAGTATCCTTGGAAGAATCTGAAATCACCTCGAGTAGAGTCCTTTTCATTAGTGTGAAGTGCGCCACACTTATGATGGCGGCTATAGATGTTATTAGAAAAATTCCCTTTTTCTCATATTCTTTATCGTGCATCAAAAATAAATTCCAGAAATTCCCTTCTAAATTGTGCTCTATTTGTTTGATGAACATGCCTCCCCAACGCGTGGAAATGGACGAAAGGGCTAGTAATACAAGCAGACCCACCCCATCGGCCACGACGACTCCCTCATGATGAATCCATATCTACTTGTTGAATTCGGGGAGCGGTTGGTGCTGACAAAATAGTCACCCGACCAAGTGAACTAGCGGTGGTTCCGGTGACATAATGGGTCTTGACTCTTTGCTTTCAGGTGCGAGGATTTTACCGAGATGAACCCTCAAGATTTCATGGAACGAAGGTGGGAGAGGACCACGGGGTTTGTAGATGAGATTAGAAAGATCACTCAAATTATGTGGATGGCGGTTCTATACAAAAGTCTTTGATTTGGCTGCCTACTAGTGAAAGGAGTAGCCCAATTCGGCATGACTAGTGGAAGGAAGGCAGGCCGCGGAAGCGAGACTAGTGGAGTGGGAAGGAATTTCTGCAGCTTTCTGCACGGGTTTTCTCCCTCGTGGCGAGGAGGCTAAGATGGAGGAATTTATGAATGCAACGTCGGAAAATAGAACGGTGGACGAATATGCTCTAGAGTTTACCATACTATCAAAGTATTCTCCGGAGATGGTAGCCAAGACAAGGGATCTCATGTTGAAGTTCGTAATTGGGATATCTAATCTTGTCCTCAAGAGTGCGGGACGACAAATACTAATGAGGATATGGACCTCTCTAGCTTAATTGTGTATGCCTAACAAATTGAGGATAAAAAGTTTGAAAGATATGGAACGTAAGAACAAGAAGTGAGACTTTCCATTTAGATTTCGCCATGATTGGCTAGCGGTAGTAGCCTCCCCACAACAACAACTCCAACAAAAACAACGGGGAGAGAGCCCCGGCACCTAGTTGATCGCGCCCCAACCTTTTGGTCGCCCGGGATCGGAGGGGTGGTCATTTGGCACTCGAGGCTAAGGCTCACGGTATCGAACAAGTATCCATCTTGTCCCAAGTGTGGTAAGATCACCCGGGAGAATGCCTTCGGGGATGAGAGGGATGCTTTGGGTGTGGAAAGCAGACACAAGCAGGGAGTGCCCCTCGGCGGGCGAGGAGATCACGATCTATAACATCATCGGCTCAGTAGTCGACCAACCCAGTAGGCTAACACATCAGAAGCAGATGGCGGTTGCTTGCCAAAATGGTTTATGATCTATCTTCCGTCGAGATCGAGAATTCTCACACAGCGTGATTCTTGGTATGCTACGTCTCTTCTATCTAGACGTATATGCCCTCTTAAGATCTAAACTACTCTTTTGTTTGTGACTCCTTATATGGCGGTTCGATTCAATATAAGTCCGAGAGGTCCTCTCGGAACCATTCTCGGTCTCCCACCTAGGTTGTAGTCAATTAGAGCCCGGCGGGGTGTATAGAAAGTACCCGATCTCGAGTCTAAAAAAAGTAATTCCACCTAATCTCATAGAGCTCTAGACATGAGTCGATTTCGACCTTATTCTCATCATGGATTGGTTACACTCTGCTATGCCTTAGTTGATTGTAGAACTAGAGTTTTCAAGTTTCGGTTCCCAATGAGCCGGTGTTAGAATGGACGGGCGGCGGTTCGGTGCAAGGGTAAGTTATTTCGAACCTTAAGGCCCGAGAAGCCATTTCGAAGGATGTCTGTGTCTGGTTCGGGTCGAGATTCCAGCTCACGAGACCCCGAGTCATTGATCAGGTTCCCGAGGTTTTGCGAGTTCGAGATATATTTCCTAAAGATCTTTCCTCACAGTTCCCCTCAATGGGAAATAGACTTCGCAATAGATCTCCTCCCGAGATATAGCTCATCTTCATCCCTCCTTACGAATTGCTCCCACAGGCTTAAGGAGTTGAAGGGCGGCTAAAAGATCTTCTTGACAAGGGTTTTATCGGCCCCAACATCTTTCCACAGGTTCTCCGGTGCTCTTTGTGCGTAAGAAAGACGATACCCTCGGAATGTGCATAGGTATCGTCAATTTGAATAAGGTCACGATTGGAAACAAGTACCCTCTTCCTAGATTGATGATGTTGCGTCGGCTTCGAAACCGATTGTTTCTACAAGGCGGTCTAAGAGTGAGGATACCATCGATTAAGAAAGTGAGTGTGACATGCAAAAAACAACATTCAAACTCGGTATGGTCACTACAATTTGTGGTGATGTCCTTTGGACTCACAAACACCCCTGCTGACCTTTATGGACACGATGAGCAGTCTTCAAGCGGTATCTAGATATGTTCATTATTGTATTTATAGACGATATTTTGGTATACTCAAGAAATGAGGAAGAGCATGTAGATCACACGAGGATAATTACTTCAAACTCTTATAGACCACATTTGTTTGCCAAATTTAGTAAGTGCGAATTATGGTTAAAGTATGTGACTTTCTTTGGTCACGTGGTCTCGGAGTGAAGGAATATAGGTAAATCCTTACCATGCTTGATAGTGAAGGATTGAGACCTACCTCTCTTAAATAAGGAGCTTCCCGGGCTTGGCGGGTTATTACCGATGGTTTGTGGAAGGTTTCTCCTTATAACATCTCCACAACCAAGTTAACCTAGAAGAAGAGTGAGAATTTCAATGGTCGGAAGAGTGTGAATAGTTTTCGAGGTGTTGAAGACTCGACTCACTACCGTTCCGATGTTAACCTTGCCGGAAGAATCAAATGGGTTAGTTGTTTATTTGCCTCCAGAGATATGATGGACTCGGTTGCGTTCGATGCGGCGAGGCAAAGTGATAGCATGCCTACAGACAACTCAAAGATCATGAGAAGAATTATCAACTCATGACTTAGGTTGGCAGCGTGAGTATTCGCATTAAAAATATGGAGACACTACTTATGCAGGGCTCATTGGATGTGTTCACGGATCACAAAGAGCCTTTAGTATTTGTTCGGCGAAGGACCTAAACTGCGTCGAAGACGGTGGTTGGAAGTTTGCTAAGGATTATGACATGAAGTGTGTTGTATCACCCAGTTAGGAAGATGTAGTAGCCAACACCTTTGGCCGAGCGGTCTATGGAAAGTGTAGCTCACAGTGAGAAGACAAGGGAGCTAGCAAGCGAAGTTCCACGAGCTAGCCGGGTGGGAATGGTTGGTGGATTCAGCCGAAGGTGGCGTGGTAATGTAAAGGGTAGGATTCATCCTTGGTAGTTGAAGTTAAGTCCAGAAAAGATGAAGATCAGTTCTACTTAAACTTAAAGAAGTAGCTTCTCAAAAGAGGTTGAGGCTTTTCTCCAAGGGCGAGATGGGGTTCTTCATTACCGGAAGCGAGATTGTGTGTGCTAGGATGTTGGTAAGTTAGAGACAGATACTGGCCGAGGCACACGGCTCGAGATACACCATTCACCACATTGCTAACAAAATGTACGTGATTTGTGGGATATTTGCTAGTGGGCGGCATCAAAAGAGACATTGCTAAATTTGTAGCAAAGTGCCCCAACTGCCAGAAAGTCAAGGTGACATCCAAAGGCTAGAGGCATGACCCAAGATATCGAGTATACCCACGTGGAGGGTGCAAGAAAGTGAATGGATTTCATTACGGGTCTATCCGGACTCATAGGCTAACATGACTTAATCGTGTGGTAGTAGATTGGATGAGTAAGTCATCTCACTTCCTCCCTATTACAACCACGGACTCGGGTGAGGACTATGCCAAACTTTACATCGAGAGTTAGTTAGACTTCATAGGGTGCCATTGGCCATTACTGGATAGGGTACCTAGTTCACCTTCATTCACAAGTCTTCTTAGAAGGGACTTGGCACTTCGGTCAAGCTCGGTAAAGCTTTTCACTTACGGAAAATGGGCAAGGCGGCGGACTATTGAACTCTAGAAGATATTCTAAGGTGTGTGATCAATTTCAAGGGTAATTTGGATGACCATTTGCCTCTTATTGAGTTTAAGTACAACAAAAACTACCATTCTAGTATCAGAGATATGGCCCCATTTGAAGCATTGTATGGTAGTGGGTGTAGATCTCCTATAGAATTGTTCGAAGTTGGAAACTATGTTGATAGAGACTGATTCGGTCATGAGGCAATGCAGAAAGTTTAGCTCATCAGAAAGGTTGAAAACATTTCGAGCCTCCGGAAATCTTGTTAGTGTGAGGAGAAGAGAGTTGGAGTTTGCGATTGATATTTGGGTATACCTGAAAATTTTGCCCATGAAAGAGGACCACGATGAGGTTTGGAAAGAAAGGGAAGCTTGTTCAAGAGGTATGCGGGACCTTATAAAATTTTGAGAATATCGCGATGTGGCTATGAGTTAGAGTTACCTTCAAAGCTAGCGATTGTACATCCGAGTGTTTCCATGTGTCGACGAAGAAGTGCATCGGAGATCAACTTCATTTGTTCCATTAGATAGTGTGGGAATAAGGATAGTCTCTCATATGAGGAGGTAGCGGAAGTGTAGATCCTCGGCCGTTAGGTTCATAATCTATGAAACAAGGAGATAGCTTCAGTCAAGGTTTTACGGAAAAATCAGCAAGTGGAAGGAGCTCGTGGGAGGCAAAGAGATGCCAGTGGCCAAATACCCACATTTGTTACTCTCATAGGCTCCTGGAGTTTGAGAAATTAGTTTTGACCCTAGAACTCAATTTTTTTAATGACTCGATTCAAGTGTTCAAGTCTCTTTTGTTTTGAATGTATGTATGAAAAGAGAATCCCAGTTGATTATGTATTTTGAAAGCGAAGAGTAGTTGTTACACATTAGTATTGGAGTTAAATGAATAGTATGCGGAACCTTGATTGTTATTCTCTTCTTTTGTGTGTTTTCTAACATTAGAGGATGAATTTTCCCAAAAGAATATTGTAATACTTGAGAAACTAAAAATCAATATCCGGGACTTAAAAATTAGAAAAAATTCTAAAGCTGGCAAAAATGTTGCAGATGGCCCTGATGAGTCGTTATGTAACCTCACGACTCGTTAGGTGAGAATCGTGTGGAGGAGGCTGGCTAATGTAAAGGAGGGAGGAAGTGCACCTAACAAGGGACTTCATGAGTCGTTGTCCTTGACCATGACCCATTACGTCATTCTTGGTCGGGCTTTGAGTTGGGAATATTTTTAATGACAGTGTACTTGAAGAGTGGGTGCAACGAGTCATCACTTGTGGCAAACACTCGTTAAGTGACTCGTTACCTAGTCTAGAGTTGCAGATCTTGGCGTAGTGAGCTAGGTGTGGTCCATGGCCCGGTGACCACGAGTCGTAGTCGGTGACCACGACAAGTTAGGTCCCTCGTAGTGACCTATTGAGGATCCCGGGGAAGTGTACCTAATAGGGTGACCACGATTCATTGTTAGTCACCACGATAGTTAGGTCACATTGGAGGTGTACGATAGTTTCCCGACGATTTCTAAGGGCTATTCAATATTTCCTATTCTCCTAAGCTTTAGACTATGACGGTTTTAGATGTAAAATCAGACTTATTAGAGGTTTTGGAGGTTCCTCCCCTCATTCTCACGTTTATTCTCGAAACTTACTCCCGAAAGTCCTCTAAAAATCTCTCAAGCAAGTTTAGGGTTCTAGTCTATTTGATGGATTCAAGTCCTCTTCTACGGGTGGATTTAAGTCGGGTATGTGGGAATTCAATAAGAGTTTTCCTTCCATGATTTCCCTATCGGTTGCTTGAGTTTTCGAATATAAATAAATTACATGTTATTATTCGTCAACCTCTCATGAGAATAATATTCTCATATTATTATTGGTATGAATTCCATTAGTTCTTATTTAAATTATCGAGATTCTTGCAAGAGTGAATTGAAGCCACAATTCTTGTGTGAAGATGATTTTCTTCAATCTCCCTCTAGCGGATTAAGCATGTTTGGGTGAATTTTCTTTCAAACACTTGTATATATGAAAACGGCAGATATTCATTAATAAGAATAATTTTAGACTTGATAAATTAGCTTTCTTGAATTAAGGTTATTGCTATATTACGGAATTTCTGTGTTGTTGGGAATGAGTGAATTCTCTCTATTAAGCTTTTATATGGTCCTGTTTAGTTAGAATGTAGAATCCCTTTAGAACTATGCAAAAATTGTCAATTGATTAGTTTGACTTTAGGCATTTCCAGTGTTAGTGATGCCTCTCGGTTATAAGAATCGGCTAAAATTACGGTTATTTTGTCCATTAGGTGGTCATGACATTCTACTATACAAATCGGCAAACCTCGGCACAGTTCGGTTACAACATTATTAGAGGCGGTCACGTGCTTCCCGAGATAAAAGCATCTCTTTCCATTCTAAAATCCGGTTTGAATGCAGTTCGATAAGACTCTCGAGGTACTTTCGGTTATATGTCACACATTAGTCACAGACCTAATTTTTGAGCTATCGCTTAGTAATCTAGTTTAGTTTCCGATTAGGAGTAGAACTTTTTCATTGAGCGAGGTCGGGGTTCCGGCACACCTAGGTTCCCGAGAACTACGTTGCCGGCGGTGGAAGTTACGGTATTACTTGTCTGATTGGCCCTAGACGTTGTGATCACTTGATTCTGCCTTTATACAGCGAAGGAATATTGGATCTCTGGTGGGAGTGTATACACCGGACTCCACGTCTAGCTTATGTGGTTGCTGTATCGGTTACTAACAAAAGCTCTCCCACTAGTCGATCTGTCAGTTTCAAAATAAGCGGCCAGTTCGGTTCTAATTCTATCAATTTGCTTCCGGTTCGGTTGTTATCTCGGACTCGGTACCTTGAGACTTAGGACAGTGTTATCAGACAAGGTCATTTGACCACCTCGGTTTAGTTCATCGGTTACATTCGGTTTACTTATTGGTCATTGCATGTTATATCGGTTCGGGCATTATATTGATTATGTTTCTCCCACTTACTCAGTTCATTCAAGTAACTGATGCATGCTTTTTTGTTGTATCATTTCATGATACAAGCTGGTCTCGAACCGGCACGTTAAGTCAGCCTGGTTGAATTCTCCACCTGTTAGTGAAGTGTAGTCTCATCATCAGGCATTATTTCTTTCTTTCACTAATTTATTGGTTTAAGTTAGACTTTGAGTTAGTTTAGGGGGCTTGTATCGGCAACTTCTCGGTTAGATGACTTTCAAATAGACATGATTTTTAGATTTATCGGTATTATTCAAATGTTTTGAACTTTATGTTTTCTGACTTATCTTTCATAAATGCTCCATGATATTGTTTCAAGTTCCACTATGCATGTTTACTCAGAATACTAGTGACTATGAACCCGGGGTTGACTTAGGGCCACTCGTGGCTTCAAGTGCGTGTTACGTCCAAGGTGTGGGCTCGGGAGTGACACATACACAAGTGAGAGTACTACACCTTTGGTAGCTTCTACTACATACGATGGGGCGATGGGACAACACCCCAACTAACTCTAACAAGTGCTGGTATAAACGGTACAACATCTGATAAATAGCCTAAGAGGCACTGAGGACTCCTTAGATGGCGAAGAGCGGACGAGACGATCTAGGGATTAGGGTGAGCGAAGGCCCGGGTCTTGTATCATAAGAAGATACATCATAAAGTATGCGGTCAAAATGTGGAATGTATCGAGTATGCAAGGTAAGTAAAAAGGACATTTAAAATAATGTAAAACTCATAAATATATAAGAGTAAGGACATCATGATCATATCATAATTATTGTAACATAACATATCAAAAGGCGAGGTTTCAAATATTGTAACACTATAAGTAACCATAATCATGAGATAAAAGCCATAAATAATAGTACTTGAGCCAACATACTAGTCATAAACATGCATAAATCATGAGAGCAGTGGGAAATTCTCTTAACCGACATGCCCTATATGAGCACACATGGTCAGGCTTGTAAACCTAAAGTCGGGAGGCCGTTCGTACCTTTCCAGTAGAACCATGAAAGTGTGATATCACCATGAAAGGGCCATTGGAGCCGGGGATAGGCTGCAGGAGGTCCCAACATACCAACGGTGTCAGTAGTTTATGAGATCAGAGGTAGATACACGGGCCCCAAACCTACTCGACGTTTGATACTACTCCCAAAACATATATAGTGCTCATAGTATAACATGCATGAGTTCGTAGGCTAGTTAAATCATGAAAATCGTAAACCTTCTTATACATACTTTAACTAGCAATGTCATAAGACTTGATGAGTTGTCAAAATATAATTCATGGATCATAGGTTTCTTGAATACTACATGAGATAATACATATAACTTGAAAATCATCAAATCATAATGGATAATTGAATAAATTCATATTTCGAATCTCAAATCATGTTGGGCTTATAAATATTATCAATTGAAGCAAAGATCATAAATCGACTTATCATAGATCATACTTAGATAAGCTTAATTTAATAGAAGTGAAACTGAAAATTTTATAAGTAAAAATATGTTTAAAAATTAATTTCAAATCCATAGAATATATTGAGATTTATAAAACATAAAAGCCCACTAGTGAAGTCATTAGGTTTTCATAAATTCGATTTGAAAACCTAGTAGATTCGATAGATTTTCATAAATTTGTAGGAAATGGCATGGGTGTAGGCCCCGAAGAACCCATTCTCAATCTTCCATACTTGAAGATAGCTGAATCTTACTCTCCCTTGAATTCCCAAAATGAAATTGAAATGAATTGAAGAAGAAAATCTTGAATCACCCTTTGATCACCTCTCTATTCTCTTGCATGCTTGAATGAAGACTTAAAGTAGTTTTCCCCTCTAAAACTCACCTTTGATAGGCTAAAACAATGTGGTTGGGCTTTAGAAACTTAGGAATTACGAAACGGACATTACTAATTCGCAGAAAATTAACTATCAGGGGGTCCCAATAGGAGACCCAATGATTATTCCCAGCAGCCCCGACTCGTGGCCTTGAGTAAATGATGCACACTTCCCAAAATCATCGGGGGACCCCATGAGGGACCCGATGAATTATGATGGCTGACCACGACTCGTAGTCACCACTCGTGATCCCCACTACCAAAATCTACTAGCAAAGCACCGATCCCAAGCCATTAGGTGACCTCACAAGTCATTTGTTCTGACCATGACTTATGGTCATTCCCATGGTATTCCCCAGTACATGCCAATTTCTTACTTGACCACGATTCAGCATGCGAATGCGTGGTCTCTCCCTATGGTCACCTAATGATCCGTTATATAACTGATGCGGAAATTTTAGTTTTTCTCCATTTCAACTCCCGGGTCGATCTTTGGGCTCCCGAGGTATAACAGCATCGGGTCCATTGGGGTGTCCCATCAACCCATCGAATATGGTAGAGGCTTTCAAACTATGTGTAGAATTTAGTTACATTATATGTAGTACGTTTCGCTTTCCATGTCATGTTATGTTATGCTCCCACTATGTCGTTATGCTAAGTATTAGCTTTATTGATATTGAGTTAGATGTATTTCATTCCATAGTTCAACTTCGTCTCTCGGGCTCACTTGTCCCATGTTCTGGGACTACGTTCGGGTTGTAGCGAGATAGAAGTGGACAAAATTTAAAATCGAGTGATAGCCGGTTTCCACCACCTATTTCGATTTAAAGTGGAATACGATCTTTTTGGGAATACAGGTTCCATAGGAGGTTAAATCAAAGACTTAGCGCACAACCATTATACAAACTTATTGAGAAGGAGGTGATGGATAGAAATTCCTTAAGTGACTCGATTGGGAGTCCATCTTGGTTGATTGTGAGTGAAGTAGTAATTTAGAAGAATTATAGTCTTCTCTTGTGATGGACGTTAAAGCAAGCAAGATGATCAAGCCAATATTGCTTAAGTTGAAGGAAAAGTCCTTAAAAAGAGGTGGAAGCATTCTCCAAAGGGGAGATGGTGTCCTCAACTATAGGATAGGTTGTATGTTAGAATGTGGATGAGTGGAGCAGTATTAACGAAGCCCATAGATCTTGATACTCTATCCACCCAAGTTCCACTAAGATCTGCCATTATATGGGAAGTCTATTAGTTGAATGGCTTAAAGAAGGATCTTTTGCATAGTTTGTGGCTAAATGTCCAGAATTGCCAACGAGTTAAGGTTGCTCCGAGAGATCGGGAGGTATGACTTAGGATATCAAACATTCCTACTTTGATGTGGGTAGTAATAAACTTGGATTTTATTATAGGTTTTACCTCATACATCTCTAGTATTATTCGATATGGGTGGTTATAGACTAGTTGACTAAGTTAACATATTTCTTACTGGATTAAGACTACGGGATTCAGGCGAGTTATGCTGGGCTTTTACATTTGGGTTTGGTCATACTGCATGGTTTCCCTTTGTACATCATTTTGAATAGGTGTCCCACATTTTTGGAAGTCCTTTTAGAAGGGACTTGGTACTCATGTTAATCTTAGTACAACTTCCTATACAAAGACAAATGGTCAGGCGGACTAGACCATTCAGACCTAGAGGACATGTTGAGACCTTGTGGGATCGACTTTAATGGTAATTGGGATGATCACTTACCTTTCATCGAGTTTGCGTACGATAGCAAATTACCACTCCGGTGACCCGAGATGGTCCCATTTAGAAACTTTCTGATGGCGATGTAGGTCTCCTAGGGTGGGTTGAGACTAGTCAAGCTACTCTAATCGGGCACACGATTGTTCTTAAATTTATGGAGAAATTTCAACTTATCGAAAGTGAGAACAACTTAGAGCCATCAATCATATGTAAATGTGAGATGAATGGGTTTGGGTTGTGTCTTAGGTGGAGTTTACTTGAAGAAATTTCACCCATGAAAGTGGTGATGAGATTTGGTAAAGAAGGGAAAACTCAATCCCAACTATGTTGTATATAAGATCTTGAGACGATTCGGCAAGGTACCACATGAGTTGGACTTGCTGCGATGTTACCATTGGTGCATCCGGAGTCTTTCATATGTCTGTATTGAATAGGTGAATCCACCACAGAGTTATGCCATTGGAAGGTGTGGGGGTGAATGATAGTCTTTCTTATAAAGAGGTCCCAGTTGAGATTCCTTACCGCCAAGTTCGTAAGTTGAGGAATAAGGAAGTTGCTTCAATGAAAGTCCTTTGGAGGAATCAGCTTATGAGAACCTCGAGAAGGCGAAACATATATGATATTGATACCCTCACCTCTTCCCTTCAGTGGGGCGTACTCCTCGTGAACAGGTGGGGATGGCTCTCTTCCCTTCCAGTTCAGCTTTAGCATGAGGTACTAGTTTCTTCCTTTGTACTCTACTCAGTTTTATGTCCCTCAGTTCCTCTCATGTCTTAGCAAGCCTGTATGTTTCATGAATCTCGATCTCCGCCTCATTCCCGAGCTCTTCGATAAGCTTTTCTTCTCTCTCTAGGTTTCATTTCTTTGATCTTCTCTGCTTTTTTTAAAAATGTATGGGTTCTTTGATCGGAGGTCTCATATATCTTCTTTTCTAGTTCAATATATGTATCTCGTTCGGAGTCAGTCACTTCATTATTATTTTGTCTATAGCAATTAGCATTGGGATTACATCTCTTTCCTTATCTTTTCAGCTCTATTAGTCTCCATTCAACAACGAATGTTCCAAAGGGGGAGGTAATATAACACCCCAAAAGTCCCTAATCTTACACCCTAGAGTTGGAGAAGAAACCAATAGAAAAACAAAAAATTTCCCTCAGTAAGAGTCTCAGTACAACTTGTGGTAGGGAGGTACCGGTTGTGGTGCCATTCGTGAGATGATGGTCAGAGGAGCAAACAAAATATCTTGGTAATCACGAGAGTAACATATGGGTCGTACTATGGAGATACAAATGGTGCTGAGGGGTCGTGAAAAAAGGTCCATATATTGACTAACATGTCTCTAGTGACCACGAAGGGTCACCATAAGTTGTTGTATGAGCCGTGGCTCTGGACGAGCAGTTTTTCCCTGTATGATTTTCAAGGGTATTTTCATAAGTTTTCACTCTTTTAACTCCTAAACTACATCATTTTGGGGTTTTGGAAGGGAATTAAAAGGATTAGTCGCCTTTCCCCTCTCATTCTCTCCCACACTCTCAAAACTTATGGTAGAAGCATCAAGTATACTCTCAAGCAAAGGTTGGGATTGTTCTCCAAATCTCTAAGATTCAAGCTATAGCAAGGAATTCTTCTTCTCCAGGTATGTGGACTTTAACAAGGGTTTCCTTCCCTCTTTGTCCCATGAATTTGAGAAACCCTAGCCAGTTAACTTCTTTAGAACCCATGTCTTAGGTTTTTCATTCCATGATTAATTTCCATTATCTTCTCAATGCTTCAAGGTTTCCATGACTAGTATTATATGATATTCTTGATTTTAATCTCAGCTTGTACAATGTATTTCCATGATCTTGATATTAACATGATTTCAAAGATTTTGCTTTATGAGCAAGCATTATTTTTGAATAGTATGGTCTTTCAAGTACACATGATTTTCTCATGATTAAAGAATATATATTCTTGGAAGTATTTTAAGAATTATCAGTATAATCATTATTTATCAGTAGTAATAGTTTTATTAGGTCCTATAGACTCTCAAGACACTTTCAGATAAAGTAGTTCTGAGTTACTCTTAGTGCATCAGATTTTGAGCTATCGGTATATACATATATNAGTTGGGAGTAGTACATAGCACTGAGTGTATTGGGGTTCAGCGTACCCAGGTTTCCAAAACAACGTGTTACAATAAGTTATTAGCCTAAATAGGCCATAGCTAGTGATCACACAGATTAGAAACTATACCCTAGCAAGATGGGAAGTATACATCGAACTCCACATCTAGCTCACGTGGTTATATGTTAGTTAATAGGTTCTCCCACAATGCAGTTCGATTTTAGTATAGTTCATATCTATTACAGCTTTTAATTACTGTTACATCTTCATTTTTCGGTGCATGTACATGACCCTTAAATTAGTTTTTACTTGTATTTTCATTAACAATTTTCATACTATCAAATCTTATTAGAAGTTATGCATCATAAATTGGATCATTTTACTTAACTCCAGCTTATGCATTCAGCTATGTATTTAGTACAATTTTTGTCGAATTATCAGGATGTTTTAAACTCTAGTTGCATGTCATTTATGCTTAGTACATTCCAAGTACTGAATGCCTACTCTTTTTGCTAAATCATTTAATGATATAGATTCAGGTACTCAGCTGCAACATTGCATTTAGACTCGTTTTACTTTTTACCAGTAATTGTTAGTGGTGAGTCCTCATATTTTTTAGGATTGGAGTTATCTTTTATTCATTTTGTATTTATCTCTTGTTTAGTTTCAAACATTGGAGTTAGCTGGGAACTTGACCCAGCATCCCATCAGTTAGTAGAATCTTTCAAACAAAATAGTAGTATTTCCATCTTTATGACTCAGTGTTATTTTTTAGTTTATTCCTTTATTAAAAAATAAATGTTTTACAATTCAGTTAAATTCCGCTTAGATTCTTTATAGGCTTACATCATGTTAGAAATATGTCATTCCATGCGTTAGTGTCATGACCTGAGTTCACACCTTGGACGCGACACGGTACTTAGGATCATAAGTGACCACAAGCAAACCAATGGTAAAGCATACTTCTACTAAGACAGATCTGCTAAAGAAAAAAATGAGCGAAAATTGACTAAAGTAACAAGAAAATACTAATTTGTCACAAAAAAATATGCACAAACACTAAAAAGGATAAAATAAGTTGAACCAAAAACATTTTCTAAAAGCCTTCTTAAAAGGAATTGATGAGTTGCTGGGACAAGCCCCCGGCTAACTCTAATATCGTAAACTGAAGCTAGAATAATAGGATAAAATGTAAAATTTGTCCCTCAGAAAATGAGGACTTACCCCTAGAAACTACTGGAGAATCACCGAGAGAGCTAGCTGTGGTGATGGTGCTGGGTACCTGAACCTATATCATAAAATGATATAACACATGGAAATATGCGATCAGTACTTTGAATGTACTGAGTATGTGAGATGTATGCTAAACATAAGAATATTGAATATTTATAAACTGTATTAATAAGACATGAAATGACCGTATCTGGATTCTTAAGTACTGAAAGAATCTAAAAGTTTGATAATACTGTAAGTACTAATAAATATCTGATGGTCATAAGCATATGCTGAAATCTGGAGAACTAAATTGGAGACGATGATTGTACTGGACAGAGCAGTACTGTCGGGGAGACTATAACTGACATGTAACTATGTGAGCTAAATGTGGAGTCCGATATATACCCCCCACCGGAAAAAGGACCACTACACCTTGCAAGGGTATAGTGGCTGGACTTTGTGATCACTGTCTGGGCCCCATTTGGGAATAACCTATGGTGGCAATGTAGTTTCGAGAATCTAGGTGCGATAAAACTCATCCCGCTATGTGCTAAGTGCTACTCCCAACTAGAAATCCTTAAAATGTCTAACTATGCAGATAACTTGAAGTTGTTGTCCTATGAATAAGACAGTACTACTTATCTAGAAGTGTTCTGAGATCTAGGGACCTAAAAGAAACTATGTTCTAAGACTTGTCAGGGCTGCTCTATCTGAAAGCGTCATAACAATCTCAAGATCGACTAACAAGCTGATAAACTTATACTACTAAATTTACTGAGTTCCTCAAAAGACTGAAAAAAAGTTAACTTGATCAGCTCACATTTCTAGAGAATATTAAGTATATTCATAGTCTGAAAATAATGACCTTAAGTCAAATCATACAAGTTGAGGATCATGATTAAACAATATTCCATGGAAAACATAGCCTTTTAGACCAGCTTTCAAGTCATGAAAGGATCAGCCCAAGAATCATATTAAAGCTAGGGATAAAAATCATATTATGATATTTAAAAAAAAGTCATAATGATCATATGCTACGGTAATAGGACAAACAAAACAGTCAGAATTTAAAAGAATTCATATTTTTTCTTAAAAGTCGTACCTCATAACTCTTATAGGGCTAGTATAGAAAAGGGTTTCTGAGAATATCTTTGTTACACAAGGATGAAAGAATTTCCTCGTTAAATTATCACATACCTATAGAAGAATCTCCTGATGAAGCTCTTGGATATCTGGACAAGAAACGGAACCCTAGCTCTTGCTAGAAAGACACCCTGCATTATTACGTTCTGTTTCTGAGAGATTCAGTGGGAAATGAGGGAGAAGAATCCACTAACTCCTCTTTATCCCTAATAATTAACCAAAAAATGATGTAGCTTGGGAGCTAAAATAGCTGGAAGTTACAAAAATTCTCCTAGAGAAAAGTTTGGAAAACTGACCGTCGGGATCCAATGAGTCGTTGGTTGTGAGCATGACTCATTGGGACCAGTAGATGGTCCTTGGCCTTGAAAATTTAGCTTCTGGACCTGACCAACGGATGAACGGATGACTCATTGAATTCAAAAACGGGTTGTTGGTTCCATTCATTGCCACTGGAAGAAATTCTAAAATTTGATCTAAATTTGATACCTCCACTTAACGAATCACATAACGATTTGTTAGGTGATTAGACGACTCATCACCTCGACACATTGTCACTACTAGAAATTTCCCATCTGAACACCCTTCCAAGATATTGATCACTTGATGAGTCGTGAAGTGGCACCACGACTTGTCCCCAACTCGTTAAGTCCTTAGGAATTCCCAACTTTTACCAACTGGTGCACACACGATGGGTCACTTAAGGACCTATCGGGTCACTCAACGACTCATTCTGTGACCTAGTGTATATTTTTCTGTTTTCTTCATTTCAGTTCTCAGGTCTAATATTTGTGACTTTTGGGGTGTTACAATATCTCCCATTTGGGAACGTTTGTACTTGAATATAGAATAAGCATAATAGAAGGCTGGGGAGGGAACTGGAAAATCAAAACTGGAAAACTATAGCTAAAAATTGATGGAGTGACTGACTCCGGACTGGGATACCTGACTGAACTAAGATAGACATACTAATTGAATTTATGCAACTAGGGTGCACATTAAAGCACGAATAGAGCTGAAGGGTACGGGACTGAATAGAGTACTAAGGAAGATATTAGTACATGATGTTGAAGCTGGGTTTGAAGGGAATAGATGAGGGTAGTTATCCATTATGTCCACCTTTGCTTCCCACGTAGCTCCCTCAAATAGCTAGTTCCTCTATAAGACCTTTATTAAAGTGGTCTCTTTATTCCTCAGCTTATGAACCTGATGGTCTAGGATCTGAACTGGAACTTCTTCGTCAAAGAGGTTACCTTTACACCAACGCTTTCTAGAGGAACTATTGAGGTCGGGCCACTGATGCATTTCTTCAACAGAGACACATGAAAGACTGGTTGCACTGATGTTAACTCTACGGGAAAATCTGACTCATAAGCCATATTTCCAATATATCACAGAATTCTATAAGGGCCAAAATACCTAGGACTGAGCTTTCCTTTCTTCCCAAATTTGATCACCCCCTTCACATATGAGATTTTCAAATATACCCAATCATCCATAGCAAACTCTAACTCCCTTCTTCTTACATCTGCATACAATTTCTGTCAACTTTAAGCTATTTTCAATAATTCCCTAATAAGTTAAACCTTCTGCATGGCCTCATGTACTAAATCAGGTCCTATCAAGGTAGCTTCACCAACCTCAAACCACCCTACAGGAGATCTGCACCACCTACCATAGAATGCCTCAAATGGGGCCATCTTAATACTGGAGTAATAGCTATTGTTGTATGTATAGTAAATGAGAGGTAGGTGATATTCCCAACTTCCTGTGAAATTAATCACGCAATCCCTCAACATATCCTCCAAAGTATGAATAGTCCGCTCAGCTTGTACATTTGTCTGTTGGTGAAAATTTGTGTTGTGCTTGACTTGGGTACCAAGTCCTTTCTGAAATGACTTCTAGAAGTGCAAGGTGAACTGAGTACCCTATCTAAAATAATAGACAAGGTAACTCCATGCATTTTGACTATCTCTGAGATGTACAATCTAGCATAATCCTCTACTTAGTCTGTGGTCTTAACTAGTAGGAAATGTGCTGACTTAGTCATCTGATCTACAACCACCCATATTGAGTAATGTTGTCGGTGAGTACAAGGCAACCCTATAATGAATTCCATGTTTACTTCTTCCCACTTCCAAGTAGGAATGCTAATATCCTAAGTCATACCCCCCGGTCTCTGATGTTCAACCTTGACCTGCTAGCAATTTGGACACTTATCCACAAACTCGGCAATGTCATTCTTCATGCCATTCAACCAGTAAACTTCCCATAGATCATGGTACATCTTAGTGGCACCTGAGTGGACAGAGTACCTTGTGTTGTGAGCTTCCATTAGTATCATCTACCTCAAATCATCTACATCTGGAACACACAACCTTCCCTGGTAACCAAGAACACCATCTCCCCCTTTGGAGAATTCTTCCACCTCTTTTCTTAGGACTGTTTCCTTCAACATGAGCAAAATTGGGTCTTCGTCTTTCTTTGACTTAACCTCTACCACCAAGGAAGATTCTAACCCACTTTGAACTACAAATCCACCTTTTACTGAGTCAACCAACTGGACCCCTAACCTAGCCAGTCTGTGAACATCTCTAACCAGATCTTTCTTATCATCCTCAATATGAGAAACACTTTCCATAGACAATTTGCCGAAGGCATCAGCCACTACGTTGGCCTTACCCGGGGGATACAAGACGCTCATGTCGTAGTCTTTCAACAACTCTAACCACCTTATCTAACGCAGGTTCAGGTCCTTCTAATTGAATACATATTGTAATCTATTGTGATTAGTAAGAATATCCACATAAACCCCATAAAGAGTGTCTCCAAATCTTTAAAGCGAACACTACCATTTCCAGTTCAAGATCATGAGTCGGATAGTTCTTCTCTTTAACCTTGAGTTGGCTGGAAGCGTAAGCATGACTTTTCCATGCTGTATTAGAACACAACTGAGGCCAACTATAGAGGAATCACAATAGATCATAAACCCATCTGAACATTCTAGAAGAGCTACAATTGGGGCTATAGTGAGTCGAGCCTTTAGCTCTTGGGTCTCTTCTCACATGCATCAGACCACTGAAACTTCACCTTCTTTTAGGTTAGTTTTGTAAAAGGTGAGGATATGGAGGATAACAATTCAATGAGTCTTCTATAATAACTGGCTAGACCCAAAAGAATTCCTAATATCTGATAGGGAGGTGGGTCTTGGACAGTCCTTGACTGCCACTATCTTCTGAGGATCCACCTGAATACCCTCTCTAGAGACCACATGGCCGAGGAAAGCAATTGATTTCAGCCAGTATTCACGACTTCCTAAATTTGGTGAACAACTGGCTGTCCCTGAAAGTCTGCAACATTATCCTTAGGTGGTCTGCATGTTCCTCCATTGTTCTGCAGAAAACCAGGATGTCGTCTATAAAGACAATAACGAACATGTACAGATATGGCTTGAATACCCTATTCATCACATCTATAAAAGCTGCAAGATCATTGGTTAGTTAAAAAGACATAACTACAAATTCATAGTGACTATATCAAGTTTTGAAAGCAATTTCCTAAATGTCACATTCTTGGACCCTGAGTTGGTGGTATACTGATCTATGATCTACCTTGGCAAAACAACTAGCTCCCTGAAGTTGGTCAAAAAAGTCTTCAATCCTTGGTAGAGGATATCTATTCTTGATTGTAACCTTATTCAGCTGGTGGTAGTCGATGCACATTCTTTGTGTACCCTCTTTCTTTTGTACTAATAGGACCGAAGCACCCCTTGGAGAGATATTGGGTCAGATGAAGCCCTTATCTAAAAGGTCTTTCATCTATTCCTTCAACTCCTTCAGCTCAGTTGTAGCCATTCTATAAGGAGGAATAGAGATGGGTTGGGTATTTTGGAGAAGGTCGATGCCGAAGTCTATTTCCCACTCCGGAGGGACTCTTGGGAGATATTCGGGGAACACATTGGGAAACTAATTTAAAACCGAATAGACTGAAGTGTCAGGTCCTTAGAACTGGAATCTTTGATTCTAAACAGGTGATAGATGTACCCATTATTAATCATTTTTCTAGCCTTAAGGTATGAGTTAAACCGACCCTTAGGTGCTGAAGTGATACCCTTCCACTCTAGGGATGGTTCATTGGGAAACTAAAATCTAATGACTCTGGTTCGGCAGTTAACTAAGGCATATCATGAATGTAGCCGATCCATGCCAAGAATAAGGTCGATGTCAACCATATCTAACTCCACTAGATCAACTAAGGTGACTTTACGTAACACTATAGCCATAAAATCTCTATATACCTGACTAGCTTTAACTGACTCACCGACCAGAATAAAGACTAAAAATGGCTCTAAAAGTATTTTTAGTCTAATATCAAATTGGACAACGATATAGGGAGTCACAAAGGAAAGTGTGGCCCCTGGATGTTGTTAAGCATACATATCTATCTGAAAAAGATGTAACATTCCAATCACTACATCAGCTGAGTTCTCCTGGTCCTAAAGGGAGGATAAAGCATTGAATTGATTCTACATTGACTACCACCTTTACCTGAGATAGTACTTTGCTGAGCTAGATGACCCAGAGAACCTGCTCATGTAGTGGACTAGGCCTTCCCCATTCTGTTGAGGGGTAATCCCTCAATTTGTGACCCAGCTAACCACAACAAAAACAACCCTCTTTTCCTAGAAAACACTCACCTAGGTGGTTGTTACATGACTTATGACATGATGGAAAAGTGCGGCTACTGGAGATATGGATTTGGGACTAAGAGCCTGATATCCCACCTTTCTTATCCTTACAGGGCCTAGAAGACGGAGCACTGGCTGAAGAAGGTGCTGGAAGCCTCTGTTGCTATTTTTGGGGGTGATTACCACCGCCTGACCTCTACTGGGAGTACTCAAACTGGCCTATCCTCACCCTTTACTGTCCCTTGCTATCTACTTTAATTTTTACACCTCTATCTGTTGTGCATTGATGATGAGACTTGAGATTTCTATGTCTTTGATGAGCACAACGGTTTTGCATTCTTTGACCATCAAGTCCGAGACTGCATTCCCAAATTTGAGCATGCGAGCCCTTGGCTCGGCAACCATTTTTGGAGCATAATTGACAAATGAGTTAACTTCAGTGCGTAGTCCTATACTATCATGTCGTTCTTCCTCAACTTTATAATCTCATTTGCCTTAGCATCCATTAATTCTCGAGGAAAGAATCCAGGAATGCAGTCACAAACTCATCCCATTTTACCAAACCTGCACCATTTTGCCTTCCCTCCTTGCACTACTTATACCAAATCTTAGCCACCTCCTTTAATTGATAAGCAGCCAAATCAACACTTCAAACAGAAGTAACACCCATGATTTAGGTGATATTCTGTACCTCGCCAATGAACTCTTGCGAGTCCTCATCAGTCTTAGACCTGTGAAAGATTAGTAGATTCATCCGAGTAAAATCTCAGACTGTGGTAGCTACTACTGAAACATTAGTATTTACCTGCACCATGACCTACTGGTTAACCTTATTGGTCCTTTCCTGAGCCAACATCTGTATAGCAACGTAAAACTCTTCATGTGACACGTGATCATCATGAAGGGCTGCGTGAGCTGGTGAGGTTGGATGATTAGCATTACTGGTCCTCCTTCCATTTCCTCTCATGGGAGGCATCGTCGACTAAAAAAGAATATAGCACGAGTTAGCAGAACGTATTAGTGGGGTAAAGCTCTATATACGATAAGAATCATGAATAAAAACGCCTTTCCTAAAAATGCCTTGTAGCCTCTCCTTTATGAGGGTGGCGTGCTTTACACCCACGAAAAGGACTCTACTTGACGCAACTTTAAGACTTTCGAGGACACTATAAACCTAATGCTCTGATACCAAGTTTGTCACCACCTAAGTTAACACCCTGGACGCGACACAGTACTTAGGATCACAAGTGACCCCAAGCAGACCCACGGTAAAGCATACTTCTACTAAGACTGGTCTGCCCAAGATAAAATAAAAAGAGAGGAAGCTTACTAAAGTAACAAGCAAATATTGATTCGTCACAAAAAATATCTGAACAAACACTAAAAAGGATAAACCAAGTTGAATCTATAAATATTGTCTAAAAGCCTCCAAAAAAGGAACGGATGAGTTATTGGGACATATTCCCAGGTAACTCTAATATTTTAAACTGAAGCTAGAATAATTGGCTAAAATGGAAACTCCGGCCCTCGGCAGATGAGGACTCACCCCTACAAAGTACTGGAGAATTGCTGAGAGAGCTAACTATGGTGCTGGTGCTGGGTACCTGAACCTATGTCATAAAACAATATACCACATGGAAATATGTGATCAGTACTTTGAATGTACTAAGTATGTGAGATATAAAATAAACATAATAATACGGACTATCTATAAACTATGATGACAATACATAAAATGATCATATCTAGATTCGTAAGTATAGAATGAATTTTAAAGTCCAATAATACTATAAGTACTAATAAATTTTTGAAGGTCATAGGCATACCCTGAAATCTTGAAGGCTAAACTAAACTGGAGACTATGACTTTACTAGGCTGAGCTATACTATGGGAAATACTAAAAAAAACATGTAACCATATGAGATAAACATGGAGTCTTATGTATACCCCCCATCGGAGAAGCCCTACTGCACCTTGCTAGGATATAGAGGTTGAACTATGTGATCACTGTTTGGGGTTCGTGCGGGCTAATAACCTACGGTGGCAATGTAGTTTTGGAAACCTGGGTGTGCTGAACCCCATCCCGCTCGGTGCTAAGTGCTACTCCCCATTGGAAATCCTAAATGTGACTAACTGTTCTGATAGCTAAAAGTTGGAGTCCTATGTTTAAGTAAGAACTAATTATCTGAAGTGTTCTGGGTGTCTAGGGACCTTAAAGAAATTGTGTTCTAAGACTTTCTAGATTTGCTCTATCTGAAAGCATCGTAATAATCTAAAGAATGACTAACAAATAAATAAACTGATACTACTGAATTTATTGAGTTCCTCAATAGATTGATAAAATGTCAAACTGATCAGCTGACATTTCTAGAGAATACTGAGTATATTCATAGTCTGAAAATAATAACTTTAAGTCAAATCATATAAGTTGAGGATCATTTTTAAGCAATATTCCATGGAAAACATAGAATTTTAGACCATATTTGAAGTCATGAAAAGATCAACCCATGAAACATATTAAATCTAGTGATATAAATCATACTATGAAATTTAACACAATATCATAAAGATAATATGCTAGGGTAATAACACTAACAAAACAACCACAATTTAAAAGCATTCATAATTTATCTAAAAATCCCTATCTCATAACTCTTACGGGGCTAGTATAGAAAAGGGTTTCAGAGAATAGCTTTGGGACATAAGGATGAAAGAATTCTCTTGTTGAATTCGCACATACCTGCAGAAGAATCCCCTGATGAAGCTCTTGGAAATCTAGAGAAGAAATAGAACCCTAGCTCTTGCTGGAAAGACACCCTGCGTTCTTAGTTTCTGTTTCTGAGAGATTCAGTGAGAAATGAGGGAGAAGAAATTACAAACTCCCCTTAAGCCCTAATAATTTACACCAAATGACATAGAATAGGAGTTAAAATAATTGAAAGTTACCAAGATGCCCCTGGATGAAAGTCTATAAAACTAACCATTGTGATCTATGGGTCACATGATGAGTCCTTTGTTGTGACCACGACTCATTGGGACCAGTTGTTGGTCCCGTGCCTTCAAAATTTAGCTTTTGGACTCGACCAACGGATATGGAGTATGACCTGTTGAATGCAACAACGGGTCATGGGTTCCATTAATTTCCATTGGAAGAAATTCTAAATTTTCATCTCAATTTAATACCTCCACTTAATGAGTCACCTAACGATTCTTTAGGTGTTAGATGACTCGTCACCTCGACTAATTTTCACCGCTAGAAATTTCCCATCCTACCACCCTTCCAAGATAATGACTTACTTGATGAGTCATGAAGTTCAGGACAACTCATTAATAGGAACAAAAGTCACTTCATGGTTCCTACTATTTCCCACCCTCCTATTGTGGCTACTATTAAGGCGGTTACGGGATTCTCACAGAAAGAGTCCCCTATCACCTATCTTGGTTGTCTGCTCTATATCGGGAGACAGAGGATTATCTACTTCTCAAATATGGGTTTCAGACACCATGATATGCCTCTCAGGGTCCATCTTATGCATTGGTGGGCTCAGAAGCCTTGTAGTGACCCCCACAATACTCTTCTCAGATCCCTCCCTATCTTTACTTGTTGGAACCTGTGGAAGAACAAGTGTGCTGCTAAGTATGGTTCCAAACCGTCTAATTTGCTGAGGGTGATGTACGGTATTATTAGTGATGTTTACAAACTTTTAAGGACGACTTTTCCTTACATTAACTGGCCTCCAAATGGGGAGAACTTTGTTCTAGAGTGGGTCATGTACACACGAGATTAGAGTCACTAGAGTTCAATGGTCTAGGCCAACTCCTGGACTAATCAAACTCAATACAGATGGTAGTGCCCTTGGCAACCCAAGAAGGATTTGGGCAGGTGGTATTATCAAGGATTGCTATGGGGATCTTATTCATGCTTTTGCTGCCCCCCTTGTGGATGGGACAAATAATCAGGAGGAGTTGGAAGCAGCCTATATTGGTCTCACTTGGTGCCTTCATAATGGACACTCAGGCGTCATTCTTGAGGTTGATTCGAAGCTCCTAGTTTGTTGGATTAGGGGAACTTTTGCTCCTCCTTGGCATCTCCACCACACCTTTATCAGACTTCAGGACACCATCAGACAGCTTCACACCTTCTCATGCCGCCACATCTTCATAGAGGGTAATGCCATTGTTGATGCACTATCCAAGCATAGTCACCCTACTATTGTTGCTGCTCATTTCTCCTTCCTTCAAGATCTACTGGTGCACATTAGAGGAATTCTTATGATTGACAAGATGGGCCTACCTAGCTTCAGAAGGAGGAAGACCAAGAGGATCAAAGAGCCACCTTGATTGCATTTAGTGCTAGGGCGGTACACAGTGTTGGGACTCAGACCACACTGGTCCAGGGGTGCACTCATGTACATTTTGGTGTTACTTTGCCTTTCTTCGCTTTGCCTTAGTGAGGAAAGGCCCTATAGGGCATGGGATTTTTCTTTGCATTTCTATGTAAATGGGGAGTCTCCCTCATTTACTGCTTTCCAGATCTTTGTATTGGAGAGGAGTCCTCTCTTCCTAGGTGCATAGTTTCTAGGTTTCCATTTCTAGTATTGGGGATGGGTTGCTAACCTTAGTAGGATGGCCGAATTATGAACCACCATAGGATCGGAGGTAAGGTTTATGTCCCCCTCCTTGTACATATTTTTGTTATTTATTTATGTTAAGGCCTGGGGGTGTTGCTCAGCCCCTAACCGCCACGAGGGATACTGACCCTTGGGTTAGGTCATTTACCCAAAAAAAAAGTCGAGTCATGAAGTGGCACAATGACTCGTCCCCTAACTTGTTAAGTCCCCAGGAAATCCCAACTTTTACCAACTATTGCACACACGATAGGTCACTTAACGACCCATCGGGTCACACAATGAATTACTCAACGACTCGTTCTGTGACTTGGTGTAAATTTTTTTGTTTTCTTCATTTTAGTTCTTAGGTCTGATCTTAGAGACTTTTTGGGTGTTACAGTATACTTGGGGTCACTTGTGGCTCTAGGTACCATGTCGCTTTCAGGGTATAAATTCGAGGCATGACAATTCTATAGATAACCCTTGAGTTGAGGTACCATGGTCTGCCATCTGATTCCATATTGACATTAAAACAAAATGCAGGTCGCTTATATATTAGACAGGGATGGGATCAATGAAATTTTTATCTGAATGTGGAATCATTGAAGATAGTATGGCTAAAGTATCTACAAAATCATATTGAACCTGCAGAATATGCTTGAACGCTATCATGAAAAACCTTTTGTGTTCCTCCTGCATACAAAATAAATATGGTAAAATGATTGTCTTCTTGGTCGCCTACTAATGAGGTGGTAATTTACCAACTCACTAGGCTCATGAACATGAATTTTTTCTTACCTATGAGGTCATTTAGGTGGATTTTATGCCTTTTTCCTTAATTTTAACTTGAATGAAAAATAAATGAAATTGAGCAAAAAGCATGGAAAACAGAAGATGAGGACATCGACAAAAGGCCAATTGATCGTAGTCCCTGTTGTGCTGATGAAGAATAACTATCGCGGGCCATGGACTAGCACCGTCGAACTATCTGTGCCAATGCTAAAGTTCTCTAGAACTCACAGACCATTGGCCAAAACTGATTGGCGGACCACGGATGAGCATCGGCGAACCGTTAGTGAATTGCAAGTGACGCCCGTCAGCAAAAAGGTAAAAATATCCAGCTTAGGAAAAGAGGAGAAAGAGTATACCCTATTTATGTACATCTCATAAAGAAACCGAACCATCCATTATTCCATATCAATTTTCACTATTCTACTCCATTGTCTTGTATTGAATTAGAGAGAAGTAGAGAGAAACACACATCTTGTTCTACAAGGTAGAAAACTCCATTGGAGATCAAACTCTTTCTCAAATTTTCTTACTCAGTTTGTGAATGGATATTGAATCATTATTGAATGCAATGTCTTTTTCTACTTACATGAGTATCTAATTTTTTTGCTAGGGGTGTGTGAATGATTGGGGTTCATTTGAATTGGGTATTGTGTATTTGATCTTAGATTTACTCTATTGGAATAATTTTAGTGTTTCCTATGAGTTTTAATCTAAACACTCATAGTTGCAAATGTGGGTTGCATTTTCTTACTTTGATTTTGCAGAAAATGGGATTTGAAGTATGGATGAGGAAATACTAATGGGTAATTGGGTGTTCATCATATGGGGTTGGGCTAGACTTAGTAAAAACCCATTATAACATACCCATTAAGAATCAAAGCTAGAAATAGTTGATTTTTACCCAAGTTGATGTGGATGTTGTGAAAAGAACTTTGGGGTATAGAGCATCTAATTGGTTGAGAAACATAGGCTGCTACCTCATACACAAATAATTATACTATTGAGTAGTTCTAGGAGCTGTTAGCAATCCCAATTCAATGAAGCCCATTTTAATATCACACCCTTAGTAGTCTCTCCTTTGGTATTTTCTATGCTTTTCCCTATTTTTCGTGATCGAATTCCATTTTCAATTAACAAATTGTTATTCCCCCAATTTTTACTTTATTGCTTTTGAAACATTGATGCAAGTTACTTGAATTTAATAGACAACTCTTATATGATCAACTAACATTCCTTGTGAGATTAGACCCTGACAATCGTCGGTGTATTTGACCGTTTCCACTCTCTCGTTCAGAGGAGTGAATTTGGATATTATCAAAAATGACGTTGTTGTCGGGGAATGTAATTTGACAGCCTTTAGTTGTTTGTTATTTTGAATTGATTCTATGTCGTGGTTGGTTTGTCTTTACTATAGTGATTGATTCCCTTTAGGTTGCTCTTGATACGAGCCAGCACTCACTCGAAGGAGAAGGTTTGCTTGACGGGAATATGGATCATGAGGATGATGATACTGTGATGCCCAACGTAGCGGGTGCAATTCGCCTATCTCCTACGGTAAGGAATGCAATTTTTCATGTGATGAGTACAATGTTGCACTTACTTCAAATGAAGAGGCTCTTTAGAGGAATTCCTAGTGAAGATGCAAACAGGCATCTCCGTAATTTCTTGGAGATTTTTAGCCCTTCAACAGTACAAATATAACCCGAGTCGATAAGATTGAGATTCTTCCCATTTTCACAAACAGGGGTAGCCACTTCTTGGTAGGAGGAGTTGCCTCCCAGGTCTATTACCTCTTGGAATGAACTCACTAAAGCATGTTTGGATAGTTTATTTCCTCCCTCGAGGATGTAGCAGCTGAGGGATGACATTACTAATTTCTGAAAACTTGCGGGGGAACAACTCCATGAAGCATGGTTGAGGTTTTAAGAAAAAAGTAGCCATTTTCCCAAACTACGGCTTACCCGATGGGGTTTTACTTTAGAGCTTCTATAGTTCATTGGATTCAATCAGCAAGTCAATGGTAAATAATTTGGCTCGGTGATCCATCATGGATAAGCCTAATGGAGTAGCCAAAACACTTCTTGAAAGAATGTCTAAAGCAAATCGAGCCTGACATACATGAGAAGCAGATGTATCTTCTAGTCGTGTTGCCTCCAACCTCATGAATGCTGAGATGAGGAAAAAAGATGAGGCTAGAGATAAAACTTTTGTGAAGATGATGACCCATCTAGAGTTGATGACTAAACATGTGATGGGAACTGGTATGAAGAGTGTGAATATTATAGGTGCCCAAAGCTATCCTCAATTTGATGATAACACTTTACCCCTGAGATATGAGGAGGAGTGTCAATACATGGTGGGCTAGTTGGGGGGTTCTCGCCCTGGGTATCAAGGTGCCGAAGGGAGGAGAATCAAGGTTGGAGAAACTGTGATAATCTAGGATGGGGGGAGACAAATGATCGATGGGGTAATAGAGATCAAAATCACGAAGGAGAGAGATATCATCGAAGTGCTAATCCCTATGTTCTTCCTCCAAAAGCGGAAGCATCTCAAGGTCAGCTCTGAGTGAGTGACTCGGGAAACTCAAAAATTGAAGACATGTTGTCTCGGGTGTTGAAGAAGGTAGAATACACCGACAGTGGGATTAAAGAGTTGAAATGGGAGGTATCTAACCTCTCCCAAACAGTAAGCTCCCACTCGGTGTCAATCAAACACCTTGAAGCACAAATGAACCATTTGTCTTCACAAATGAACCCACGCATGAAGGGTGCACTCCCTAGTGAAACTGTCCCCAATTTGAAGAAATATGGTCATTGTATGGCAATAGTTACTATGAGGGGAAAGATATTGAAGGATGTGGGAGTGAAGCCCAAAGGTGTTGTTGCCCCAAGGGCAATTGATGATGATACTGTGGAAAAGGATTCCAAAACACCAGAGTTTGTGATGATTAAGAAGGAATGGCTGAGGGAGAAGTTGATTTGACTCCCTCGAATAATGTGAATGTAAATGAGGGCAAAAAGGTCATCGCTATGAAAAAGATCAAGAAACAAGAGTTCCCCCGCCATATCCACAATGGCTGACCAAGAAGGAGGATAATCAATTTCTCAAATTTATAGAAATGTTCAAAAAATTATCCATTAATATACTGTTTGTGGATTCTTTGATTCAAATGCCTAGCTACGCGATGTTTATAAAGGTGCTCTTGAAGAAAAAGAAGGTGGTAGATACAGGCATCAATGAGGTGACCCATCATTGTAGTGTTGTAATGACTAGCAACCTTGCTCCAAAATGTGAGGATCATAGGGCAGTTACCATTCCTTATACAATTGGCTTGTGCATGTTCAATAAATCTCTTTGTGACCTCGATGCGAGTACCAATTTAATGCCTCTAATGATCTTCAATAAACTCGGGCTAGGGAATCTGAAACCTACATCCATGAGGTTGTTGATGGCATATAGGTCAATTAAATGACCCATTGGAGTGCTAGTTGATATCTTTGTAAGGGTGGACAAATTTTTACTCCCAACTGATTCCATTATGCTGGATTTTGAGATGGACATGGTTCCAATTATCTTGGGGCACCCACTACTAGAAGTGGGAGGAGCTTTAACTGAAGTGGAGCATGGGGAGCTTAAGAAAAATAGATGCAAACCATGTAGGTAGAATTAGATGCAAACCATGTAGGTAGAATTAGATGCAAACCAAGGAGAAGAAAAATAGGGCACGCACTGCACTTAACCGACTAAATACTGGTCCAAATGCGCAATGCACCAATTGAATGTGAGTCAAGGGCATAAAGATGTGAAGTAGAAGGATAAACAGGCGAGTCACTGGTGAAACGTCAGTACCAAACTGTGAACCTCCAGATGCACCACAGGTACATATCAGGGAACCTGGGAGAATGAGCCATGACTGACAGCTGGATCGAAAAAATACAGGTGCAAAAGCATGAACCGCCAGTCACCTGGCGTATACAAAGTAGAAGACTGAAAGGGGTCATGGACACCTGCGATTAAAGTGGTGGAACACCGGTACTAATCAGCAGGACTGCCAGTGAAACACAGGTCCAGGTATGCAAGTCTTTAAAAATGTTGACCACCCCATGGACTAGACTTGACCTAGATATTTCAAAAACCAGTCAAAACCTATCTAAATTCCCATAAACCCTTTCCCCTACCTTTTCATTTCCCCATTAAATATTTTTAACTTCCCCATACACTACCTTTCCACCATCCTACCATTAAATTTACCTCTTCACCTACCAATCCTCTCTACTTCTTCTCTCCTATAAATTTCCTATTCCACTCCCCTCATTTCATCACTACTCACTTATCTCTTCACTACACTAAATCAAAAAAATATTGTTGATACTCCATCATTGAGCAACAACAAGCTTTGATCTTTCTTTGCTCTTTGTTATCAAATTTATTTGGTATATGTCTCCTACTTTTATTTTGATTATTATTTGAAGATGGGGATCATTTTGGGCATGTGAAATTCGTAATCTTCCCCACTCATGTGTCCATATTACCGCATTATTATGCTTGTTATTGCTTGTATATTATTCATATTGTGGGTATGTGGGGTGGTGATAAAATATTGAATGACAATATAGGTATCGTCTGTGGAAAAATGTTTGATTATTGAAGTGGTTGATTCTAGTTCGGGGTGAAGTCCGAGTAGTCTCGTGTGTGCTTAGAATGCACAAGTTTCCTGATCATAGATGGTGTGACCTCATTGTTAAGGGTAAATTGTCACTTTTACTTGTTTTAGTTGTTTTTATTGTGTTGGGAGAGTGAATCTTGGATATGAATGTTTTGTTGATTTTACTGAGTTTGGGGATGAAATACACTGAATGGCGTTCACCAGCAAACCGTCAGTTAGGCCTGGTGAAACACCGGATGAAGCCCATGTTGGGGTACAAGGCTTCAGGCCACTGTCCCATACTTTCGTTACACTGGCGCTCTGCGAGTCAAGATCAGTGAAATGTTGGTGTGGAAAAGGATGAACTATGTTTTCCCCTAGTTTTCTATTAATGACCGACGGCTAACCAGCTGTTCGCGGGTCTCCACCTGTGTTTTGCCAGTGTTCTACTGGTACTAGTAGTGCTGAACCACTGAACTCTTTAACTTGTTTGCCATCCAATTGTTATAATTCCCTTCCTTAGCTTAGAATAAATGTCATTTTTTATTTTTCATAGGTAAAACAATACAAAAAGAAATGTTGTTGTATATCACTAACATGGTCTTGGAGAAATGACTTCATCCAGGAAACCAAACAAGGGAAAGGGCCTGGCCTCATCAAAAGCTATTATATTTTGCATGCCCAACATGGAAGGGCACTATTCTATTTGAAAAGGGCTCTCTATCATGGTAGAGAAGCTCTTTGATTTGGTGAGGCTGCGGGGTGACTTCCCCAACATCACAACACAATTCCCTGACCGCCAATGGCACATCTTTGCCAATCCTCTATTTTACTTCTACTACAACCTATTGCTTGTGTTTGATGCATCATACCAGGCTAGGAAAGAGAGCATGCCGCACAGAGGCAAGGTTGACGAATTCCCTGCCTTGGCTCAGTCATGGTGAGGGGTGTAGAAGTTGACATCACACCGGCGATCATTAATTCTTTATTCTGGGAAGACGAGATTGACACCGGATTTAAGTATGCTGCCAGAATTGCCAACAAAGAGAACCAGTTCAGGTGGATAGCTCCCGTCATTGTCGTCGATGCACCTTTTGGGCCTCTATGGGTGGTAAGATCTCCCGGCATGATCTAAAGTTTGAAGCCAAAATGTAGCTGGGTTTCATTTGTGGCTATATTATGCCTTCGAAGAATGAGCAGAGGGTAAGTTTGGAAGCGACCATCCTCATCACCTGCATCATGATAGGGGTCCCCATAAATATTTGGAAAATAGTGGCCATTCAAATAAAGAGAAAGGCAAGGCAAGCTGGCACTTCAATGCCCATGTTGGGCTTATATCTCAATTATACCTTTAAGCCGGAGTGCCATTTTTCCCTGATGAAGCCCCTAGCTCCGCTCTTGATGTGATCAAAGTGGATATAAAAAGGGACGTGGATGCTCCCAAAAGCAAGTGAAAGTAGTTGCAATCCTTTGATGTCCCCGAGGAATCCATCTCTCATGGATTATAGTAGGCCTCAATGGCCCCCGATCTCAACATTCCACATCTTAAGGCATCAGGTCAGGCTTCAGGAGAAGCACCTACTAGGGGAGCCTCACCTTCACCCACATCTTTCCAACCAAGTAGCCTCTACAAACTTGCGGAGATGGCACACTCCCATGAGAGCCAGCTTCAGAAACTGGCTAAAAGTATCCCTACCCCAATTGCCATGATGGTGAAAAAGGAGATAAAGTCAATGTATGATAATTTGACCAAGTTATGCTCACGTGTCGATATTGTGGTGGGGGCTTTCACCTCTCTCCAAGCTGAAGTAAGGGAATAGAAAGGTCGAATATCAATGGCGGTGCCTGACATGAGCACGCTTGACGCAACTATGACTGTCCCTTGTACAGTCTGAGGCCCCCATTGACGACTTGTTCGAGGGCTTGGGGGATGAAGAGGAGGACCTGGGAGACGACGGCCATGATGGGAATGCTGAAGCTGAAGATGATTAGGATGATGATGAGTGAGCAATTCAGGAAGTTCTTACCCTTATTTGTTTCGTATGCATATATTAAGTACAATGTATTGTTTTAGTTCGGGTGGGATGAGTGTTTTTTTTGTGGTGGTCATTGTTATTGATAATTGATGTTGCCTTTATTGGGCTTTTTTATTTGAGTTGTGATGATTTGTGGGCCTTTGTCAGGCTCGGGATGCCCTTATCAGGCTTATTTTGCTGATGATTAATGTTTCCCTTGCCGAGCTGTTGTTTTGATAATTATGGAATGGTTGTTGAGCCTTTGACGGGCTTAGAATGTATGAAAGAAAAATTTTCTCTTGAATTGTTAGTGCAAGTGTGATTTTTGCATTTTTAAATAGTAGGTAGAGAATAAAATCCAAGGGGTTTCTTTATACCATAGTTCCTTCCCAAGGAGCAATTTCTTTTTCTTTTCTTTTTATTCTCGAACTGGGTGACATTTTCCAATGATAGATTGTGAAGCGACTTTCTTTTGGTTTTGTTGAAATTATTTTAAGGGGTACCACTGAAAAATATTGTGTGGCATGAAAAAAATGAGTTTTGAAGAAATGGGGCATTTGAGATGAAAAATGTAGCACTCTCTTGTCATATATTCCATATTTCTTTTTTGGCTTGTTGATTCACATGCTCAATTGTCGTAAAATTGTAATCTGGCAATCCAGCATAACTATTAGAGTTTCCTTGTAGGACGGCTCTTCTCTAACTTGAACATCCTCGACTAGGACAACCTAAGAAAGTTCTTTTATGTGCTTGCATAACATCGATGAGCAGATCCTAGCCCTGAAGGAAACTCTAACTCATAGGCCTCTTGTTCGGGGGATCTGATATGGTCCCCAAATGAATCTAGGGCTAAGATTTCCCTTCTTGTCAAATCTCATAACTCCCTTCATTGGTGAAATTTTAAGAGTACCCAGTCGTTGACATCAACTCTAAGTCTGTACGCCATACCTTGAAATAGGACTTCTAATGGCTCTGGGTTGACAGTAAACACTCTCTGATGAGTTTAACTTTCTCTCCCGATGGATGTATCATCTCAGGTCCGATTAACCCTCATTCAGCCACGTCGAACCATGCTGTGGGGGATCTACATTTGCGTCCATATAAAGCTTTATAAGGCGCCATCTTGATGGTAGAATGGTGACTGTTGTTATATACTAACTCCATAAGAGGTAGATGGTCATATCAACTTCATTGAAATCTAGCATACATGCTCGTACATATCTTTTAGTGTCTAAAATGTGCACTCAACTTTGCCATCTGTCTAGGGATGAGAAGCTGTACTCAAGTTAATTTGCGCCACAATCCTTTTTGACATAATTTCCAAAACTTAGCTGTGAATCATGCCCTTCTATCAAAATATCATAATGTAGTTGAACTATATCTTCAATATATAACTCGGCATAATCTTACACTGAAAACATAGTTCTGGCCGGCAAGAAATGGGTTTATTTCATTAGCCTTTCTACAATGACTCAAGTAGGATCAAATTTACGCCTGGTATGAGGTAAACCTATAACTAAATTCATATTGACTGAGCCTTTCTACAATGACACAAGTAGGATCAAATTTACACCTGGCATAAGGTAAACCTATAACTAAATTCATATTGACTGCTTCCCACTGACGTCGCCCGCAAGCGTACGGGTCGTGCAAGTAATATAGTGGCTCTTTTTAAGAACCGGAATGTCGAACCCACAGGGACTGGACCCATTCCTCTAACT
>JACEIK010000625.1:168911-189381 GCA_018107945.1 Datura stramonium
AATATTCAACTCCGGGAATTCTATTACGGAGTTTACTGTATTATGCTAGGCTAAAGTTACTAACTTGCCGAAGAAACTGACTTTACATACCTTAACCTCGCGTTATTCGACTAACGGATGAAGCTCGGTCAGTACTCCAGTTATTTCTCCCAACTATATTCACATATATGTCAATTAGGACTAAATACACCAATATTCGTAAATAAAACGTCACTTTCGATATATTTATAGCCCAAACTTTGGCTTATCGAAAGACGGTCAAAAACTTGCTATTTCTCAAAGGTCCAGAAGGGAGAAATATTCACTTTAAGGCTAGGAGCACACTGACACTAATTTGGAGCAATTCCACTTACCTTAACCGGTAGCACGACGATTTGTCGGCCGAATTTCGTGAAACTAAATCCGTAGGAATGCTCCCTGTTGCTAAATACCTAGGTATCTGAGATTAATTTGAATTTGGACCGCGTTTGATGGCGTAATCGGAAGGAAATTATCATTACTCTTGCCCCCTCTGTTTTCTCTCGCTACTTCTTCTGGAAATTATAATAAATTAATGAATTAAACCGAAGTGGAGGCTTTATATACTTGAGCCTGGACAAGGCCAACGTGTCACGGAGCCAACGCGGAGGCCCTCCCTCCGTGATACGTTGCCATCGCGGAGGGGCTTATATGTAATTGGGACCTATAAGTCGCATTCCTGGAATGCGATTTATTAGTCGCATTCTTGGAATGCGATTTATAAGTCACATTTTGCCTTGCGACGCGCCGACTTNATGCGATTTATAAGTCACATTTTGCCTTGCGACGCGCCGACTTGGCGCTTGTCCGATCTTTCCCCGGGCCTTTTTCTAGCATGTATGGGATTCTAAAACTTTTAACCAACATGCGAATAGGCCATCTGTGTGTCGGGAATTTAACGGGATGTAACATGATCATGTGGGGTTGGGCCAGACATCACCAAAACCAATCATCACACTCCCATTATGAATCAAGGTTAGAAATGGTTTACTCTTACCCATGTTGATGTGGTTGTTGTTAAAAGAACTTTGGGGTTTGACAAACCCAAGGTATAATCATCTAATTGGTTGAGAAATGTAGGATGCTACCTCGTCCACAACTAATTATACTATTGAGTAATGCTAGGAGTTGTTAGCAATTCCAATTTGATGAAGCCCCTATCAATATCAAACCCCTAGTAGTCTCTCCTTTGGTATTTTCTATGCTTTTCCCCTATTTTCGTAATCAAATTCCTCTTTCAATTGACAAATTGTGATTTCCCTAATTTTTACTTTATTGCTTTTGAAACATTGATTCATGTTACTTCAATTTGATTGACAACTCTTTTGTGATCAACTAAAATTTCTTGTGGCATTTGACCCCTACACTTGTCGGGTATATTTGTTTTATCAATGACTGTTTCCACTCTGTCGTTAAAAGGAGTAAATTTGTTTGTTATCACCTACTCTCCTTTCACTTGATGAATTAAAAGATCTGAATCTCTAATTACCAATTTTCTTTCACATTCATGTCAATCGCTAGTCGAATTCCCAACATGTCGGCTTTACACTCATCCATATTATTGGTACAGGGAAATTTGAGTTTTGCTGATACAGGGTAATGATGACTAATCTCTTACACCAACACAGCTCCAATGTCTACTCCTTTAGAATTGGGATCTCTATTAAGAATAACCCCATCCATCATATGCTTTAGATATATCCTCTCCTATGAATGTTATCTCCTCATCAGGGAAGTATATCTTCAAAGGCTCATACTTATTGTCCATGGGATTTACTGCCAGATAATCTTGTAGTGCCTGCCTTTTTTGATTGCTATCTATGTGACATAGACAATCTCAAACTCGCTAAGCAATATGACTAACTTTCCTATTGGCATAGGCTTCTAGAAAAAGGATTCCAATGAGTTCATCCTAGAGATCAGATAGGAAATATATGCAGAGAGATAATGTCTTAATTTTTGAGCTAACCAAGTCAAAGCACAACATGTGTGTTCAACCTAAGTATATCAAGCTTCATATGGAGTGAACTTCTTACTCAAATAGTATATTGCTTTCTCCTTCTCTCCTATTTCATCAAGTTGTCCTAGAGCACAACCGAAAGCATTGTCCAAAACTAACAAATATAAAAGAAAAAGTCTTCCTTGTTCCGAAGGAGCTAAAGTAGGAGGCTTGGACAAATAATCCTTGATATCTGAAATCCAATGGACATTCGAACGTCCGTTATATATCAACATGTTCTTCAACAATTTGAAAATCGCAAATCAACGTTGATTAGGCTATGGAATGACTTGATATTAGATTTCTTACTAATGTAGTAGTGTAGGAAGTATTTCAATTTCGGTGAAGTTACAAATTAGAAGAACTGGAGAAATTTTGATTGAATCATGATACAAATTACAAAGAACTCACTTATTTCTTGTTCGTTGGTGGAGAAAGATATTAGATGGCTTTGATATTAATGAGATATAACTCAATACCCCAACAACTGACAATGATCCTAACAACTTCCCCGCAGACACCCCAAAGGCAGACATTGCAGGATTTAACTTCAGTTATGCTTTCCCAATCTATCAAGAGAATTTCTGGTGGTCGGCTAAATAATATGAACTCTTCCTCGATTTGATGATGACATCATCTATATAATCCTCAATCTCCTTATGAATTATGTCATGAAAAATAATATTCATGGCTCTCATGTAGGTAGCTCAACCTTTTTTTAACCAAAATAGCATAACATTATAGCATTACATCCCTTATGTAGAAAAGAAAGAAGTCTTTTCAGCATCATCTTCGTACAATCTGATATAGTGGTAATCGACGAAGCAATCCATAAATGACCGTGTTTTATGTGTCATAGTTATCAATAAGGATTTGTATATTTGGAAGTGTAAAACCATCATTTAGGCTGTCTTTATTGATATCTTTGTATTCCACAAAGACTCTCATCTTTGCATCTTTCTTTGGCACGGTTACGATATTGGCTAACCATGTAGGGTATTTAACCTCTTTAATGATTTTGGCTTCAATTTTCTAAGATCTCTCCTCCTTGATTTTCAAACTAACATGTGGCTTGTACTTTTTGGGCTTCTATTTGATAGTGTCATGCCCTAAACTGGGGAAGGGTGCGGTTGGCACTCGGTACATTATGGATCGAGAAATTTGCTATATAATGTTTGTAACTTTAACATATAGACCATGAGAGCCACCTGTCACAATCAACTATAACATAACACAAGGACATACTAGTCACAGAATAACAAAACATAATGCCATCAAGGCCATAACACACTAAGAAAACTCGAAAGGCCAGTAAGGTCGTAAACTAAGCAACACTAGATTAACCAAGTCCACCAAGCCGATATAAAGTATACAATACTGATGGTCAGAACAAGGCTTTGGCCTACCCATGACTGTACATCAAACTGAAGCTAAACAAAGATAAATATCTAGACATTTTCTCCATAAGGAAAGGAGCATACCAACAACCGTCACTGAACTCACAAACCCCTACTACAAAAGGGTGATCTGGGCCTCTAACCATATCTGCAGCATGAATGTTGGTTCCTAGGTGTAGGGACGTCAATATGAATGATATGTACTAGTATGTAAGGTTGAAAAGTAGTAGTTATAGAACAGTGATCATAATAATATTTGAGTTAAGAGATGAGAGCATAAAAAGGGTAGCGACAACCTGAGACTCTAGGAATTGTAACCCGACAACAACTCAATATCATATGAGTAATACTCAAGATAAATGAACCAGACATAGGGATAGAAATAAACTAAGCTCTGAAAAATGTAACCTAACTGGAACGTCAAGACTGTACCAATTCAATCTATGTAGTCACATAAATGTCATATAACAGCAAAATGTATTCACAAGACTACTATGCTCGTGTCTACCACACCCAGTATGCACATTGGGTGGGAAGCGCCCCTACTCAACTATAATATCGATCAGCGATATAACATGTAATCTATGCCAATATTCCCTCCCTTTGAAAACCTAAAAGTAACATAATGTAAACATTTATGCTCATGATATGATATATAACCAAAACCTTAGAAACACTACGACTCGCTAACAACCCTCATTGGGTAGTCTATTGAAATAACTTCTCATGCCCCGAGTTTACACCCTGGACGGGACACGGTACTTGAAGTCACAAGTGACCCCAAGTTAACCCCTGGTCTATCATACACAGGTATTCTGAGTAAAACAAATATAACGGAAGCTCTGAAATAATAACATTAAAGCATTTATGAAAATAAAACTAGAAACATAAAGTTTAAGAACATTTGAAGTCTAAAATTAATTTTGTGTCTGAAAGCCCTCTAACTGATGAGTTTCTAGGACAAGCCCCAAGATAACTCTAAGTCTAGCTAAAAATAATGAACTAAATGAAAGAAATGAAATAAGGCCCTCGAATGATGAGGACTCACCCTTCAACTGCTGAGGTGGAGGATCTGAACCGCGGAAACTAACGGTGCTGAGTTTGAGAACCTACAACTGTATCGCGAAATGATAGAACATAAAAGTATGCATTAGTACTTTGAATGTACTAAGTAAGTGAGAGAAGACATAGCTGAATATAAATAACTAAACTGAAATGACATACAATGACCAACTAATATACTTAATTGAACCACTAAAGTAAACTGAAATGATTAAGATGACCTATCTAATAGTCATGGACATTCCCTAAGTCTGAAAGTTCTAAGTTTGAGATACTATACAGAACTAAGCTGCTTATTCTGAACTAGGTTGGACTGACTAGTGGGAGAGTCTATAACTAACATATAACCACGTGAGCTAGAAGTGGAGTTCGGTGTATACACCCCACTGGTAGGACCCAATATACCTTGCTAAGGTATAGAGGCATGAACTGGGTGATGACAAAAGTCTAGGGCCAATAAGGACAAGTAATACTGTAACCTACGCTGGCAACATAGTTTTGGAAACCTGGGTGCGCTGGAACCCCGACCCGCTAGGTGCTAAGTCCTACTCACACAAGAAAACCTAAACTGAACTACTAGGCTGATAGCTCAAAACTGGAGTCCAAGACTAGTCAGGGACATATATAACTGAAATTACGCTAAGAGTCTTGTCAAACCAAATTCTGAAACTGGGTTCTAGACTTGTAAGAGCTGCTTATCTGGAAGCATCGTAACCATCTAGAACAATTGTGAACAGAACAAAAGTCCTGAGGCTAGTCAGAGATATATATCTAAAATGTCATGACCACCTAATGGACCAGTAAACTGGATTTTGAGGTTGATTCTGATAATTGGGAGGCACCACTGACACCTCAGAAAAAGACTAAATTCAAACTAATCAGTTGATAAGTTCCGAATAGTTCTAAAGAGGTTCTACGTTCTAACTAAACTGAACTAATAGTTCTAAAGAGGTTCTACGTTCTAACTAAACTGAACTACTAAGCAATTAAATAGAGAACTTAACTAATTCCAACAATAGGGGATTGCAAAATATGGCAAAATTTCAAGAATCAAAGAAATTTTATCCTAAAATGATAAAATCATTCTTATCATTGGAGTATTTACTCAACATATAAACAATAATAAATACTAGAAAATTTATCCCAAATCACCCTTCACAAACCATATGGAATTTAATACACAATTAGTCTTTACTAAAAAATTTAGGGCTTAAATTTACTTTGGCAAGAACATCAACAATTCAAGTAAGAGTTGATGGAGATCATATCAATAATAAGCAAGGATATCATTCTATGTAAAATTAACAAATAACAACATGTAATTTCTATGTATTCAAAAATTCAGGGCTAAAATGATAGAAAAACTATAGGAGGGTTTCGGGGGACACAAGGGAAGAACAACTTCCCTTGTTGACTTCCCACATACCTGACTTGAAGTTTCTTGAAGGAGAAAGCTTGGATTGCTTCAATGGAGGAAAACCCTAGGCTTGCTTGAAGGGTTCTTGAGAGGAGAGCTTACGATTACTTTTTTGAAAACTTAGAGTGGGAATGAGGATTCAACCGTTTTCCCTCACTAATAGGTCTAAAATTATGACTAAGACAATGTAGTTTGATGTGTAGGGAAGTAGGAAATTACTAAAAAAAAACCTTGGAAAATCGTAGGGAAAACTGTCAGGTGATCATAACAAGCAACCCAATGGGTCATGGTCACTGATACTGACTCGTGGTCACACTCGTCAAGTGCACTGCCTAGAAAACCCAGAAGACCCCCACGGGGTAACTGACGAATCGTTACTACCACAAACGAGTCGTTAGGTAAATCATCAAGTACACTACCCAATTCATTAAATCCCTGGCCCCCTCTGCTTACGAGTGACCTAACGGGTTGTGGTGCTTGACCACGACTTGTTAGGTCTTCCGTTGGGTACACTACCTCTCCCTTATCCTATCTCAATCCTCCTTCCCAAGACTGACCTAATGAGACATTAGGTCTCTCAACAATCCGTTAGGTGAGTCGTTATGTGACAATTTCTACACATTTTTAGATTTTTTTATTTAAGTCCCGGATCTAGTCTTTGAGTTTTTGGGGCATTACAATATCTCCCTCTTGGAAACATTCGTCCTGGAATGTTAGAGAACACATAGGGAAGCAAAGAATAACAATCATAACTTTCAAATACTGTTCATTTAACTCCAAAACTGTCAGAATAACTACATCCATTTCAAAGTACATGAATGAAATGAATTTACCTTTCATTCATACATTCAAAAACAAAAAAGTGACTTGAACACCTGAACTGAATAATGAAAGCTAAATTGAATTCTAGGGCCAAAACTAATATCTCAAGTTGTGATAGAGCCGGTAGAGAACAAATGCGGATATTTGTCCATCATATCTGCTTCGGCCTCCCACGTAGCTCCTTCAACATGCTAATTTCTCCATAAAACCTTGACTGAAGATATTTCCTTGTTCCTTAGCTTACGAACATGACAGTCAAGGATCTAGACTGGTACCTCCTCATACGAGAGACTATCCTTTATTTCTACACTGTCCAACGGTACAACTGAGGTTGGATCCCCGGTGCACTTCTTCAAAAGTGAAACATGGAATACTGGGTGCATAGCTTACATTACCGATACGCCTCAAAATTCTATAAGGTACCACATATCTCGGACTGAACTTTCCTTTCTTTCCAAACCTCATCACCCCTTTCATGGGAGAAAGTTTTAGGTAAACCCAGTCATCAACTGCAAACTCGAACTCTTTTCTCCTCACATCCTCATAAGATTTCTGACGGCTCTAAGCTGTTTTCAATCTTTCTCAGATGAGATGAACTTTCTGCATTGCCTCATGAACTAAGTCTGGCCCTATTAGGGTAGCATCACCAACCTCGAACCACCCTGTAGGAGATCTACACCTCCTACCATATAATGCTTCAAATGGGGCCATCTGAATTCTAGAGTGGTAGTAGTTATTGTACTCAAACTCGATAAGAGGAAAATGGTCATCCCAATTACCCTTAAAATTGATCACGCATACTCTTAATTTATATTCTAGGGTCTAAATAGTCTGCTCAGCTTTCCCACCTGTCTGCGGGTGAAAAGTTGTGCTGAGCTTGACATGAGTACCTAGTACCTTCATAAAGGACTTTCAAAAGTGTGAGGTGAGCTGCATTCCTCTGTCTGAAATGATAGCCAAAGGCACCCCATGGAGTCTGCCTAACTCCCAGATGTAAAGTCTGGCATAGTCTTCAGCTAAGTCTGTGGTTTTGACTGGGAGGAAATATGTTGACTTAGTCATTTAGTTTATTACTACCCAAATTGAGTCATGGTGTCGACGAGTCTGAGGTAGACCCGTAATGAAGTCCATATTTACTTCTTCCCACTTTCATATGGGTATGCAGATATATTGAGTCATGCCTCCTGGTCTTTGATGCTCCACCTTGACTTGCTGACAGTTTGGGCACTTGGATACGAAGTCAGCAATGTCTCTCTTCATGCCATTTCACCAGTAAATATCTTGCAGATCGCAGTACATTTTAGTAGCACCAGGGTGAATGGAGTATCTCGAGTTGTGTGCTTCAACCAATATCTTCTGTCTCAACTCACCAACATTCGGTACATATAATCTGCCCTGGTAACGGAGCACCCCATCTCCCCTTTGTGAGAAAGCTTCTATTTCTTTTCTGAGAACTGCTCCCTTAAGCTTAAGTAAGATGGAATCCTCATCCTATCTGGACATGACTTCAACTACCAAGGATGACTCTAACCCGCTTTGCATTACCACACCACCTTCGGCTGAATCCACCAACTGTACCCTTAACCGGGCTAGTATGTGAACATCCTTTGCTAACTCCTTCTTGCCTTCCTCAATGTGAGCCACACTGCCCATAGACTGTATGCTTAGGGCGTCAGCCACCACATTGTCCTTGCCCGGGTGATATAGCCGCTCATGTCTTAATCCTTCAGGATCTCTAACCACCTTCTTTGTCGAAGGTTTAGGCCCCTCTGTATGAACACATACTGAAGGCTCTTGTGATCGGTGTGCACATCCACATGAGCCCCATATAGGTAATGTCTCCATTCTTTAGTGCGAATACCACCGCTGCCAACTCCAATTCATGAGTTGGATAATTCTTCTCATGGACTTTGAGCTGTCTTGAGGCATAGGCTATCACTTTTCCCCGCTGCATTAGAACACAACCGAGTCCAGCTCTAGAAGCGTCACAACAAATCATGAATCCATCTAATCCTTCTGGCAAGGTCAGAACTGGATCAGCAGTGATTTGACTCTTCAACTACTGGAAACTCTTCTCACACTCATCCGACCATTGAAATTTCACCTTCTTCTGAGTTAACTTAGTTAGAGGAGATTCTATAGAGGAGAAGCCTTCCAAAAACTGTTGGTAATATCCATTTAAGCCCAGGAAACTCCTAATTTCATTAGGAGAGGTAGGTCTGGGCCAATCTTTCACTGCTACTATCTTGTGAGGTCTACTTGTATTCCTTCACCTAAGACCACATGACTTAAGAAAGTCACGGACTTTAACCAGAATTCGCACTTGCTGAATTTGGCGAACAACTAGCGGTCCCTAAGTGTCTGTAAATCTAATCTTAGGTGATTTACATGCTCTTCCTCATTTCTAGACTATACTAGAATGTCGTTGATAAATACAATGAAGAACATATCCAGATACTTCTTGAAGACCCTTTTCATCAAATCCATGAAGGTTACGGGGGCGTTTGTTAGACAGAAGGACATCACCACAAACTCGTAGTGACCATATCGAGTTCTGAATGTTGTTTTCGGTATGTCACACTCTCTGACCCTTAGCTTATGATACCCTGATCGGAGATCAATTTTTGAGAAACAACTGGAGCCCTGAAGTTGGTCGAATAGGTCATCAATTCTAGGTAGGGGATATCTATTCTTGACTGTGACCTTGTTCAGCTGACGATAATCTATGCACATTCTGAGGGTACCGTATTTGTTACGCACAAATAGCATTGGAGCACCCTAGGGAAAGATACCGGGTTTGATAAAACCCTTGTCAAGAAGATCTTTTAGTTGCTCTTTCAACTCCTTGAGCTCAGCTGGAGCCATTCTGTAAGGAGGGATGGAGATGGGCTGAGTATTTGGGAGGAGGTCTATTCCGAAGACTATTTCACGTTCAGGGGGGACTCCGGGAAGATCCTCAAGAAAAACATCTGGGAACTTGTTGACCACTAGAACCAACTGGATAGTTCGGGTCTCAGAGTTGGAATCCTTGACTCGAACTAGATGATAAATACATCCCTTGGAGGTGAGTTTCTAGGCCTTAAGGTAGGAAATAAATCTACCCTTAGGCACTGATCTGCTGCCCATCCATTCTAACATTGGTTCATTCGGAAACTAGAAATAGACAAGTCTAGTTTTGCAGTCAACTGAGACATATCAAGAGCGTAACCAATCCATGCCAAGGATAAGGTCAAAATCGAACATGTCTAACTCTATGAGGTCAGCTAGTTTGAACTTATTCAGAACTGAGACTGGGCAGTTTCTATACACCCGGTTGGATCTAACTGACTCGCCAACTAGGGTGGAGACTGAGAATGGTTCTCAGAGGACCTTTGGATTGATATTGAACTAGACTGCTATGTAGGGAGTCATGAATGAAAGAGTGGCTCCTAGATCTAGAAGGGCATATACGTTCAGATGAAAGAGATGTAACATACCCGTGACTACGTAAGGTGAGCTCTCCTAATCCTGACAGGAAGACATAGCATAGAAATGGTTTTGATGTTGATCATCATCCAAACCTGATGTGTTAGCCTGCTGGGCTGGTCGACCTGCTGGAGTTGATGATGTGGTTGATTGTGATCTCCCTCCCCCAGCCGATGGGCACTCCCTGAGCCGATGTCCGAGCTGTCTACAACCAAAACAACCCTCTCTACACTAAAGGTACTCTCCCGGGTGGTTCTTGCCACACCTGGGGAAAGTTGGATACCTGTTCCCAGTGCTGTGGGTCTGAGACTGAGTGCCAGATGACCAACCCCTCTGATCCTGGCAGGACCAAAAGGTTGGGGCACTGGCTGAACTAGGTGTTGGGGCTCTCTGCCGCTGTTGCTATTGCTGCTACTGTTGTGGGCTCTGATGGCCATAATCTGACTGTCCAATCCTTTCCTGTTTGTTCTTTCACTCTATATCCTTCAACTTTTCAACCTCAATCTGCTGGACATAGATAATCAAGTTGGAGAGGCCCCTATCTTTGATTAGTATCGCTGCTCTGCACTACTTAAGAACCAGGTTCGACACTCCATTCACAAATTTCAACATGTGAGCCCTTGGCTCAACTACCATCTCTGGAGTGTATTTAGACAGTTTGGTAAACTCCATAGCATACTCCTCCACGGTTATGTTGCCCTGTATCAAGTTCATAAACTCCGCCATCTTTGTTTCCCTCAGCTCCCGAGGGAAAAATCTATCCTGGAAAGTAGTGTGGAACTCATCCCACTCTACTGGTCCTTCTCCCATTGGCCGCCCCTCTTTCCATTGTTCATACCAGACCTGAGCTACCCTTTTTAGCTGGTAGGCTGCCAGATCAGCACTCTCCGAGGATCTGATGCCCATAATGCGGGTAATCTTCTTGATCTCATCCATGAACTCTTGGGGATCCTCCCCTACTTTGGATCCCTGAAAATATGGAGGGTTCATATGGGTGAAGTCTCGCGCCCTCATAGCTACTGTAGACCCGTTGGTGTTCATCGGCACCACCTGCAGGTTCACCTGGTTGGTGAGTGTTTGGGCTAGCAGTTGAATTGCCGCCCTGAATTCGGTGGTAGAATACCGAATCATCTTGAGGGGCTGTCGGGGCTAGTGGGGTAGGTCTGTTGGCATTACCGGCCCTTCTTCCGTTACTATGTCTAGGAGGAATGATTCACTGAAACGAAACAGAGCACGAGTTAGAAGGATATTTCTAGGTTTGAACTTTAACACATGATAAAGAGTATGAACAAAATCGAGTTTTCCTAATAACATCTCATAGCCTCCTCGTCATAAGTGTGGCGCGCTTCACACCCATGAAATGGACTCTACTCGATGCGGCTTTCAGATATTCCGAGGATACACTGAACCTAGGGCTCTGACACCAAGTTTCTCACGCCCCGAGTCTACACCCTAGACGGGACACGGTACTTGAAGTCACAAGGGACCCCAAGTCAACCCCTGATCTATCATACACTGGTATTATAAGTAAAACAAATATAGTGGAAGCTCTAGAATAATATCATAAAAGGATTTATGAAAATAAAACGGAAAACATAAAGTTTAAGAACATCTGAAGTCTAAAATTAATTCTGTGTCTGAAAACCCTCTAACTTATGAGTTGCTGGGACTAGCCCCCAGCTAACTCTAAGTCTAGCTAAAAATAATGAACTAACTAAAACAAATGAAGTAAGGCCCTTGAATGATGAGGACTCACACATCAACTGCTGAGGTGGAGGATCTGAACCGCGGTGACTAACGGTGTTGAGTCTGAAAACCTGTAATTGTATCGAAACGATATAGAATAAAAGTGTGTATCGGTACTTTAAGTATACCGAGTAAGTGAGAGAAGACATAGCTAAATATAAATAACTAAACTGAAATGAAATACAATGACCAACTAATATACTGAGCTGAACCACTGAAGTAAACTGAAATGATCAAGATGACCCTATTTGATGGTCATGGACATGCCCTAAGTCTGAAAGTTCTGATTCTGAGACATTGTATTGAGCTGAGCTGCTTATTCTGAACTGGGCTGGACTGACTAGTGGGAGAGTCTGTAACCGACATATAACCACATGAGTTAGACGTGGAGTCCGATGTATACACCCCATCGGTAGGACCCAATATACGTTGCTGGGGTATAAAGGCATGAACTTGGTGATCACAAAAGTCTGGGGCCAATCAGACCAAGTAATACTATAACCTACGCTGGCAACATAGTTCTAGGAACCTAGGTGCGCTGGAACCCTGGCCAGCTAGGTGTTAAGTCCTACTCCCAATGAAAAATCTAAACTGAACTACTAGGCTGATAGATCGAAACTGGGGTCCAAGACTAGTTAGGGACATATAACTGAAAGTACCCTAAGAGTCTTATCAGACCAGATTCTGAAACTGGGTTCTAGGCTGGTTAGAGTTGCTTATCTTGAAGCGTCATAACCGTCTAAGAACAACTGTAAACAGAACTGGGGTCCTGAGGATAGTCAGAGCTATATATATATAAAATGGCATGACCGCCTAATGGACCAATAAATTGGATTTTGAGTCTGATTTCGGTAACTTGGAGGCACGACTAACACCTCGGGAAAAGACTGAATTCAAATTGATTAGTTGACAAGTTCTGAGAAGTTCTAAAAGAGGTTCTATGTTCTAACTGAACTGAACTACTAAGCAGCTAAATATAGAACTCAACTCATTCCAACAATACGGGAATTCCATAATATGGAAAATTTTCAAGAATTAAATAAATATTATCCAACAAGGCTAAAATCATTCTTATAATGGAGTATTTACTCAACATACAAAAATAAGAAATACTAGAAAATTCAGCCCAACTAACCCTTCACAAACCAGATGGAATTTAATACACAATTAGTCTTTACTCGAAAATTTAGGGCTTAAATTCACTTTGGTAAGAACATCAACAATTCAGGTAAGAATTGATGGAGATCATATCAATAATAAGAAAATATATCATTCTATGTGAAATTAACAAATAATAACATGTATTTTCTTCGTATTCGAAAACTTAGGGCTAAAATTGATAGAGAAACTATGAGATGGTTTTGGGGGACACAAGGGAAGAATAATTTCCCTTGTTGAAGTCCCACATACTTGAGTTGAAGTTTATTGACGGAGAAAGCTTGGACTTCTGCAATTGAGAAAAACCCTAGGCTTGCTTGAAGGGTTCTTGAAAGGAGAGCTTACGATGACTTTTCTGAAAACTTAGAGTGGGAATGAGGAATGAACCATTTTCCGCCACTAATAGGTCTAAAATTATGAATAAAAAGACGTAGTTTGAAGTTAGGAGAGTAGGAAATTACTAAAACTCTTGGAAAATCGCAGGGAAAACTGTCAGGTGATCCTAACGGGTGACCCAATGTGTCGTGGTCACACTCGTTAGGTACATTGCCTGGAAAACCTGGAAGGCCCCCATAGGTGACCTTATGACTCATTACTACCACAAATGAGTTGTTAGGTAAATCGTCGAGTACGCTGCCCAATTCTTTAAATTCTTGACCCCCGCATGCTCATGAGTGACCTAATGGGTCTCTAATTCTGCTTTTGCTTGAGAAATGAAACTGAAGTTTAGTAAGACTTCAATAGTGAGTATTTAGAGTTTTGTTCTATGGGTTGGAGTTAGAGATAGTCTACACCTAATTCAAATTCCATTAATGAGTTAGAGCTAGAAATAGTCTATGCTCTTCCTTAAGCATTGTTTGGTTTTTTAGTACATTTTGGCTTTGGAGTTTGAGAAACTCCAAAGTAAAAATAGTCAACAATCATTTTTCCCTATTTTGTTTTTACATTTTCATTTGATACTAGTTCATACAAATCCCCAAAAATACTTTTCATTTAGACATGATGCATGCTTGTGTAAACTAATTTACAATACTTGGTGAATCTAACCTCCAATTCTTATGGGAATACTACCTTGACTCTTTTTTTCCAAATGACCGTTGCCACCTCCCTAATAGGAGAGTTGTTTTTTATGTTATCAAGGATGTATAAACTTTAAGACTCTTAGATAATGTGCTTGACCTAAACATTTGGCCTCAGTAATCATTACCAGATCTATTATACTTATTTGAACATTAGAGGCGCTATCTGCAAGTGATGAATTCTTTATTGAACTTTAGAAATTCCAATAATAACTCTAAAAGAAGCTGAACATATAGACGTATTACTTAAATGTGACTATAGGATTTAATCGCCTCTCATTAACATCTTTCTAGAAATTCTATAACATAAGGATCGTATGTACCTTAAGACTCTTAGCTGGAGAAATTCGTAAAAGCTTGAGTTTTTTAGGCTTTATGTGAACTAGTTTACTTGAGAGGGATACTTCCATGAGTCATTGAGTATGAACACTTTGACCTCTTTGGTAGTCTTCGTATTGTAATACTTTCCTTCTATTGTACCTAACTTATGGGAAAGTTATTTCTTTAGAGGAGGATATAAACGTATGACTGTGAGTAACCTTAATGCTCTATAAACCGGGGAAGTTGCATTAACCTTTGGATACTTATTAGGATATCCTTATACTTATGTCATGAATGCAGGTAAGAAACAAATACAAGGGTTCTTAGATCCAGGAGATATAAATGCTCATCATCATTTATATGTTTTGTAGGTTCTAGCGCGGTAAAAATGTTAGCATGAGATCCCTTAAAGCATTGGCCTATTTACGTTGGTTTAATCGTAGCTTAGGCATCTATCCATTAATGACTTATTTTCCTCCTTATAGGGGCTTCCTAGTATTTCACCTACATCATATAGATGTTATCTCTAAACCCATCAAACAATGACAATAATAATCTTCCTCAACATCCTTTACTAGCTCTAATTTATACAATAATACTATATCCTTCAATTAAGTAACTTATTCAAACTTACCCTCAAATCTCCATTGTATTACTAACAATCTTTATAGCCTTATTGTATTTTCCAATTTACCTAATTTGTCAATAACCATAGAAACCTTTTCATCATACCCCAACATCCTTTAGCTTTAATTCGAATTAGCATTCTTATCATATTATAGCATCTCATGCTACACCTTATTCCATACATCCTTAACCTTAATTCTATTGTTAACCATTTCATCAACTTTCTTATGTACTCTACTATATCTACTCCACTGAGAACATACTTCTCGAACCTTATAATTCGTCATGCTAAACTTCCCCTACGACGGTCGTCATCCATCTATCATAGAAAAACTTTATTACTCTATGACTACAATGAATCAAACAAAACAAAATAAAAAATTACCTGGTTCAAAGGGTTCTCTTTTGGAAAAGAACCGAGGCTAAAAGAAAATCCGAAGATTGGGTGAGATATGCCAATTTTTAAAAAATTTCAAATAAAGCTCAATAGACATGCTCACTCTTAACTAACAAAATTCAGGTAAACACACCCTCACCCTACACTTTAAGGCTTGCTCTGTCCTCGGAGCCACTAAAGTTAAAGTTCAGATTAGAGAGAGAAATTACTCCCTGAGGCCCTCTAGGGCCTAGCTAGCATCATGTCTCTTGAATTCATAGGTCGCATGACCCCACACTTAAGCTCAAAGCATGCTCCTTAGCTTTGATTCCGGGTAGTCAAACTTCCCCTTCTTTGCAAAAGAAAAACAAAAGAAAATGACACTATACAAAAACAAGAAAAACTACACTATTACAAATTGGGTTGTCTGCCAACAAGCACCTTATATAACATCACGACACGACGCCATCAAGTTTCACCACTTTTCCTTCCACTTTGAGCTTATAAATTTCACCCCTAGTTACTTTTCCAATTTTCTGTTATGTTCAAGGGGCAGTGGTGTAAACATGAAGGGACCAAGTAATAGATATTGCCTCTTGCCCATCTTGTCCCTTATGTGAGGGATGCCGTAGTGTGTCTTTTTCATAATAAATTTTAGAATATAGATGTGTTGTTGCTTATCTACACATTTCTCCATAGGCTTGGAAGGCTCTATTTCTAGGATTCCAACCAAACACAATGTCGAAAAGTGTTTAGAATGAGGACCAATACGTCCTAACTCCAAGAGTGCATTATGCTTGACAGCCTCACTTTTATCCATCCACTCAACATCGACATCAACCAATAAATAATCGTCTAATGATAGGGATTCTTCTTCTTGTTCCATGCATTGGCTAGTATCCACAACACTTTGTAGTTGGGCCTCAGACGCCTCAACTTTTTTCATTCAAAAGACCGTGTAGGTCATAAATACTTGAGCCAAATTGGTCTATCTGTTATCTGAGCTTCTTTTCTTCCCCTTGAAGTTTATCTTGAGTATTAGCTAAGATCATGATTGCAAATCATTACGAGTTGTAGTCTCAGCCATCATCTTTGTGAGCTTGGCACTCATCCTTTTTAAGGCTCCTCCTTGTCAATAAGCTTCTCCCTCATTACTTCCATATGCTCTAGGATCATTTTTTCCATATTGCTTGTTTGAGCATGATGTTCCTCATCTTCATCATTTTTGTAAGCACTAAAAATAGCAGGAGGACCGTAATAGGGGCTTGGGGAAAGGGAATAAAATTCGGGCAGCCACTCTAATGGCCATGAAGACCACCACATACACCGCAAGTATTACAGTATATCCACAAGTGAGGTCCTCCACAATTCGAACATGGATCACCAAAATATGAATACCCATCATTCAACTCATTTATATACCAAGATGTCATGTTAAGAAGAGTGGTATATTACTAAAAAGGGAAAAAGGAAAATTTATACAATATATACAGACTAGTGAAATAAAATTCTAACCTACAAACGAGTAAACAATATTCAAGTCCCTAGCAACGGCGCCAAAAACATGATGTCGCCCAAGCGCATGCAGATGCACGTGGCCATCAAGTAATATAGGATTGTTAAGTCCAGATATCGTACCCACAGGGGCTTATCAATTTGATCATTATAATATTGTACTTTGATTTCACTAATCTATAAAATAAGTAAAATAGAGATTGGTTTGGAAAATTAAACTATTAAAACATCAAATGTAAAAATTAACTAAAAAGAATGCAAGCTTGATTATATTTCAATAATAACGACAGACTAGGGCAATGAAACTTGGTTGGTTGCATGAAGAGTTTTCCAGACGTAATTAAACTAGCATAATTCTTCCTGCGATTGTTAGTTGCAAGTTACTATCCCATTTCTTGCCACTATCCCTAGCATCCAAGAACTATTTTATGAACCCTAACGCCTATATCCTTATGGTCACAAGAGAACAATGAAATGATGATTATGCCTACTTGTATTTCAACTAAACGGGGTTGAAGGGTATATCCCTATCCTTAACGAAAACTTCTATCCTATCACCAATGGGTTCAAGGGTTTTAAATTCTCATTTGGTGTTTATTTTTAACCTTTAGATTCCCTTTCCCACGTTTAATCGAAAGCCAACACATTACATACAGGGTGATCTGTCTCATAAATAATAAATTAAAATAAATAAATACAAATAACCATAAAAGAAGAATAAAAACTAAATTTAATTAATCTGTCAAACAGTCAACCATTCACCATGCCCACAACCCTAGAATATGAGTTTAGCCACTCATAGTCAAATAGAAAAGTAAATACTTATTCATCATCATGCGAAAATACAAAGTAAAGAAGAGAAAATATAGTTGTAGAAGATTTCATGTAAGTCTTCCTTCAAAACTACTTACAAGATTTCATGAATGAACTACAAAATAAAAATAAGTAAAGACTGCTTCAAGTAGCAAAACACTACTCCCAGAAGTCAAAAACTACATAAAAAATGACCTAAGTCTTATATTATAGATGATCCTTCAATTGTCACTTCTACCCTTTAAGACTTGGCTTAAAAATCAGCATTTTTTATCCCAGAATGGGTCTGGCGCGCCGCCCCTCCTATCTCGCCTCATACATAGTCAAATTTTTAATAATTTTCAGCTCCAAACAAGGCCTGGCGCGCCACCCTAGCCATAGCACTAGCCTAAGAATTTTTTCTCTGAAGTTTGAGAGCTAGTGCAGGTCACCAGCCATAGCACCAGACTGAGAATTTATTTCTCTGAAGTTTGGGATTTGGTGCGGGGCGCCAGCCATAGCACCAAACCTGTCAGATTCTCAAATCTTTATTCCTTGCATCATTTTGAGCCCATTTTTCTTAGTTCCCTACTCAAATCAACTCAAATCATTTGTTAGAATATAAAACACACACACACACATGAATTTAAGAATAAATTAAGGATTATGAACTCAAAACATAATCAAATATGAGTAAAAATATGGCAAATGGGCACGAAAATATGCCCAACACCAGTGCTTCTCTCATTCCATACATGATAATTTGCAACATAACAGAGAAAAGGAATTTAAGTATTTGAATTTTTCCTCCCAATGTGCAATCTATCTTGTCTCTCCTGGCCATTGCGGTAGAGTTCCCCATATGTGTTTAGACTAGGATCATTCAAAAAATAAGTGAGTCAAGATCTTTGCTAGGTCTGTATTGCATAAGACACATTTGTATTCCCCACTTTTCAAATCTATCAACTATTGCCAATCTATTCTGGATGACAATACGTAAAACAAATTGATGTCTTGATTTTGTTCCTGCTCCTATTGTAGTACTTTTCCAGTGGACATTTGAGAGTTGATTTAGAAAGCTTGATAGACTTTCTGAATGTTGAACTTACACATGTGACGGTAACCTTGCATAGTTGCTTGAACACTGTTATTAGTGAACTATTTCCTAGCATCAAAGATCTTCTCCAACAGCCAACTAGTATATTGAGGAATTGGCATATTATTTAAATAATTGTCTCTTATGTTGAAGTTGTGGATCCTTTGGATCCATAAAGTATTTTTTTTACTGCTGATAGCTCATAGTAACTTACAAATAGCAACATCATATTAGATATAAGCATCCAGTATGTTCAGGCCTCCTGCTGATTTAGACAAGCATAGTTTCTCCCATGCCATCAGTGCCTTTTTGGAGGTATCAACACTGCCAGTCAATAAGAATGTTCGACATACACTGGTGATAAGTTGGGTGATTTTCTTAGGGAGAACAAAAACTTGAGCCCAGTAGGTTTGCATCTCAAAAAGTACACTCTTAATCAATTTTAATATGCCACTATATGATAGGAATTGAGTTGTCCAATTCTTAATCCTAGCAATCATCTTTTCCACAAGCGGCATCCACTATTGTATACATATCTTTTTTGAGGATAAAGGCACTTTCAAATATCTGAATGGTAGTTCTAGTGAAGTGCATTTCTTTCAAGATCTGGTCCTTGACTGTATGTGTAACTCCTGCCAAGTATATGGAGCTTTTGTCCTGGTTAGCATGAAGTCTAGACACATATGAAAAATGTGTAAATGCTTGAAGCATTAGCTCTATGGACATGTTATTAGCTCTGCAACACATCAGCAAGTTATCAGCAAAGGAAACATGTATAATTTTCATCCTCTCTCATCTTGGTTGGTAATTGAAATTAGGAATGTGTTATAACTGTTTCAGAGATCTGCGGAGGTATTTTATAGATAGAACAAAGAGGTAAGGTGACATGGGATCAACCTGCTTCAATTTTTTTATGCTTGAAATGGTGGGGTTAATCCACCATTAATAATCAAGGAATATTGTACTATTGCAACACTCTCCATCACTAGGTTCACAAACATTTTTGGAAAATCAAACTCATATAGTATCATCCTCAGGAAGCACCACTCTACTAAGTCATAAGCCTTCCTTATATTCACTTTAACTATGCATCTGGGTGAAACTCCTTTATGAGTGTATCCCTTGATAAGTTCAAGACTTTCTATAGTATATATATTCAGTTATTTGTTGAAAAATGTTCACTCAACATTAATTATTTTTAAACTTTATATAATCAAAATCTCAAAATCAAAATCATCTCAAAATCTCTAAAAAGGAAAAGAAAAGTTTTTAACTTAATTTTTGTTAATTTTAAGATTCTTAGAAGAATTGTTATATAAATATAAAATAAATATTTGATATTTTACATTCAATATTATATCACAAAATAACAAAAATAATACAAAATCAACATTCATCATTTCAAGAAATTATACTTTTATTTGTAGTTCAAATAAATTTTTTAAATGAATTCATTATTCGTTGAGATAGATTAGTACACACGCAAAGCATGTATTCTAAAACTAAAGAATATAAAGTAATGCTGAGGCTCTTAGCGAAATGTTTATTTTTTTACCTTTTAAAAATAGATTTTATATTAG
>JACEIK010000625.1:203580-221028 GCA_018107945.1 Datura stramonium
TGGCTACTCAGGATGTTATATTTGCGGGCAGGAGGGGCACCGGATGAGAGATTGTCCGGCCAGGGGGCAAGATAGCCGAGATAGCCAGGACAGGGGATCCGCAAGGCCACGAGCTCCAGCAGCCTCGACAGGGCGTAGGCCCTCAGGTTCAGTAGGTCCAAGTTGTGGCTAGTTTTGGGAAAATAAAGGAGGAGTAACAATACTTCTACCTTGGATAAGTTATCCTCAAACAAAATAAAGAAATTTCCTCCTTGAATTCTATATGTTTGAATGTAAAATTTGGAGGGAAACTTGTACTATATGGTTGTGGTTTATTGTACGTCTTTGTGGTGTATGTTGCTGCCAAATTTTCCAGAATTTCATAGAGGAACTTTTTGATTGTTATGGCTTTAATTTGAAGTTTAAATAAATTCTAAAGTGTAGGATTGAAATTAAAGTGGTTGGTGAATGTAGGAGACGGCGTGCTATGGTATTTAAAGCACCCCTTCGTTCTTCTTTGCGCACGATTAAGTTTGTAAGTTGATATCGAGTGGCTGTGATATAGTATATGTTAAAATCAATATATTAAGCTATTCCTAAGTTCATGAGTTGTATATTTAAATGATATTAAAGTGTTTAGATTATATCTTGTAGATGAGACGGTTGAAATGTAATTGTCTAATTGTTATTGTCGTAACTATAAATTATGTTTTGAGACCCCTCAGCATGGGCTCTATGAGCTCGTCCTTTACATTATTTCATATATTTTATACCCTGAGAGATCAAAGATCGGACCCTGGAGTTAAAATGGGGAAAATGTAAGGTTGATAATCCAAACTCAGGACGAGTCATGGGATGACTGGTGAGGACAGCCCAAGAGTCGTTAGGTGACTCGTGGGGAAGGCCGGTAAGGAGTTGAGAAGTTTGGAAAAAAGGGTCCCCATGGGTGTGGTAATGACTCGTGGTCAGACCCCACGAGTCATTAGGCTAGCCGTGGGGTGAAGGTGAAGGAAAAAGAGAAGGAAGAAAATAGTGCACTTCACAGGTGGTGACCACGAGTCGTGGTCAGCCACCACATTTCGTGGGGTCCCCCCTTTCCAGTTAGATGAGAAATACCGGAGAATGAGGCAGTGTACTTGATGAGCAGGGCAACGAGTCATTGCCCTGGACCATGAGTTGTCAGGTCGTCCGTTAGGACCACCTAGCAGTAATTTCCTGCGAATTTAGTAAGGGCCTTTTCATAATTCCTAAGTTCCTAAAGCCTATACTACGTCGTTTAAGGCTCGTTTTAATGGATTAAGGAGGGGAAAACCTATTCTAAGTTATTTCCTTCCATGCATGCAAACATGAGAAGTGAGGAGGTGATCTAGAGCAAGTCTTCAAGGTTTTCATTCAAATCCTTCTTGGGAAATAAGAAAAGTGGTAGAATCAATCCCCTCCAGGTATATAAGGTTATGAGTGGGTGTTTCCTTCCACGCCCATGCCTAATTTATATCTAAATATGAGAATTTCCTATGATAAAGTTATGGGGTTTTTACCCAAATGCATGAATCCTCAATTTCCTTACATGGGTATGAATTGATTATGATTTTATTATAAAATTGTGAAGCATGGGTTAATTTTCTAATGATTTCAATTAAGTTATGTTTTTAGCCTTATTAATGTTGACGCCCATTGATGATATGATCATGAAAAGTGAGATTTGTGAAACATATGTGATAATAATGAGATATTCTGATGAAAAGAATGATCTGAAGCTACCCATGTTTATAATTATATTTTCAATGAGAATAGAGCATTTCTAAGTATGATAAAGCTTTGGGCAATGCCCACATGCTAAGTTTAAATGTTGATTTTCCCGAACAAAGCTTACCAAATTGTTTTGGAGCGAAGACTCCCAAATTTTATATTCTAGCTTGTGGTATGTTTTTAGTTAAGTCTTCCTATGCATAACTTACCACATGGTTTTGGAGCAAAGGCTCCCAAGTACTTTTTCAGCTTGTGGTATATTTTGAACTAAAGCTTCTCGTATACATGATTTTGTATTTGAGATGTATTTGACTATTGAGCTTCGTCAATAGATAATGTTGAGCTTTGTTATATACGATGTAGAGCATTGCATGTTTTTGGGAGAAGAGTCTAGCACCATGCGGGCTAAGGGTCGATCACCCTATGCCCAAGAACTATGCGCCAACGTAGGTTGATACTATTATATGACTTGGAACCTCCCTTGTGAGCTTCCCCTTTCCTGAATGGGCCTTCAGCTTGATCTCGATATCATGGTAACGTCCTTAGCCCTACCAAGTCTCTAGACGGCTCTGCCCACTTGAGTGTGATAACCAGGACCATGTAAGCTCTATCGTGGTATGTCGGTTAAGTGACGAGTCTCCCATTGTTCTATATGATTCAGTTATGCATAGTCATTACTAATGGTTATCATATACTCATGCAAGTTCTAAACGTAAGGTTTGAATAAATGTTCGGCTTTTCAATAAATATCATATTTAAGCTTTGAGTCATTCGAGTCAGTTTGATGTTATAAAGCTATGTATTGTAATGTTATAAAAGGATCATGAGTTCAGAAAGAATGAATGCAAGCCCTACTCTCATTTTATTAATGTTTATGTTTTAATTAATGCATTGAGTTAAAAGGTTTTACTTACTTTAGCGGTTTTCGTACCTTGCATACTCTGTACATTCTACATACTGACCGCATACTTTCTATGTTGTATCGTTTCATGATGACCCGGCTCTTAGGTTCAGCCCTATTATTAGACAGCTTATCGAAGTTAGCATCTGCTTATTGATGAGTCCTCACCTTCCGAGGACCAGACCATCTATCTCTTCTTTATGTATTTCAATTTTTAGCTTGTTGAGTTAGTTGGGGTCTTGTCCCATCAACTCGTCATGTTTAGAGGCTATTTAGACATATGTATGTATTCAGCTTTGGATTTTATATTCTGATGTTATATTCAATCTAGACTTCCTCTTTGATTGTATTTTCGATTAGTCAGTGTCTTGGTTGATTTAGATGTATGCTTATGCCATTGGTCGACTTGGGGTCTCTCGGGGCTCCTTGTCCTGTGTCACGATCCAGGCCTCTATTCAGGTCGTGACAATATATGTGATTTTAATCTTGTTTAACATTCTGTTTGCTAAGAGAACAATAGTAAAAAATCTAAGACGATGACGCGTGAGTAAAGCCTAAGCCAAGGTATGATGCTAAGCCTAGCGAGAGTAAATGAGTTCTTCAAAATGGTGATTCCTTGATATGATTATCTATCCTCTTATGTTTGTGTTTTGAGGTACTTAAGACTAAAGGAAGATATGTTTATTGAGTTTCCTAATCCTAAGATAAGCGAGCTTTATCCTAAGTATCTAACGAAGAGTCCGAGCACTCTAAAGTTGAGTCAAAGTACTCTAAGGCATGTTTAAGCATATTAAACGAATTTAACTATCATAAGTGAGTCCAAGAACCCTAAATGATTCCGAGTAGTCTAAAGATGTTTCTAGGTAGTCTAAGTCAAACTAGTGCTCCAAGTTGAAACTGAGTTGAGTCTAAGCATTCTAAGTTGAATCCAAGTATTCAAAAGTGGCGCCCGAGTATCCCAAGTATAGTATATGTATTCCAAGTTGGGTCTGAGTATCCAGAGTTGATTCCAAGAATCTGTAGATGAGCTTAAGTTCTATATTTCTCGAGTCTCAATTTTATGATTAAGCCTCCGAATCAAGATAATCTTATGTCCCCTCTTGTCTGTTTCTAGGGGTAAGGTATTTAGTAGGTCACCTAAGTTGGACCCATTATCTGAGTCAGTTGCGTTGCATTGTTTAGTTTGTCGGTCCATGTATCCATTTTTCATTTTGTACATTATTGTATATCTGCGTACTATCTGGTCCAAGTATAGGAGCATGCCCTCTCTGGTCCAAGTATAAAATGGATGATGGTTCATGGTGCTATATGAAAATCTTAAGTATCAGGTCGACTAAATAAATCCTAGTCCGAGTATCAAATAACATATAAAATTATGATTCAAGTATCAAGTTACTCTTATAAATCCAGGTTTGAGTATCAGGTAACTCTTATAAATCCAGGTTCGAGTATCAGGTAGCCATACTTAAATCCTGGTTCAAGTACCAAATAGCCACCAAGTTGATTCTCTTTAACTCTGATCCAAGTATTGGAGGTATTTGCATGAGTCAATTGAGTTATGCTTATGCATAGAGTCTTCATATAGGGTAGCAGGTTACAAAATTACAGGTTGTTTCTCCCTATCCTTTCTCTTGAGTTAGGTTTAGCTGTTATTTTTTGTTATTATGTTGGCAGATCCCAGAGTTTCACGTTGATTGTTGTGTTCCCTTCTCTGATTTAGTTATCTTTGGCATTATTCTATTTACAGATTTTAGTCTTCTTAGCGGTATATATTTTTCGTACTGACGTTCCTTCGCCTGGGGATCCATGCAAGTGTGCGGTAGGTTTAGATAGAGGTCCAGACCGTCAACTACAGTAGGAGTTGCTATTCAATAGAATGTTGGTATGCTCCCCTTAGGAGTTGAGGTCTTGTTGTTCTATTGAGTTTTGTCATACAGTATGGATAGGTCGGGGCCCTTATCCTGTGCATTCAGTTTATTATTCTTTTAGACGTTTTTGTGGATTTGTTGTATAATTGTATAGTTTTAGACCCATATGTGTCTTTGTTGGCCTTCCGCAGCTTATTTCAATTGTTGTTGTGACATGGTCATTTCATTTTTGAGCTATAGCTAACTGTGACAGGTGGCCTACTTGGCCTGAGTGTTACAATTACAAATGTTATATAGCCGTCTTTCTGATCAGTCAGGTACCGAAAGCCCGTCAGGCCTACCCCCCAGTTTTAGGGCATGACATTAAGCAAATATTGATAAGTCATGAAATTATATCTTATTGGGCATAAAAAACATATACTTTGTAGGTACTCAATGCATTTTAACTAGAATTTTCAAGTTGTTTTGATATATTTTAGGTTATTGGACCTAGGATTTCAAAAAGGAGCACAACTTAGAAAAAGGAGGAGCAAAATTCAGCTGAAAGGAAAAGCATCCATTTTGTAGTTCAGAGAACCAAACTACAGTCTGCAGAAAGGGAAGCCTCACTGTAGAAAGAGACACATACTCAAGCTCGAAGACCCATTCTGAGGTCTCATTCTATGATCTACATTTTAGTTTTTTTAATCAACATTCGTGTCGGCAATCAAAGTTCTGAGGTTGTCCAGGGCAAAATTTGCAAACTCCAAAAGCTGATCAATGAACTGCATTTAAAAAATGTGGTTCCATGTTGATGTTTCAAAATACCTAGGGATGAAGTTGAGATCCACTCACCGGTCACATATCCTGGAATGTGGACAGCTAACCAGCTCTGCCATCACAGAGTGAAATTGCAGTGGCAAATTTATAATTTTTGCACTCCAATTTCAAATCCTTTAAAAGGCATTTCTAAAATTTTGTGAACCATTATTGATTTTTTTTATATTGTGTTTTCTTTTGCAAGGTGTACCCACCTTGAAAACATACATAGAATACATCAAGTAATTATTGAAGATTTCAATCATTTGAAGAAAAATTTTGCCATGTTCCCTCTTTATTTATTATAAGACTCGATGTTTCCTTACACTTCCTTCCACTTTACTTTAATTGTTGCTACAATTAGTAGCTATTCCACATAGCTAGAGGTATGGGATCAAATATGGGTTTATGTGTTTGGGTCTTCTAAAAAATATATTTTCATAGTTTCTTTTGCGTGAACACTATCATTCTTTAATTCTTAAATATTTTTGGTGATTGCAAATATTCAAACATGCATTTGTTGTTGACTTGCTTGACAAAAGAAGTCTAGATTAGGAAAAAGATTATATAGTGGAAATTTGGGGCTTTCAACCCCATCTTATAACTTGAATTGTTACAAAAAAGTCAACCCATAATTTATGACTAGGGTTAAATAGTATACATCAAATGCTAGAAGGACTTAGAATGATATTCCTCAAATTTGAATGAAAAACTTTAGAGGAACCTTCGACTCTGCCATGTTGTTCATGCATTCACATAATTAAAATTCATAAGATAGAATGAATTACATTACCACCTATTTGGAAGCACAACCGCAACCGACTTTAAATATTAAATTAGTTACATTAGTAAATCATTGAGTTTTTAATGAAATCAATTATTCTTTTTCCTTTTAGAAGCTTAGACTTTGACATATCAACTTTGACGGATTATGCGGGCACCTACTCGACTCTAGAAAACTCTTTTTTATAAAACTTAGTTTGATAAGAAAATATCATCTAAATAAAGATTATCAATTTGCAGTGCATACCCTTTTTACAAATAAAATTCCACAATTTTATTTAAAATGCCAACGGCAACCCCCAAACAACCTACTCTCATGGACCTAGTCTAGACATGTACAACAACTCTAATCAAAGTAATTTAAACAAAAATACATAGCATACCCGAGGATGGAAATGCTAAAGCTAATGAAGAATATCACCATTTCAAAAATAAAACTTCATAAACTGCCACAACGTACACCCAAAAAGGCGTATCAAGAGTAGTATCAGTACACCACACACACTGGTAAGCATCATGGGTCAACTAAAATTAGTTCATGAAACATAATGTACAATCAATATCAATATGCAATAACTAATTTAAGTAATAATATATCATTCGATAATTGGTAGCTTCTATTCATAATATTGACAACTAACACTAATCTTCTTGAATTTTAATAAGTCTTTAACTATAACCCCTATACAGTATTCTGGATCACTACTGCTGCAATGGGACTTTGATCACTATGGCATCTTACTGCAGCGGAAATTCTACCACTACTTTGGTACCTCTGTTAACTAGTAATTCGGTATGAACTGGGCATGTCACGACCCAAACGTACACCCGAATCGTAGACACAGTACAAGGAGCCTAGAGAGACCCCAAGTCGACCCATGGAATGATCATACATCTAATTCAATCACATGTGCAGAAGACTTAACATAAAGAACGTAATCATAACATAGCATAAGGGAAAAGAAGTACTAGACTTATACAATTTGGCGGAATACAACGTGTAGTCTGAATAGCCTCTAAACATGAAAGGCGGATTGATGGGACTACTCCCCAACTAATCCAACATCCAGAAACTGAAACACATAACATAGAGTGTGAACATGTAGCCCTCGGAACATGAGGACTCACCAAGTGCGCTGAGAGCCAATCCGAATCTATCTATGGGTGAGGATGAGCCTGAGATCTGGGACCTGTATCATGAGATGATACATCATAGAAAGTATGCGGTCAGTACGTGGAATATACTGAGTATTCAAGGTAGGTAAAACGGACATTTAAAACATGTATAAAGTTCATAATGATCATAAGAATAGGACAGCATGCGCGTATCGTAAATCATGATGACAAATCATATGGCTCAAGGTTTTCAATGCATTCGTAACGTAAAAAAATCATAGTCATAATAGAACAGATTTACTTAACATGACTTGAGAATACATATATAATCATAACATGCATAAATCATGAGGAACAGTGGGAGATTCTCTTAACCGACATACCCCATATGAGCACAAATGAAACCCGACTTGTAACCCTAGTCAGGAGAGTGTTCGTACCTTGCCAAGGGTAGAACCATGAAAGTGTAATATCACCACGAAAAGGGACATTTGGGCCAGGGACTGACATGAAAGGGGTCCCAACATACCTACGGTGGCACGTAGTTCATGAGATCCAAGACTTAACCTGAGCCCCGAACCTACTCGGTGTTCGATACTACTCCCAAAACATACATAGTTCTTATAATAATACATATATGAGTTTAGGGCTAGTTAAATCATGATAATTGTAAACATTCTTGAACATATGTGAACTATCCATGACATGAGGCCCGTGAGTCAGCGAAAAACATAGTTCATGAATAATAAGATTCATACATATTTGTCGATCATGTACATAGCTTGAATTTCATAAAACATAATTGGTAACATAATGAATTCATAATTTAGAACATAATTCATGTTGGGCTCGCAAGAACATCGATGGGATAATAGTTCATAAATAGATTCATCATAGGGCATGCATAATTAAGCTTAATTGTTTCGAAAATCAAAATAAATATCATTATAATCAATTTAAATCTCAAAAAAATAATAAAAATCCATAGATTATGATAATATTTCACAATCACAAAACCCATATTTTAATAATTAGTTTTTATATAAATCAAATACAAAACCCCATGAGTTTGTGATAAATTCTAAGTAAAGTCATAAAGTAGGGGCATGGGTATGGAAGAATTCACCCATTGATGACCTTACATACCTGGGATTATCAGATTCTAAACCTCACTTGATTACTCAAGAAGAAATTGCAATGGATTGATGAACTTTAGGATTGATTCACTCCCTAACTTCCTCTAACTTGCATGCATGAAAGAATGGAATGAAATCTGAACTTAACCCCTTTAAATTTCTTTATTCATAACCCAAAATGTAGTAGTTTAGGCTTTAGGATATTAGGAATTTACGTAGAATCCCTTAATAACTTGCAGGAAAATAACTACCAAGGGTCCCAATTAGTGACCTGACGACTCGTTACCAGTCCTCACGATCCGTAACCTTGCCCGTTAAGTAAACTGTCTGAACTTGACACTGGAACCTCTAATGAACGACATAATGATTCGTTACCGGTGGCCACGAGTCGTGGCTACCACTCATCAGGTTCACTGCCTCCTAAAAACCATTTTATTACAATTCCTCCAAACGACTCACACGACAACTCGTTGCCTAACTTGATGAGTCGTGGTCTCCTTCCATTAAGTACACTAGGCGACCCTCCCATTTTATTTTTCAACTTCACCCTACGGCTAACTTGACGACTTGTGGTGGCTGACAACGAGTTGTTCCCTCGCTCGTGGGGACCTTCAACTATCCTTTCACACAACTCTCCCCACGACTCACCTGATGACTCATGGGATCTCCTCACGAGTCGTCCAACGAATCGTCCTGGGCCTGCAACCTAGATTTTCTCTTTTTCCCCGTTTCAACTCTTGGGTCCGATCTTTGAGTTCTCGGGGTATAAAAATATCTCCTCTTCAGAACATTTGTCCTTGAATGTTAGAAATATGCAAAAAACTTAGAAACAAGCAATCTCCATATATAAATTCTGATCATTTAAGCTGAAAACTGACGGATTGACTACCTCCGAAAAGAACTACATAACTGAACTGAATTCAAACATCACATGCACTTACCATATTAGAAAAAAAACTTGTACGCATGAATGGAACATGAAAACTGATTATAGGTTTAGGGCAAAACTAATACCTCAAGCGGAAACTGAGCTGGTAGAGAACAGGTGTGGGTATCTAGCCATCATATCCGCTTCGGCTTCCTGCGTAGCTCCTTCAACATGCTGATTTATCCATAATACTTTAACTGAAGCTATTTCTATGTTCCTTAGCCTCCTAACCGGACGATCCAAGATTTCCACCAGAATTTCTTCATAGCTGAGGCTATCCTTTACACCAGAGTTGTCCGCCGGGACTACTTAAGCTAGATCGCCCAAGAACTTTTTCAAAAGTGACACATGAAACACAGGATGAACTGAAGATAACTCCGAGGGCAATTCCAACTCATACGCCACCTTACCAAATCTCCTCATAACCCTATAGTGACCAACATAGCTGCCTCACCAACCTCAATCCATCTGATGGGAGATCTACACCTCCGCCCATAGAGGGCATCCAACTGTGCCATTTGGATACTAGAGTGATAACTGTTATTATAAGCAAACTCGATCAAGGGCAAAGGATCATCCCAACTACCTTTAAAATCCATAACACATGCCATCAACATTTCCTCAAGAGTCTGGATTGTCCGCTCGGCTTGGCCATCCGTCTGCGGATGAAATGTTGTGTTGAGCTTAATCTGAGCCCCAAGCCCTTTCTAAAAAGACCGCCAGAACTGGGAGGTAAACGGAGTACCTCGATCTGAGATAATAGAAAAGGGCACTCCATGAAGTTGAACCAACTCTCGAATATACGACTTGGCATAATCATCCGCCGAATCCGTGGTCTTGATCAATAGAAAGTGTGCACCCTTGGTTAACCTATCCACAAAAACCCAAATGGAGTCATACCGTCTCCGAGTGCGGGGCAAAACTATTATAAAGTCTATGTTAATCTCTTCTCACTTCCATGTGGGAATGTTGATATCCTGAAGTACGCCTCATGGCCTTTGATGCTCGACTTTCACTTGCTGACAGTTTGGACTATTGGCTATGAACAATGCAATATCCTTCTTCATACCATCCCACCAATAGATTTCTCGCAAGTCCTGATACATCTTCGTGGATTCAAGATGAATATAATATCTGGTACCATGTTCCTTATGCAATATTCGAACTCTCAATTCATCAACGTTTGGGACACATAGGCGACCCTGGTACCATAACACACCATCTCCCCTTGGGAGAAAACCTCCACCTTTTGACTCTGCACTGCTTCTTTTGGATTTCTCAAAATCAGATCCTCATCTTTCTTAGATTTGAAATCCACCACCAAGGATGATTTTGACCCATTCTGCACAATAACGACGCCATCGGTCGATTCGATTAATCTAACTTCCAATCATGCGAGCTGGTGGACATCCTTCACTGACTCCTTCTTTCCTTATTGTCACGACCCGAACGGAGGCCCGAATTGTAGACACAGGACAAGGGACCCCGAGAGACCCCAAGTCGACCCATGGAACATGCATACGACTATTCTCAATTAAACAAGCAAGACTTTAAACATAAAACATAGCGGAAACATAATAACATAACATCAAGAAATACTTGATGTATACAAGAGCTGAGTACTACATACTAGTCTGAAAGCCTCTACTACATACGATAGGTTGAAGGGACAACATCCCAAACTAACCGAACGATGAAACTCAAAGATAACATAAAAAGTCACATTTAAGCTAGCTCTCGAAGCATGTGGACTCACCAATGAGCTGATAGTGTAAGGTGAGATGGACTAAGAGTGCGGACAAGCTTGAGATTCAGACCCTGTATCATGAAATAATACAACATAGAAAGTATTCGGTTAGTACGTGGAATGTCCCAGGGTATGCAAGGTAAGTAAAATCGCGAGGTAATATAAATCCATTAAAGCAAATTATACATATATCGCAAAAAGCTTTTAATGATAAGAAGAAGACTACATGCATTTCATTGTAATTCTCTCATATTATACATGATGCCGTGGCTTTAGATCATCTGACTGGCTCGATTGACTTAAAGCCGAAACATGACATTTATATCAAAAGCGAAACCATGAATCAAACCTTACTTCTTGTGCATGCATGCATAACTAGTCTTCATGAATAGTGAATATGCAATCTGAATGATATGGACAGTGGTAGACTCGTCCACTTAATCGACATACCACGATAGAGCTTACATGGTTCCAACTATCACACTCAAGTGGGAAGAAACCGTCCCGCCTTGCCGGGGCAATGGATGCTACCAAGATATTGATATCAAGCTCAAGGGCCAATAGGGCTAGGGATAGCTCACAAGGGAGGTCCCAATAATGTATAAGTATCAACCTACATTGGCGCGTAGTTTTGGGGCATAGGGTAGTCGACCCTTTGCCCGCTTCGGTTCTAGACTCTTCTCCCGAAACATGTAATTCTCTACATCATATATAACGAAGCTCAACATCGCATATTGACGGAGCTCAACACAAATGCGCATGACTCAACATCGTATGAAACGAAGCTCAACATTGTCTATTTTGACAAAGCTCGTGAATGAAATCATGCATAGACTGGATATCATATAAAAATGAAGCTCAACATTGTCTTTCGACAAAGATCAAATCCTAAATCTAAATTATAAATTCATGCATATGAGAAGCTTTATTTCATAACATACCACAAGCTCAATCATAAGTGGGAGCATCAACTCCAAATCATGTGGTAAGCTACATGTAGAAATATTTACTCGACATACCATAAGCTAAATTTATAATAGAATTGGAAAAATTCCTCTTTAAACAATGTGGTAAGCTTGTATTGGGAAAATCATCATTTAATCAACATGTGGGCATTGCCCAAAGCTTTATCATACTAGGATCTACACATTCTTATTTTTGAAAACAACATATCATGGGTAGCTTTAGAAATATGCTTTTCATCACCATCTTCATCATTATCACACATTTACTATAAATCACCTCTTTTATGAACTTTTCACCCATGGGCGTTTTAGATTCAATTTTTAGAAAAACAAATTTTATAAGAGAAACAAGTTAGAATTCCCTTAAGTTTCGTAAATCATCAATATCAACTCAATCTTATCATACCCATGTGTAGAATAGATAACTCATGCACAATTAGTCAAACCCCATGAGTGATATTCATAATGAACACTAATTGATAAGTATTAGGCATCGGTGTGGAAGAAGACACCCATTAAACCCTACATACCTGAAATGGATTGACTCAAAGTTCCTTGAATACCCCGCCAAAGAAGTGATTGAAACTTGGGAAAGAAGACCTTGAATCTCCAAAAATCTGTTGTAAAGTTCTTGCAAGAGAATGGGCATGCATAAGGACTTAACTCATCTTATAATACTCATAAAATATCAAAAAATGACATAGTTTAGGGTCTAAAAGCAAGGAAAAGTCAAATAGCCCTTAATGAACTTTCCCTAAGCTGAGTGGATAAAACCCCGCGGGTAGTATCAACGGGTAGATTTGAAACAACCCACAGCCCGTCCTGTCTCTTCGTTGAAAACGCTGCTGAAATCCCATTCTCAGAATCGTACCACGGATGATCTTGGGCTTTTATTTGCATGCCCAAGTTATACTTTAATACTTCATTTCTACTTGTTTATCAACTTTTATGTGTGCATTCTCATGTGATTTCTACGTAAATGTGGATTTATACTAACCAACATGATTAGTGTTGTTTTTGCTAGTCTAGAAGGAATTTTCGAACTAATCTACAAGTTGGTGAAGTGTGAAATGGACTCGGAAGCAAGCGAAAGTCGACGAGGAAATTGGCCAAGTTTCGTGCTCCGCGATGGAGGCCGTGTCACGCTACCATCAGCGAAACGGTATACACCTAGGATTGAATTTATGTCAGAATTCCAGTAAGTGCGGCGTTACCTCCGTGGCACGGAGCTGATGCTCCGCGATACACTCCGTGCCACGCTGAGGATAATTATCCGAAACCCCAAGTTGTAGTGGAGGTGCGTGATGGCAGTGGCGCGCGGAGGCGAGGCTCCGCGATACACTACGTAGCATCTTGAGGCAATTGCAGGCAGGTTCCGGTGGAGGTACTGCCGACGGGGCGTGGGGGATGGTGAGGCTCACGTGCACTCCATGCCACGTTGCCAGTTATTCCGGGAAAAATTCTCACTAGTATAAATAGCAAACTTAGGTTTTATTTTAAAGTATCTAACATTTTACTTAGAACGTGGATAGCGGGAAGTTGAGAAAGAAGAATTCCTAGAGTTAATTCTCTTCCTTTTTCTGCTAATTTAAATTGCTTGTATGAATTCTACTTGTTTGAAGATGTTTAATTCAAAATTGAGTGGCTAATTCACCTCTTGCTTTGAGTTAAGGATAATTGTAGAGGAATGTAATTAATAATTATTTAGTTTTCTTCTTCTCTATTATGGCTATTCCTATCAATTCTTGTTTTTACTCACGTTAATGTTGGCCAGTATTATGTATATCCCTGAATTCCAATTTGATTCTGAAAGGGAATTTAATTGGATAGATGTGAAATTAATTGGAATATGATCTTTTCTTAGTTGAAAGAAAATTAAGAAGATTTACGTTCGAATAGAAATATATAGCAATGTATGTATTTGATATTTATGGAATTTGTTATGTATGGCTATAGCATGGGGTTTTGCATCACAGAAATGTGTAATGTAAGGCTCGTGATTGTTCAATTTGTGAGGAGTCGAAAGATCTAATCCATGGGTTATAAATTCCTGACTAACAACCAAAGAGAAGATAGACTGATTTTAATTAGTAAATTACATCCCTGCATGTTGTCCTTAACCTCGCTTAATTCATGCTATGGTCAGAATTTAATTTACAATCTTTACTTAGGTTCCACATTAACTATTAATGTTGACTAAAAAAACATTACTTGTTTGGTTTCCTACCTTCATAACGTATCGTTTCTCTAACAATTAGGATAATTACTACCATAATTTAGTCCACAGCGAGATCGATACTTGGCTTGAAATAAAGCCACTTTACTACTTTTACGACCACGTGCACTTGCGTGTAGTTGGGTCTGAACAAGTTTTTGGCTCCGTTACCGGGGACTGGCAATTTGTTATTTAATTCTCTTACTGTTAGTTTACAAGTTCAATATAAGTGTTGACAACGAGTCTTAGCCTTCCTCTTGGAGGTACTGAATTTTTTTTCCTGAACGCTGGCAAGAGATAAGGAGTTGGTGGATTCATTTATAGATCCAGAGAGACAATTTCATCAAACCCAAGAAGGGAAGCTCTAGAGAAGAAGCTGTAGTTGCTAAGACAGGAAATTCTAGAGCAACAACAGGAACCACCGATTGTAAGAAGTTTTAGTTCTAGAAGAGATGGCAGCAAGACCGGTCCGCGAAGTGGCAATCCCACACACAAATAATGTAACATCCAGCATCCACTTGAACCGAAGATAGGAGGAGATTCGAACTCAAGTAGAATATGGTGTAGTTATTGCACACCAGCAGGCAATTTACAAGTCTCCCTCACTTTGAGAGATCCCACACAAAAACATCTCCAAAACTTTTGGAGATAAGTGACTATGCTCCCATGGAGTATCCCACTATGTGAGGCTTACATTATTCCCGTTCTCACTGTTGGGCGAAGCAAAGAGGTGGTTGAAAGCTGAACGACCAAATTCTATCACTACTTGGGATGACCTCGCAAGGAAGTTTTTGATACGATTCTTTCCATCGGGAAGACAGCCCGGACTTAGAAGTCGGATTCTATGTTTCCAAAGAGGGTGAGAATTTATCAGGCAGGAGAGGTTCAAGTCAATGTAGAGAGTTGTCCTCATCATCACCAATCTAATGATGTATTAGTGCATACGTTCATTGAGGGTTTTGGAGACCGCATACTTAGATTACGTTAGATTCGGCCGGTGGCGGGCATTGGAGAAGACCTATGAAGAGCTTTACACTTTATTAAACCGTATTTCACAGGGAAATGCAGAATGGAATGCGGATTCAACTCGAGTAGGAGCAAAGAAAGCCACAAGGGTCTTTGAGGTGGATGGTTTGAAAGCTACCGCTGCCGCGGATAGTTGCTTTGCAAATCAACTTAACACCCATTTCAGCGAGTATGAGCTTGAGGCAGGGATCAATCCCCATTCAATGCAGTTCATCGGGTATGGTGTGAGTATGTGGAAGTAGTGAACACTCAGGTGAGTGTTGTGGTGCCAATCCAGACTCAGTGAATTTGGTGCGGAAACGTCCAAAGGAACAGTAATCAACAGTTACAACCCAAATTGGAGGAATCATCCGAATTTTTAATGGGGGAGTACTAGTAATCTAGGATAGAGTTCAAATCAGGGCGTGTAGAGAAACCAAGGGGCGAATCAAAATTTTCAGTCACAATATAAAGAAACAATGCTGCGTCCTCCACTGTAACATTGCAGGATATGTTCAAAACCAAAATAGCTAACCAGAACGAGAAAGCGGGCTTATTATGGCAGAAATTAGCGGGCGACATGAAAAATTAGCAGTGCTTCTAGTGGCATTGGAGTATCAGTTTGGATAGTTAGCTAGAGCCCAAAATACCAGACCAAGGGGAGGATTACCAAGCGATACTAACCAAATCCCAGCAGTCAAATCGGTTGCTACCGAGGAATGGAACTCAACTCAAGGAGGTGGAACTGACCACCTCGGCAATGCGGAGCAGCGAAAAGGATGAAGAACATGATGATGCGAGGGGAAGGAAAGGAGCAGCCGAGATAGAAAGACCACCACCCCCGTTTCCTCAAAGATTAAAGCACAAGGAGGAAGCTTGCTTTAAGAAAAATTCATGAAGTGTTGAAAGCAGGTACATATTAATTTACCTTTAGTTGATGTTTTGCAGGGAGTGCCAAAATATGCCAAGTACATCAAGTAAATTGTAGCAAACAAAAGCAGATTGACGGAGTTTGCTATGGAACTTACTGAGGAGTGCACTTCCCGAATACAGAATAGATTTTCGACAAAGCTCAAGGCTCCTGGGAGCTTTACTATTAAGATTACAATTGGGCAATCTGTTCGACTTGCGGATTGTGCGATTTGGGAGCAAGCATAAACTTGATGCTAACATCGGTGTTTAAAAGTTGGGACTGGGGGCCCTAGACCAACAACTACTACTGTGATCCCAAGCTAGTTGACGTTCATTGGCCAGCCTTGATGGTATTGTGTGATGGTATTGTGGAGGATGTGCTAGTGCAAGTGGGCTCCCTCATTTTCCCGGTGGATTTTATAATTCTGGATTTTGAGCCGGATGCGGAAGTCCCATTTTATTTTGGGACGTATCTTCTTGGCAATCAGGTGAGCCTTGATTGATGTGGCTGCTGGGTAGCTAACCATGCGAGCGCATGACAAAGTAGAGGTTTTTGATGTGTACAAGGACATGAAGCTACCGGCCATTTATGAGGAGCTATCAACAATCAGTGTTCTAAATCAGGAATCGACCCTTAAGATTGTTGACTCACAGGATCAATTGGAGAGAGCCTTGGTGGGCTACGATCATTTTGGGGATAGTGCTACATATGAGATGGTGCGGACTTTGAATGAGCCAAAATGGTTCTTAAGGAAGCAGGACTTTGAACCGTTGAAGAGGTCCTTGGGACCCTCGCATGGGCCATCAGTTGAGGAGGCACCGAAATTGGAGTTAAAGACATTGCCTCCACATTTGCAGTATGTATTTTTGGGTGAAGATGACACCTTGCCAGTCATCATTTCAACAGAACTGACATATGCACAAGTGAGAGATGCATTGGTGGTCCTTAAGAGGCGGAAGAGAGCAATGGGTTGGCAGATGTTGGACATCAAGGGAATCAGTCTAGCTTTCTGCACACACAGGGTATTCATGGAAGAAGGATCCAAGCCAACTGTGCAACATCAGCGGAAGTTGAACCCGATGATGAAAGACGTAGTCAGAAAGGAAGTGATCAAGTGGCTCGATGCAGGTGGGGTATATCCTATTTCTGACATTGAATGGGTTAGCCCAGTTCAGTGCATTCCAAAGAAAGGAGGGATGACCGTGGTCACCAATGAAAAGAATGAGCTGATTCCTACATGCACAGTCACGGGATGACGAATTTGCATGGATTACAAGAAGCTCAATGAGGCCACCTCAACTCTCGTAATGTCGTGGCTACAGCCCGTCGCTCGTTTGTGCTCCTA
>JACEIK010000625.1:238980-348908 GCA_018107945.1 Datura stramonium
TCCCCGGGCCTTTTCCTAGCATGTATGGCATTCAAAAACTCTTAACCAACATGCGAATAGGCCATCTACATGTCGAGAATTTACGGGGTGTAACAGCTATGCCCAAGAAACTCCAAATTTATGAAGGATTCTCTGGTCTAGGCCAATTCTTCATCGCTTTGATTTTTTGAGAATCCACCCGTATGTCCTCACTCGACACCACATGGCCCAGAAATGCCACCGGGTCTAGCCAAGATTCACACTTCTTAAACTTTGCATACAACTAATGATCCTTGAGGGTCTGAAGCACTACCCTCAAATTAGCAGCATACTCGTCCTCGCTCCGGGAGTATATAAGGATATCATCGATGAACACGATTACGAACATGTCCAGATAGTGCTTGAACACCTTTTTCAAACGTCCATAAAAGATGCAGGAGCATTGGTTAGTCTAAATGACATAACTACAAACTCATAATGGCCATGCCGAGTTCTGAAGGCTGTCTTAGGGATATCACACTCTCGAATTCTGAGCTGATGGTATCCGGACTGAGATCTATCTTCGAGAAATACGTGGTACCCTAAAGCTGGTAAAAAAAATCATCAATCTTGGGAAAGGGGTACCTGTTCTTGATAGTGACCGTATTCAGTTGCCGATAGTCAATACACATCCGAAGGGATCCATCCTTCTTTCAAACAAAGAGAACCGACGCACCCCATGGAGACTTGCTCGGTCTAATGAAACCCCTATCCAACAAGTCCTTCAACTATCCTTTTAACTTTTTTAGCTCAGCTGGAGCCATCCTGTAAGGAGGAATAGATATAGGCTTCATGTTGGGAAGAATATCTATATCGAAATCAATCTCCCGCTCGGGAGGGACACCTGGCAAATCATCGGGGAATACCTCCGAATACTCACACACCACTGGAACTAACTGAATAGTTGGGGTCTCGGACTCTACATCCTTAACCCTAACTAGGTGGTACATGCAACCCTTAGAGATCATTTTTCTAGCCTTACGATATGAAATAAACCGACCGGCTGATACAATTGAATTACCCTTCCATTCCAAAACTGACTCACCCAAAAAATGAAATTCCACCGCACAAGTCCTAGAATTAATAAAAGCGTAACATGCAAACATCATATCCATACCCAAAATGATGTCAAAGTCAGTCATGGCCAATTCTACTAAGTCTTCAGAGATAACCTTATGCAACACTGTAATGAGGCAACCCCTATACACCCGCCTAGCTACCACTGATTCACCGACTGGAGTAGATACGGAGAATGGTTCTGACAAAATTTCAGGACCAACTCAAAACCTATTAGAAAGATACGAGGTCACAAAACACAAAGTAGCTCCTAGATCTAACAAGGAATAAGAATCAATATGGAAGACTCGCAACATACCCGTGACCATATCTGGCGGAGCCTCCTGCTCCTAGCTAGGCACTAGGGCATAAAACCTATTTTGGCGCTGACCACCTGTTGAACTAGCTGAGGCACCCTGCTGAGGGGGTCATTTTGCTGGAGCAGTAGAACTGGCTTTAGGGAAATCTCTGATCCTATCTCTAGGTTCGCCACACCTGAAACAAGCATCCGCGCCAACCAGGCACCTCCCGAGATGATTCTTGTCGCACTTCGCACAAACTGGAAAAGTGCCCTCCACCTGCATGCTACGATGATCCCTCGAGCCTGTAGCCCAGCTCCTCTGGTCTCCCCTGAACCTAGATGGCGTGCTGGCCGATGATGGAGCTGGAGCAATGGACCTATGCTAGGTCTGCTGACGTGGTCCACCTCCTGACCTAGCCCGAGAAACCCCATAGCTATTGGTCCTAGCCCTCTTGGCCTCTCTCTACCTCTTGTAGACTGACTCCATCTACTATGCATGCAATACAATACAGGAAAATCCAATGTCCCGATGAAGCATGGCGATCTGACAATCCTTGTCAAAGTAATCTGCTACCCCATGCACAAAATGGCTCACCCGAGCCCGCTGATCCACCACCAACTCCAGAGTATATTTCGATAACTGGGTGAATTCCAATGCATACTCCTAGACAGACATGTTACCCTGCTTCAGATTCACAAACTCAGTTGCCTTGAGCTTCCTCATCTCTTGAGGGAAGAATCGATCAATGAATGCGGTGTGAAACTCATCCCAGCCTATCGGGCCTACATCCGCCCCCCTGGCATCTCTCCATTGCTTAAACTATATATGTGCTACACCCTTTAGCTGGTAGGAGGTCAAGTCAACGCATTCCCCATTGTTCACCCCCAAAACCTGGGTGATTTTCAAAATCTCCTCAACGAACTAATATGGATCCTCGTTCACCCTTGACCCCATGAACTCCGGAGGGCTCATCCTCAAAAAGTCCCTCACCCTAGATGCCGCTGCATTCCCATTCTGAGGGAGATGTGCCATTGTCTGATTCTGGACCTGGGCATTCAAGGCTTGTGCTAGCATCTGAATTGCTGCCCTAAACTTGGCGTGGGCAGCTGGCTCTAGTACGTGCTCGTCATGAACGGGTGGAGATGGATGATGCTCACCATCATGGGCACCCTCATGATCATTTCCATTTCCGTTTCTCCTATCATTTACTCGACGTGGAGGCATGATTCTGAAAACACAAATAGCACAAATTAGAGAAGTAAAGGACGTTCATCGCACCACATAGATCATGAAAGAAGGGAACATTTCTTAAACGTCTAGTAGCCTCTTCGTCATAAGTGTGGCGCGCTTCACACCCATTAAAAATTTCTACTTAACGCGTCTTTTATACTCCCTAGGACACATAAACCTATGGCTCTGATAGTAAGTTTTTCATGACCCAAACGTACACCCGAATCGTAGACACGGGACAAGGAGCCCCGAGAGACCCCAACTCGACCCATGGAATGAGCATACATCTATTTCAATCAAATGAGTGGAAGACTTAATATAAAGAACTTCATCATAACATATCATAACGGAAAAGCAATACTAGACTTATACAATACATCGGAATACAATGTGTACTCTTAATAGCCTCTAAACATGAAAGACGGATTAATGGGACAACTCCCCAACTAATCCAGCATCTAAAAATTGAAAGAAATAACATAGAGTGTGAACATTTAGCCCTCGGAACATGAGGACTCACCAAGTGCGCTGAGAGCCTATCCGAATCTATCTATGGGTGAGGAAGAGCCTGAGAGCTGGAATCTATATTATGAGACGATACAGAATAGCAAGTATGGTCAGTACGTGAAATGTACTCAATATGCAAGGTAGGTAAAACTGATAATTAAAACATGTATAAAGTTCATAATAATCATAAGAATAGGACAACATGCGTGTATCATAAATCATATGAAAAATCATATGGCTCAAGGTTTTCAAAGAATTAATAACGTAACAAAATCATAATCATAATCGAAGAGACTTACTTAACATGACTTGAGCCAAAATACATAATCATAACATGCATAAATCATGAGGAACTGTGGGTGATTCTCTTAACTGACATACCCCATATGAGCACACATTTAACCCGATTTGTAACCCTAGTTGGGAGGGTGTTCATACCTTACCAAGGGTATAACAATAAAAGTGTGATATCACCATGAAAAGGGCCATTTGGGCCAGGGACTAACATTAAAGGGGTCCCAACATACCTACGGTGGCACGTAATTCATGAGATCCGGGGCTTAACCTGAGCCCCGAATCTACTCGGTGTTTGATACTACTCCCAAAACATACATATTACTCATAATAATACATACATGATTTCATGAGCTAGTTAAATCATGATAGTCGTAAACATGCTTGAATAGATGTGAACTAGCCATGACATGAGGCTCGTGAGTTGGCCAAAAACATAGTTCATGAATAATAAGTTTCATATATACATGTAAATCATGTACATAGCTTGAATTTCATAAAATCATAATGGGTAACATAATGAATTCACAATATATAATATAATTCATGCTGGGCTCATAACAACATCAATGGGATAATAGGTCATAAATCTATTCATCATGGGGCATGCATAACTAAGCTTAATTGTTTCGAAAATCAAAATCAATATCATTATAATCAATTTATATCTCAAAAAAATAATCAAAATCCATAGATTATGATAATATTTCAAAATCACAAAACCCATAATTAAATCATTAGATTTTATATAAATCAAATACAAAACCCCATGAGTTTTTGATAAATTCTAAGTAAAATCATAAAGTAGGGCCATGAGTGTGGAAGAATTCACCCATTGATGACCTTACGTACCTGGGATTTTCAGATTCTAAACCTCACTTGATGACCCGAGAAGAAATTACAATGGGTTGATGAATTCTAGGCTTGATTCACTCCCTAACTTCCTCTACGTTGCATGCATGAAAGAATGGAGTGAAATCTGAACTTAACCCCCTTAAATTTCCCTATTCATAACCAAAAACGTCGTAGTTTAGGCCTTAGGATCATAGGAATTTACGTAGAAGCCCTTACTAACTCACAGGAAAATAACTGTCAGGGGTCCCAACGAGTGATTTGACGACTCGTTGCCTGTCCTCATGATCTGTCACCTTGCCCGTTAAGTACACTGTCTAAACTTGTCACTGGAACCTCTAACGGATGACATAACGATTCGTTACCAGTGGCCATGATTCGTGGCCACCACTCATCACGTTCACTGCCTCCTAAAAACCATTTTATTAAAATTCCTCCTAATGAATCACACCACGACTTGTTTCCTGACATGACGAGTCGTGGTCTCCTTCCGTTAAGTACACTAGGCGACCCTCCCATTTTATTTTTCAACATCACCCCACGGCTAACTTGAATCCTCATGGTGGCTTACCACGAGTCATTCCCTCATCCATGGGGACCTTCAACCATCCTTTCACACAAGTCTCCCCATGAGTTACCTGACGAGTCGTGGGATCTCCTCACAAGTCGTCCAATGACTCGTCCTGTGCCTACAACCCAGATTTTCATATTTTCCCTGTTTCAACTCCTGGGTCCGATCTTTGAGTTCTCGGGGTATAATAGGGCACCTCTCCATTCTAACACATTTATCTCATTATTACATCACCTCCACACCATCGTGCTTACATATGCTTATTTCTAGATAACATTTCTCATTTTCGTGGCTTATTAAATCTTTAATTGTCAAACATCAACATCGTTGCGATTCATCTAACTTCTTTATTGATACACAATACCCATCTTTAATCCTCCCACGTCTAATAACTTATTCATATTCGTTATCCTTACCTATCCCCTTTTTCTAGGACAATCCCTACTGTCAGGACCAACGCCACAATAGAGCTTATTTCATACTCATAAATCTTAAGGACTAATCATTAATACTGCTCATAAAAAGAAATAATATTCAAAGTTTTATACTGTTCCCTTTTGGGAAGTACAAGTCTTTAAAATAGGAATCAACAAACATCATAAATATTTTGCAATAATAAACAAAGTAGTTCAACTCCATGGACTCATGTCCATATTAAAGTACAACTGCATAACCATGTACCTCATCAGTATCCTTATTTGTATCAACCTAATAACATATCAATCTCATATGTATCACACAACTGTACCATATTAATCACACATTTGCCATGTATCTGTACACCCATGCCAGAGGGTCTTATTCTTACCCTTATAGTCATGACCTGTAGGGGACTCTATAAATCAATTTATTGTACTGGTGTGGTACTCACTCCCACTCATCTGCTCGTCCGGATGCTCCCCTTAAATATGAGGCACTCATATCACAATAATTTGCATGAATGCTCACCTCGGGAACAAGCCACTCACATAATTATCTGCTCTCCCAGATGCTTACCTCGAGCATGAGTCACTCATCTCATAGTAATGGTATGTTACTTAGTTATCAACCTTCTAGACGTTCATTGGATGCTAACCTCGGACACAATCATCTCATCTCAAGATAGTGGTGTATTATCCCAGAAGCATTAACATACTGTAACATATTCACAAATCAATAATCATACAAAACAAATCACATATTATATTCATAGTAGTAATAAATTTGCATAATATTATTCACACAACAGTGTCAAGTCACGATAATAAATAACCCAATAAGTATGTACAACAATGTTATCTCAATTATTATTCATTCAACCATCCTAACATGGCTCTGTAAGAGTTACCCATTAATTGCTCCTATACATCACAAAATTATTACACTAATATTATGATTTTCATTTTGAAATGATTATGCTCGGGGGCGTATCATCGTCCCTATCATAACTACTCTCTTTAGCAACTTACACCCCACATATGATATTTATTCTCTTCCAATTGTGTCTCTTGTTCATAAATTAATCATCTATAGGTCGACACTAGTACATTCTTTCTTTCCTTCGAATTCCTTTCCGAGATCAATAACCTTTACTAGTGATCATTCTCTCTCCTTAATAGAGAAAACACTAACAAGGATATGAATATTGATAACGCTCAGACTAGGTCTTACAACCTTTATCTACTGGAGTTATGAAAGTAACTAAGTTGACTCTATAATTACTGCATCACCTAACGACCTACTTTTTCAATGTTAGGCATTATTCAATTTATGGTTTTGTATCGGGCATAATGATATACTTGTATAACTATCAATTATACACACGTATATGAATTGATGATAAAAGTCTAAATAAAGGTAAGTCAAAAACTACCTGGGGGGCAAGTTGCTGCGTAGGAACATAAGGAGTTCCGTTCTTGAATAAATTCACCGGGGAGGATGATGGAGTCTTGTTTGTTTAGGGCCACCCTCTTCTTCTCTTTGTTAGAATGTCCAAAATTTTACCCTAGGACATTTTTAATAATTATTCCTTGTTAAAATAGGAACTATATCTTAAGATAGACTAAAACACAATGTTCTAATCTACGTCATCTGCTGCAGCAATGACTTTTTCACTGTAGCGATCTGCTACGGTGTGGGGTTTTCCGGTGCAGTAGTTCTTCCTACCTCTTCCCACTTAAATTCTTAACTCTGTCCACATACAACTAAATTTTCTCATACCTTTTTATTACAAAAAAAGGTCATTCATATAAAAAATTTAATTCTTATCTCGTGGCGCTAATATTTTAACGATTGAGCAGGTCATTATATCAGATACCAATTTATTACCTGTTCATCCTTGAATGGCTATAGGTGATGCAGGGAAATAATTACCTACAATGTTGATCTCAAAATTCTAATCTATATTTTACCTCCCATGTGTCTCTTCTATACCTCCATGAAAACTCATACATTTATTTTAAAAGATGAATTTTAATAATCATTCCATCAACCCTTCTACCAAGGTCCTAGGAATTCCATGTTGTGGTATACAAGTACTACACATGAATTAAATTACCCCTTCACTATATTCCCACTTGGAACAGAATTTTCACTTATGCGCATTTACTCAACTATTTTCTTAGTAAAACTCAATAGGTTTATTCTCGGGTGTTTCTTGTTAAGTACTCGTGATGTTTTACAACCCCTATTGGACTGATACTAAACATCAGACTATGCAAATATAACTATAATACTGGACAGATATTGGACCATTGTAGTGATGGAGTTCTCGATACATTGGACTCACTGTTGCGAGATACTCTCTATTGTAGTGGAACGCTTGGTAGATTAAAAGTGTAGTGGGACAAATTTGGTTTCATTTCCTACATTCTATCCTTTAATCATCACAAATCCTTTCTACAACTGTATAGTGCTACTCTATTTTCTCAGGTAATTTCACCCTTACAACTTCATTACGTTGTTTGCTCTTATAATGGTATCTTTTTCATGCCTAAATGCATTGATTTGAGTTGATAATGGGTTGATGAGGATAGGTTTACTTCTTATACTTGTGGCAGTTATATTTTGAAGCATGCTACTTGTATTTACGTCCTTTAGTAATTTACATCGTTCTCTGGTTAAGTTTTATTACTTTCATAGGGTAGTTATCCTAGATATTGTGGTGGTTGGGTTGGGTGGTAGTTTGAAACTTTTCCAGTCCTTAAGGTTTTAATTTGGTTGCTCTTTACTTGAATAGTTGGTGTGGTGTGTATAGGTGAAACCCTCTAGAACGATCTATGCATAAATGAGGTGGAATATGATTTGGGAAGGGGTTTCCATTGTTGGGGTCAGGATTTTCTCTAGGGAAGATGGCTTCCGCTGCAGTGGAACTCCTTTTGTTGAAGAAGACCTTTCATAGCAGACTTTCAATCACTATAACGGTCTCACTGCATCAGACATCAGTCCGCTACAGTGGACACCCTTAGGCAAAATGTTGTTGTCTGTTTCAATTTCTCTGACTTAGTCCCTTGCCCCTTTGTATTGGAGATTCCTCTAACATAATGTCTTCTATTGGAATATCATATCATCATGTGTTTCAACAACATTTCCTCTGGCTATATCATGTTTACCTCCTACCAGTGTCAACAGAAGTATATCAAGCAAAAACTGAAGGGTTTGTTCATGATTGGGGCTTCATAATGATGGAGATGGCGTAGAAGGTGCTAGTGTTCTATGCTCGGCTCCATGATATGGGGTGGGGGCCACTGGTCACAAAGCCATGCTCAATGAACAAGTAATGGATGAGAGTGTTCTATGCCCACCTCCACATGGTGAACTGGTCCCTCCCAGACCCGGTTATTTATGTTCGTGGAGTGACCTTAAGTATTAGTGTTGCCTCCATCAATGAGGTATTGGGATTGCATAATCCCCCAGAGACCGATCTTAGGGCTAAGGAAATGGACGAAAATAATTTAGTGACTAGTTAATACCTTGATGGTGTACAATAAGAGGGCCTTGATGAAATGGGGCATCAACCGCACCGTATCAAGGGCACACATTTCAAAGTTGAGGCTCGAAGGTGGCTGAATGTTACACCCCAAATTTTTTTTAACATTTTACAATGTCGTAAGTATATTGATATAAAAAAGTCAAGGTTGTTTTATGTTTATGCCAAGAAATGTGTAGTGTAAGAGTTGTGTACGATAGGAGGTGTCAAAGGCCAAATGTGTAGACGATATGATGAACGCGTTGGCAAGGCAATAGGAAGGCTGGCAGAACAATGGCAACATGTCACAGACCAGTAGNGCAACATGTCACAGACCAGTAGAAGGTGCATTGGCCAGTGTGTCATGGAGCTGGATCTCTGCGATGTCCAGCGTGCCACAACCCTTTTACCACCGCCCTCAAATTGGTAAATATCCAATTTCTTGTTACGTGGTTCATATTAAACATTTCCTAGAAAAGAGCAACCTTCTTGTAAATATAGATCCTCTCTTTTTCGAACAAATAAAATCAAGGAAATCAAGGATAAATAAGCAAGAAAAACTTCACCAAATTACAAGCTAAGCTAGAAACTCATTTGCAAAAGCGTATGGGAAGTGTTGGCAGAGTTGTTGTTGCTGAATTTTGGGAATGTAGATAGCTGAATACATACTCCATGTTGGAAGGAGTTGGATACAAGGAAGGTTAATCATTTCTACTTATTCAATTCACACGAATTCGCATGTTAAACATAGAAGTTTAAACGGAAGGTTGATGTGTTGTTTTGTGTGTGTTGTGGCATGAAGTTGCTGCCTATTTTGGGGAATTGTTCAGCTAAGTAGATGCTGGAAATATGTTCAACCTTTGTGGATGTTGACCAATAAATATAATTGAAACCTCATGAAAATTCTCTCAAGTTTACGACACATGAAGTGTGTAAAACTGTTGAAAAGTTGTCACTTATTGTGGTTGTTTTGTGGTACGATTTGGATGAGGATCATGGCAGGAATTTTGGAATAGCCCAGATCTTCTTTCATGAGATGTATGAAGTGAATTTGAAGTCATCGGAGTTGCTAGAAAGTGGAAGAAATTGGCTAAAAAGACGTGACGATGTGAGGTATGTAAAGACACACCTATTCTTATTTTTCAAGAATGAAATCATGTTATCGAAAGGGCCAACGGCCCTATGTTCTTGAACTCCTATTGAGGCATATATGATTCTTCCCAAATGTAAAAATACTATATAATAAGCTTAAATATTTGAAAGTGCTGTAAGTGAACGAATGTAAAGTAAATAGAGAAAATTATTACAATTATGGTCGTAGTTGTGAATTTAGTCTGGAGACCCTTTAGCGTGGGCACTATGAGTTTCTCTTTTAAATTATGTTGTATATATGTTTTGTCAAATGTGTTTAACATTCTGGTTGCTAAGTGAAACTGCTAAAAAGGGAAAGATGATGACGCGCGAACAAACTTAACATTAGAAAATGGTTTTAAGCTAAACAAGAGCACATGAAGGTAACAAAATGAAATTGCATTATGATAGTTGTCCACCCTTATATAAACATATTTTAAGGTACATAATGCTAGAAGGAAATTCCCCAATTACTCTCCCTTAAACCAATTGGTTAGTTAACGAGTTTTAAAATCAACCGATACATTAAACTTGGAAAGTAGAATACGAATGTGCAATTTATTGAAATAGCTTTGAAACCATGTGTGTGGACAGGTTATATACCGTTTATTAAAGTTAACAAGTTATTCAAAAATAAAAGTGTATATATATATGCATCCATACTTATATTTGTAATATACACTAAGGTGACAAGGAATGCCTTTGGAATGTCACTATAAGTTTACTAGAACTCTTGTGTTTTTTGAACCTCCCGAGAGTCACTAAGGAATTAAGAAGACATGATACATGCTCTTTGAAAGTTATATATGTGTGTAGGTAAATTAAGTCTAAAGTGTAGAAGTTGAGACGTTAATAGTAGAGGAAAGATAAAGTGGATACTATACCTATTAGGATAACATGTAAATCATGTACTTTTATTTGTAATTAATTTCAATGCATCTCAAATGATGTGTAGAATAATCCAGATAGGGCATAAAAAGTTTAATCAGTAGTGTGGCCCCAGATCAAGTAGGGCATATACATCTAGGTGGAAGCGATGTAACATAATCGTGACCACATCTAGTGAGTTCTCCTGATCCTGATGAGATGATAATGCATAAAAATGGTTTTGGAGTTGACCACCTTCTATACCTGATGTGTTAACCTGCTGAGCTGGTCATCCTGCTAGAGCTGTTGAGGTAGTGGATTGTGATCTCCCCCGTCCTACTGACGGGCATTTCTTAAGCCGATGCCCAAGTTGTCCACAACCAAAACAGCCCTCTCGACCCTGAAGATAGTCTCCTAGATGATTCTTGCCCCACTTGGGGAAAGCTGGATACCTATTTCCGGCACTGTAGCTCTGAGACCGAGAGCCAGATGCTCCACCCCTCTGATTTGGACGGGACCGAAAGGTAGGGGCGCTGGCTAAGCTGGGCGTTGGAGCCCTCTGCTTCTACTGCTGTGGATGACTGCTACCGCCATACTCTGGTGGCCATAATCTGATTGGAAAGTCCTTGCCCACTTATTCTTTCTCTCTAGGTCCCTCAGTTTTTTGGCCTCTATCTACTAAGCATAGAAAATCAGGTTGGAGAGATTGATATCCTTAATTAGAATCACTATCCTGCACTCTTTGAGGACTGAATTCGACATCCAATTTGCAAACTTTAGCATGTGTGCCCTTGGATCAGCCACTATCTCTTGAGCGTATTTGGACAACTTGGTGAATTCTAGAGCATACTCTACTATGGTCCTGTTTCCCTGTCTCAGATTCATGAACTCTGCTACCTTAGCGTCTGTTATACCCCGGGAATCCAAAGATCAGACCTGGAAGTAAAAACAGTGAAAAAATGAGTATTTATGATGAAATTGGCTCTTGGCGTTCATTCAATTTCCTCTTGGGCAATTTCATCAATTTCCTCTATGTATTTAAGCCTAATTATGCATGCCCCACGATGAATCGATTTATGATCTAATTACCCATTGATGGTACTTATAAGCCCAACATGAATTATGATTTAACTCATGAATTTATTATGTTGCCCATTATGATTTTATGAAATTGAAGATATATGCATGATCAACAAGTATGTATGAACCTTATGAATCATGAGTTATGCTTTTAGCCAACTCACGGGCCTTATGTCATGGCTAGTTCATGTATGTACAAGAATTTTTATGATTATCTTGATTTGCTAGCCTATGAATTCATGCATGTTATACTATGAGCACTATATATGTTTTGGGAGTAGTATCGAACACCAAGTAGGTTCGGGGCCTAGGTTCTGCCCTGGATCTCACCAACTACGTGCCACCGTAGGTATGTTGGGACCTCCCATGGGACTTTCCCCGACCCAAAAGGACCTTTTCATGGTGATATCACACTTTCATTTGTTCTACCCTTGGCAAGGTACGAACACCCTACCGATTAGGGCTTCATGTGTGCTCATATGGGGTATGTCAGTTAAGAGAATCTCCCACTGTTCCTCATGATTTATGTATGTTGATGATTATGTATATTGGCTCAAGTAATGTTAAATAAGGCTTTTCTATTACGATTATGAGTATGATTGCATTACGAATGTTTTGAAAACCTTAAGCCTTACATTATGTTCTAATGTTTATGACATAAGAATGATGTCCTACTCTTATGATCATTTATGAGTTTTTAATGTTTTGAATGCCCGTTTTACTTACCTTGCATACTCAATACATTCCAAATACTGACCGCATACTTTCTATGTTGTATCATTTCATGATATAGGACCCATCTCTCAGGTTCACCCGCATCCTTAGGTCATCTCAGAGTTTTCTTCCAGCATATTGGTGAGTCCTAATGTTTTGAGGGCTATTTGATAGACATGTTTCTTCATTATGTTTCAGTACAGGTTTGGGTTAGTTGGGGGTGTTGTCCCATCAACCCATCATTTTAGTAGAGGCTTTCAGATAGAGTATAGAATTTCGCTTATATATGTCTAAGTGATTTTGCTGGTATGATATGACATGATATCATTTACTTAAGTTAAGTCTTCCACTTATGTGAGTGAATTAGATGTATGCTCATGCCATGGGTCGACTTGGGGTCTCTCAGGGCTCCTTGTCCCATGTCTATGATCCGGGTGTACGTTCGAGTCGTGACAAACTTGGTATCAGATCCATAGGTTTTAAAGTGTCCTGGGGAGTCTGAAAGTCGCATTAAGTAGAGTCTTTTTCATGTGTGTGAAGCATGCAACACATATGAAGAAGAGGCTACAAGACGTTTAGGAAATGTTCCTTTCTTTCATGATCTATGTTGTGCGATGAATGTCCTCTACCCTTTTAATTCGTGCTATTTACGTTTGCAGAATCATGCCTCTGCACAAAGTGAACACCAGAAGAAATGGTAACGATAACAATCATGAGTATGTCCATGATGGTGAGCATCATCCATCCCCACCCGCTCACAGGGAGCACGCACCAGAGCCAGCTGCCCACACTAAGTTTAGGGCAACGATTCAGATCCTGGCACAGGCTATGACTGCCCAGGTTCAGAATCAGATGGTGGTGCATTTCCCCTACAATGGGAATGCAGCAGCAGCTAGGGTGAGGGATTTATTGAGGATGAGCCCTCCTGAGTTCACGGGGTCGAGGGTGGACGAGGATCTACATGATTTCATTGAAGAGATTCTGAAGATCACCTAGGTTATGGAGGTGAACAATGGAGAGTGTGTTTACTTGACCTCCTATCAGCTCAAAGGGGTGGCTCATATTTGGTATAAGTAGTAGAGAGATGCCAGGGCAGTGGGTGCAAGCCTAATAGGTTGGGAAGAGTTCCATGCGGCATTTTTGGATCGGTTCTTCCCTTGGGAGATGAAGGAGCTCAAGGAGGTCGAGTTTGTTAATTTGAAGCAGGGTAACTATCACGAAGCGAATGTATACCCGGATCGTAGACACGGTACAAGCGATCCTGAGAGACCCTAAGTCGACCCATGACACGTGCATACAACTAATCTAATTTAATAAGTAGAATACTTAGCATAAAACATAGCAAAAATGTAACCATAGCGTAATATCTGAAAGTACTAAACACACACAAAAGCTGGTACTACATACAGTCTAAAAGACTCTATTGAATACAATGGGTTGATGGGACAACATCCCCAACTAACCCTACCAATACTGAAACACAAGGTAACATAAAAGTCTGTCAAACAGCCCTCAGAATATGAGGACTCACCAATAAGCTGAGAGCGAGAGCTGAGATGAACTAAGGATGAGGATGAGCCTGGGATCTGGACCCTATATCATGAAACAATACAACATAGAAAGTATGCAGTCAGTACGTGGAATGTACCGAGTATGCAAGGTAAGTAAAATGGACGTTAAAAGTAAAATTAAATCATAACAAACATAGGATAAGGACATCATGCTTGTATCATAAACTTCGTATCAAAACATAAGGCCCAAGACTTTCAAATTCGTTCATAAATCATTCATTATCATAATCGTATGCAAACTTCATCAAAACATAACTTGAGCCAATAACATAAATATAACAATGAATAAAACATGCGGACAATGGGAGGACTCGTCTTAACAGACACCATCATGGTAGAGCCCTTCATGATGTCGCAACTATCTCATTCAAACGGGTAGAGCCGATCCTAGCTTTCCATGCGAGGGTTGTGCATTAGGCGTGATATCAAATTTGAGTGTATTGGTATAAATATAATATATAACATTAGAGCCCATGGTGGCACGTGGTTATGAGACACCAGTGTAGTCCTTTGAATGACGGACTGCTCGGTGCTAGACACGGCTCCCAAAAACATGCATATAGGCTCATACGTAAATCAATAACATTATTCATTAAAATTAATTGGTTAAAATGTTACATTTATCATCATTAATCCCCTTTAAAACATGCTTAGTCAAGAATCAAAGGCCCTTTCCATCGGCCAACATCATAAATCTATAAGTCATGTAATTCGTTCATAAATCGTAAATCCTTCTTCAACATGTGGGAATTGCCCAATACTTTAACTTACTCAATTCTTTCAAAAATATACTAATAAACATGGGAACTTGAAATCATGCTTTCCCATCATCAATAAGCTCAAAATATTGAATATTCATCATAAATCATAACTTTCATGAACCTTCATCAATGGACATTTTAGATTTAAAAAACGTGAAACATGATTTTAAAGAAAATAATATAAAACTTGCCCATCATTCATAATTCAATAATCAAAACTCAATTAACTCTTACCCATAAAGAGAAATCAGATTTTCATGCATTTGGGTAAAACCCAATAGAACATGAATAGGAGAATTCACGATTTAAAATGAAATTTGGGCATGGGTGTGAAAGGATTCACCAATTCTAAAACCAACATACCTGGAAACGGACTGAATTCGATGTTCCTTGAATACCCACAAGAAAATTGATGAAATTTTGGAGAAGAAAGCTTGAATCTCCCTAAAACCACTCTAAAAGCTCTAGCATGGGAATGGGTATGCATTAGGGACTTAACCCATCTTATCACACTCAGAAAACCACAAATGACGTATTTTTGGGTCTCAAAGCATGGGAAAGTCGAAATTGCCCTTAATGAAATTTTTCCTAAAAACTGCTCAGAACGGACAAACGACTGATCCAATGGATCGTTGCATGATACCACGACTCGTGAGATCGAGTCGTTGGGTCCACTACCTCACAAAAAACCTTTGGTTCTTCCCGCGACTCATCAGGACGAGTCGTTGCTCCAATCAACGGGTCGTTGGATCGATCGTCGTCAACTCCTTGACCAATATGAACTTCCCTTACCACGAGTCTCACCACGAATCGTGGTGGCTTCTAATGAGTCGTGGTCTCAATTCATTGTATGCACTGGAATTATCAACCCAAAAGTAACGACTAGAAACAATGGGTCGTCACTTCTCACCATGAATCATGGGATGCCCCGTTGTTTCCCCATCAGCCNTCCATTGTCACCACTGCTTCCCTAAACCCCCATACCACGACTGCTTTCAATGACTCGTGGTATCCAATCACGAGTCTTTGAGTCGCCCGTCTTGTGATATTTTTGCTAGTTTTCTGCACTTTTCAAATTCAACTCCCGGGTCTATTCTTAGGCCTTCCCGGGGTATTACAATATCTCCCTCTTGGAAACATTCGTACTAAAATGTGGGAAACAAGAAGAAAATAGAAATATACAATTTATCATAGCCATATACTGATCATTTTAGCTGAATTTTTCTCGGAATGATTACCTCCGAATAAAACCACATAGCTGAACTGATCTCATACTTAAAATACACATTCATACACATAAAAGAAACTTGTACACATGAACTGAACATGAAAACTAGATAGAGTCACAGGGCAAAAACTGGTACCTCAATTTAGAACTAAGCCGGTAGAGAACAAATGTGGGTATCTGGCCATCATATCCGCTTCGGCTTCCCGTGTAGCTCCCTCAAAATGCTAATTTCTCCACAATACTTTGACTGAAGCTACTTCTTTGTTTCTCAACTTCCGAACCTGAAGATCCAAGATTTCAACGGGAATTTCTTAATAACTTAGGTTATCTTTTACCCCAATGCTGTCTACCGGGACAACCAAGGCTGGATCACCCAAACACTTTTTCAAAAGCGACACATGGAAGACGGGATGAATTGAAGATAACTACGATGGCAAGTCTAACTCATACGCCACCTTACAAATCTTCTCACAACCCGGTAGGGACCAACATAGCGGGGACTGAGTTTCCCTTTCTTTTTGAACCGCATGACTCCCTTCATGGGAGATACCTTTAGAAATACCCAGCCGTCCACATCAAACTCCAAATGTCTTCACCTCACATCAGTATACATTTTCTGACGACTTTGAGCAGTTTTTAACACGTCCCTTATCAACTGGACCTTTACCATGTCCTAATGAACCAAATCAGGTCATATCATGGCTGCCTCACAAACCTTAAACCATCTGATGGGCGATCTACACCTTTATCCGTAAAGAGCCTCGAACAGTGCCATTTGGATATTGGAGTGATAACTGTTATTATAGGAAAATTTGATCAAGGCCAAATGATCATCCCAATTACCTTTGAAATCCCTAATACATACTCTCAACATATACTCGAGGGTCTAAATGGTTCGTTCTGCCTGGCCGTCTATTTGTGGATAGAAGGCTGTACTGAGCTTAACTTGATCCCAAGTCCCTTTTGAAAAGAATGCCAGAATTGTGAGGTAAACTGAGTACATCACTCTGAAATAATAGACAAGGGCACTCCATGAAGTCGAACCAACTCCCGAATATACAATTTAGCATAATCATCCACTGAATCTGTGGTTTTGACCGGTAAGAAATGTGCAGCCTTGGTTAACCTATCGACCACTACCCAAATGGAGTCGTATTATCGGCGAGTATGAGGTAGACCTTTAATGAAATCCATATTAATCTCTTTCCATTTCCAAGTGGGGATGCTTATATCCTGAAGTGCGCCTCCCAGCCTTTGAAGCTCGACCTTCACTTGCTGACAATTGGGACTTCTGGCCAAGAATTCTGCAATATCCTTCTTCATACCATCCCACCAATAGATTTCTCGCAAGTCTCGATACATCTTCGTGGATCCTGGATTGATAGAATATCGGGTACCATGTGTATCATGCAATATCCAAACTCTCAAATCATCTACATCTCGGACATATGGACGACCCTGATATCGTAGCACACCATCTCCCCCTTGGGAGAAAACCTCCACCTTTTGACTCCGTGCCGCCTCCTTCAACTTCCTCGAAATTAGATCCTCATCTTTCCTAGATTTAACATCAACCACCAAGGACGATTTTGACCTATTAAGCACAACACCACCACCATCGGTCGAGTCAATTAATCTAACGCCCAACCTTGCAAGTTGATGGACCTCTCTTACCAACTCCTTATTTTCCTCATCCACGTGGGACGCACTCTCCATAGAGAGCCTACTAAGCGTATCCGCAACCACATTAGGCTTGCCCGAGTGGTAGAGGACACTCATGTCGTAGTTCTTTAGTAACTCGAACCACCTCCTTTGCCGAAGATTTAGGTCTTTTTGCGTGAACACATATTGCAAGCTCTTATGATCCGTGAATAAGTCCATGTGGACCCCATACAAGTAATGCCACCATATCTTCAATGCAAACACCACCGTGGCCAACTCAAGATCATGGGTCGGGTAATTCTTTTCATGAACTTTCAGCTGCATCGAGGCATACGCTATAACCTTCCCATGTTGTATCAACACACATCCAAGCCCGACTCTCGAAGCATCAGAATACACTACAAAGCAATCAGTACCCTCGGGTAGAGTAAACACTTGTGCTGAAGTGAGTCAGGTCTTCCACTCTTGGAAGCTTTTCTCACAAGCATCCGACCATTGGAACTTCACCTTTTTCTGAGTCAACTTAGTCATAGGTGCCGCAATAGATGAGAAACCCTCAACAACCCTCTGGTAGTAGCCAGCTTAGCCTAAGAAACTCAAAATTTCTGAAGTGTTCACCGGCCTGGGCAAATTCCTCACCGCCTAGGTCTTCTGGGAATCTACCCTTATGCATTCACTTGATAACACATGACCTAGAAATGCCAAAGAGTTTAGCAAAAATTCACTCTTGCCAAACTTTTCATACAACTGACGATCCTTGAGGGTCTGAAGTACTACTCTCAGGTGAGCAGCATGCTTCTCCTCGCTCCGAGAGTATATAAGGATGTCATCAGTGAACACAATCACGAACATGTCCAAATATGGTTTGAACACCCGGTTCATCAAATCCATAAGAGCTGCAGGAGCATTTTTTAGTCCAAAAGACATAACCATCAACTCACAATGGCCGTACTGGGTTCTAAAGGCTGTCTTTGGAATATCACACTCCCGAACTCTGAGCTGGTAATATCCAGACCTGATATCTATCTTCGAGAAACACCTGGCAACCTGGAGCTGGTCAAATAAATCATCAATCCTAGGCAAGGGGTACCTGTTCTTGATGGTGACCTTATTAATCTTTCGATAATCAATACAAATCTGAAGGGATCCATCCTTCTTTCGAACGAAGAGAATAGGTGCACCCCATGGAGACTGGCTCGGTCTAATAAAGCCTTTATCCAACAAATCCTTTAACTAATCCTTCAATTCCTTTAGCTCGGTTGGAGCTATCCTATAGGGAGGAATAGAGATAGTCTACGTATCGGTAAGAGATCAATGCCGAAGTCGATTTCCCTTTCAGGAGAAACACCTGGAAAATCATCGGGAAAGACAACCGGATACTCACACACCACAAGAACTGATTGGATAGTCGGGGTCTCGGACTCAATATCCTTAACCCTAACTAGATGATACATGCATCCTTTAGAAATCATCTTTCTGTCCTTAAGATAGGAAATAAATCGACCTACTGGTACCGCCGAACTACCCTTGCACTCTAACACTGACTCACTCGAAAAATGAAATTCCACCATTCGGGTCCTACAATTAGTCGAAGAATAACATGCAAACAACCAGTCCATGCCAAGAATAACATCAAAGTCAGTCACGACTAACTCTACAAGTTCTGCAGAGGTTACTTTATGCAACACAGTGACCGGGCATTCTCAATATATTCGTCTAGCTATGACCGAATCACCAATAGGGGTCGATAATTAAAATGATTCTGACAATGTCTCGGGACTAACTCCAAGGCTACTAGCAATGTAAGGATTCACAAAAGATAAGGTAGCTCCCGGATCTAGCAAGGCATAAACATCAATATGAAAGACACGCAACATACCAGTGACCATGTCTGTCGAAGTCTCTTGCTCCTGAAGTGAGGCAAGGACATAGAATCGGTTTTGGTGCTGTCCGCCACCTCCACTAGTCGACGCTCGCTGCGGAGCAGAACAGGATGGAGCTGCTGCTGTCTTGGTGGTCTGTGCACGACCCCTATCATCACCCTGTCTAGCATATAGGCACGCTCAGCGCACATGCCCAGATCTACCACACCTATAGCAAACATCTGAACCGAACAGGCACTCCCTGGCATGACTCTTCCCGCACTTCCCACAGGCGGGAGAGGTGTTGTCTAACTGGATGCCCCTATGATCCCTCGATCCTGAAGCCCTACTCCTCTAATCACACCTGGTATTGATGGAACACTAGATGATGATAGTGCTAGGGCCAGTGATTCTGTTGAAATTATGGACGGTAGCCACCGCCGGACCTCTGATGCGAAAACCTATGGCTATCCGTCTGAGCCCTCTTTGCCTCCCTCTCCCTCTCATGAGCGGCCTCCATATGCTGGGCGTACAACACTATATGAGGAATGTCCATATCCTAGTGAAGCATGGCGGTCCTACTAGACACTGCTCCAAAAAAAATGCATATAGGCTCATACATAAATCATTAACATCATGCATAAAAATTCATTGGCTAAGATATAACATTTATCATCACTAATCCCCTTTAAAACATAAGAATCAAGGCCCTTTTCATCGGCAAACATCATAAATCGATAAATCATGTAATTCACTTCATAAATCATAAATCATTCTTTAACATGTAGGCATTTCCCAATACTTCATCATATTCAATTCTTCCAAAATATGCTCATAAAAATGGGTAACTTGAAAATCATGCTTTTCTATCATCAATAAACTCAAATTATAGAATATTCATCATAAATCATAACTTTCATGAACTTTCATTAAATGGGCATTTCTGATTTAAAAGCTTGAAACATGAATAAAAGAAAATAATAATAAAACCTGCCCATCCTTCATAATTCAATATTAAAACTCATTTAAAACATAACCATAATGAGAAATCACATTTTCATGCATTTGGAAAAAACGCCATAGACTTGAATAGGAGGATTCATGACTTTAATCGAAATTGGGCATGAGTGAGTAAGAATTTCACCCATTTTAAAACCCAACATACCTGGGAATAGATGGACATAAAGTTCCTTTAACACCTATGAAGAATTTGATGAAAATTTGGGGAAAAAGGCCTTGAATCTCCCAAAAACCTCTCTAAAATCCTTGCATGAAAATGGGGATGCATAAAGGGCTTAACCCATCTTATATAACTCAGAAACATATCCAATATGGCGTAGTTTAGGCCTTAGGGACTTAGGAAGTTCTGAAAAGATCCTTATCAAAACACAGAATTTCTGGTCGCAAGTCCTTACGAGGAACCTAACGGATCATTGCCACAGGGCACAACTCGTTGCCTTGATCCATTGATTCCACTGCCCAAACCTCCAAGGTAATCCCATGGGTGAATTCACAAGTCGTGAGGTCAGACCACGACTCGTGGTCACCTTCCGTGGCCTACAGTGCCCATCCCAATTTTTCCAATCCTCTAGGGTTGACCACGGGTGAACTCAGCTGTCGTAAGGTCTGACCACGACTAGTGGTCAGGCCCGTGGCCTCCTCACTAAGACTTTTCCAAAACAAGATGACCACGAGTCACCTCAAGACTCGTGGTCACTCCTCACGACCAACCTTACGGGTCGTTCTATGACCTGGTGTGAAATTTCAGTTTTTCTCCGTTTTCACTTCCGGATCTGATCCTTGGGTTCCCGGGGTATAACAATATATCCCCCTTGGGATCATTCGTCCTCGAATGTTAGAAACATGCAAAAAAATAGAAACAAGCTATCACCATATACAATTACCAATCATTTAAGTCGCAAACTGACAGAATGACTACCTCCGATAGGAACTACATAGTAAACTAAATTCAGACATCACATACATTTACCATATTATAAAACGAACTTGCAAAAGGGAAAAGTTTATTAATGGTTTAGGGAAAAATTGATACCTCAAACTGAAACGGAGATGGTAGGGAACAAATGAGGGTATTTAGCTATCATATCCGCTTTGGCTTCCCACATAACCCTCTCAACATGCTAATTTCTCCATAATACTTTAACTGAAGCTACTTCTTTGTTCCTCAACCTCCAAACCTGACGATCGAAGATTTCGATGGGAATTTCTTCATAATTGAGGCTGTCCTTCAATCTAATACTGTCTACTAGAACTACCAAGGCTGGATCACCCAAGAACTTCTTCAAAAGTGACACATGAACTTAGCGAACAACTAGCAGTCTCTAAGCATTTGTAGCACTATCCTCAGATGGTTAGCATGCTCTTGTTTGCTCTGGAGTATACCAGAATGTCGTCGATAAATACAATGATTAACATGTCTAGGTATGGCTTGAAAACCCTGTTCATCAGGTCAATAAAATCTGTAGGGGCATTAGTCAGTCCAAAGGACATAACCACAAACTTGTAGTGACCATACCGAGTCTTGAAAGCTGTTTTCGATATGTCACACTCTCTGACCCTTAGCTGATGGTACCGTGACTTGAGATCTACCTTGGAGAAACAACAGACTCCCTGAAGCTGATCGAACAAGTCTTCATTCCTAGGTAGGGGGTACCTATTCTTGACTATGACCTTATTCAACTGACGGTAGTCGATACACATTCTGAGAGTACCATCTTTCGTATGCACGAATAATACTGGAGCACCCCAAGGAGAGATGTTGGGCCTGATGAATCCCTTATGAAGGAGGTCTTTTAGCTACTCTTTCAACTCCTTAAGCTCAGCTGGAGCCATTCTTGTAAGGAGGAATGGAGATGGGCTGAGTGTTTGGGAGATGGTATATGCCGAATTCTATTTCCCGCTTAGGAGGAACTCAAGGAAGATCCTCGGGAAACATGTCAGGGAACTCACTGACAACTGGAACTGACTGAAAGTCAGGGTCTCAGAGATGGAATATTTGACCTGAACTAGATGATAAATACACCCATTAGAAATAAGATTTCTAGCTTTAAGGTAGAAATAAACCGACCCTTAGGCGCTGAACTACTATCCGTCCACTCTAAAGTTGGCTCATTAGGGAACTGAAACCTGATGACCCTAGTTCTACAGTTGACTAAGGCATACCTGGAGTGATACCAATCCATGCCAAGAATGAGTTCAAAGTCAACCATGTCTAACTCTGTAAGATCAGCTGGAATGACTTTATTCAAGATTGAGACTAGGCAGTTTCTATACACTCGGCTGGTTCTAACTGACTCGCCAACTAGGATAGAGACTGAGAAGTGTTTTGAGAGAACTGCTGGAATGATATCAAAGTGGACAACTACATATGGAGTCACGAATGATAGTGTGACCCCTGGATCTAGTAAGGCATACATGTGTAGATGGAAAAGGCATAACATACCCGTGACCACGTCAGGTGAGCTCTCCTAATCTTGATGAGATGACAAAGCATAAAAACGGTTTTGGCGTTGTTCTCCATCCATACCTGAAGTGCTGGCCTACTTAGCTGGTCGGCCTGCTGGAGCTGCTGAAGCGGTGGATTGTTGTCACGACCTGAACGTACACCCGGATCGTAGACACGGGACAAGGGACCCCAAGAGACCCCAAGTCAACCCATGGCACATGCATTCGACTAATCTCATTTAAATAAACAAAATATAAAGCATAAAACATCGCGGAAACATAACCATGACATAACATCAAGAAACACCAAATATTTACATAAGCTGAATACTACTCATTTGTCCGAAAGCCTCTAATGTGTATGATGGGTTGATGGGACAACATCCCCAACTAACCTGAGCAATACTGAAATATTAATCAACAGGAAACTGTATCAAACGGACCTCGAAACATGAGGATTCACCAACAAGCTGATATCGTAGGCTCGAATGGACTAAGGATGAGGATGAGCCTGAGATTCGGACCCTGTATCATGAAACGATATAACATAGAAAGTATGCGGTCAATACGTGGAATGTACTGAGTATGCAAGGTAAGTAAAACGAACATTTTAAAAATAAAGTAAACTCACAAATAGACATAGGAGAAGGACATCATGCTTGCATCAAAACCTTCGTAATAAAACATAGGGCTCAAGGCTTTCAAATCTTTCATAATCATTCATTATCATAATCGTAAATAACTTTATCATAATATAACTTGAGCCAATAACATAAACATAACGATACATAAAACATGCGGAACAATGGGAGGACTCTTCATAACTGACACCATCATGGTAGAGCCCTTCATGATGCCCTACTATCTCGCTCAAGTGGGCAGAGCCGACCCTGGCTTGCCAGCGAGGGTCGTGCATAAGGCGTGATATCACATTTGAGGGGATCATTATCAATACGTCATATCATTTACAACCCACGATGGCACGTGGTTATGAGATAACGGTGTAGTCCTTTGAACGTCGGGTTGCTAGGTGCTAGACACGACTCCAAAAAACATGTATATAGGCTCATACATAAATCATTAACATCATGCATAAAAATTCATTGGCTAAGATATAAAATTTATCATCATGGATCCCTTTAAAACATGCTTAGCCTAGAATTAAGGCCCTTTTCATCGGCCAATATCATAAATCGATAAATCATGTAATTCACTTTATAAATCATAAATCATTTTTTAACGTGTGGGAATTTCCCAATACTTCATCATATTCAATTCTTCCAAAATGTGCTCATAAACATGGGTAACTTGAAAATCATGCTTTTCTATCATCAATAAACTCAAATTATAGAGTATTCATCATAAATCATAACTTCCTTGAACTTTCATTAGATATGCATTTTGGATTTAAAATCTTGAAACATGAATTAAAGAAAATAATAACAAAACCTTCCCATCCTTCATAATTAAATAGTAAAACTCATTTAAAACATACCCATAAAGAGAAATCACATTTTCATGCATTTGGGCAAAACCCCATAGACTTTAATAGGAGGATTCATGAATTTAATCGAAATTTGGCATGAGTAAGGAAGAATTTCACCCATTTTAAAACCCTACATACCTGGAAATAGATGAAAATAAAGTTCCTTGAACACCCATAAAGAATTTGATGAAAATTTGGGGAAGAAGGCCTTCAATCTCCCAAAAACCTCTTTAAAATCCTTGCATGAGAATGGGCATGCATAAAAGGCTTAACCCATCTTATATAACTCAGAAACATATGCAAAATGATGTAGTTTTGGCCTTAGGGACTTAGGAAGTTACGAAAACACCCTTATTAAAACACAGGAATTTCTGATCGCCAATCCTCATGAGGGACCTAACGGATCGTTGCCACAGTACACGGCTTGTTGCCTTGATCCGTTGAGTCCACTGTCCAAACCTCCAAGGGAACCCCACGGGTGAATTCACGAGTCGTGAGGTTAGACCATGACTCGTGGTCACCTTTCATGGCCTACACTGCCTATCCTTATTTTGCCAATCCTCCAGGGTTGACCACGGGTGACCTTACGAGTCGTAAGGTCTGACCATATCCGCTTTGGCTACCCACGTAGCGCTCTCAACATGCTAATTTATCCATAATACTTTAACTGAAGCTACTTCATTATTCCTCAACCTTCGAACCTGACGATCCAAGATTTCGACGGGAATTTCTTCATAACTGAGGCTGTCCTTCACTCTAATGTTGTCTACCAGAACTACCAAGGCTGGATCACCCAAACACTTCTTCGAAACACATGAAAGACGGGATGAACCGAAGATAGCTCTGAGGGTAAGTCCAACTCATACGCCACCTTACCAACTCTTCTCACAACCCAGTAGGGGCCAACATATCGGGGATTGAGTTTACCTTTTCTTCAGAACCGCATGACTCCCTTTATGGGAGATACCTTTCAAAATACCCAATCGTCCACATCAAACTCAAAATCTCTTCTCATCACATCAGCATATGATTTCTAATGACTCTGAGCGGTTTTCAACCGGTGCCTTGTCAACTGAACCTTCACCATCGCGTCATGAACCGAATCTGGTCCTATCATAGCTACCTCACCATCCTCGAACCGTCCAATGGGAGATCTACACCTCTGGTAAAGAGCCTCGAACAGTGTCATCTCGATACTTGAGTGGTTACTGTTATTATAAGCAAACTCGATCAAGGGAAAATGATCATCCCAACTACCTTTAAAATCCATAACACATGCCTTCAATATATCCTCAAGGGTCTGAATGGTTTGTTCTGCCTGGCCGTCTGTTTGCAGATGGAAGGCTGTACTGAGCTTAACCTATGTCCCAAGTCCTTTTTGAAAAGAACATCGAAATTGAGAGGTATATTGAGTACCTCAGTCTGTGATAATAGACAAGGACACTCCATGATGTCAAACCAACTCCCTAATATACAACTTAGCATAATCATCCACTGTATCCATGATCTTGACCAGTAGGAAGTATGCCACCTTAGTTATCCTATCCACCACCATCCAAATGGAGTCATAGTGTCATCGAGTACGAGGTAAGCTTGTAAAAAAATCCATATTGATCTCTTCCCCTACCAAGTGGGGATGCTGATATCCTGAAGTATGCCTCCCAGCCTTTGATGTTCGACTTTCACTTGCTGGCAGTTTGGACATTTTGCTATGAACTCCGCAATATCTTTCTTCATACCATCCCACCAATAGATTTCTCGCAAATCCCGATACATTTTCGTGGATCCTGGATGAATAGATATCTGGTACCATGTGCCTCATGCAATATCCGACTCTCAAATTCTCGACGTCCGGAACACATAGTCGACCCTGGTATTGTAGCACACTATCTCCCCCTTGGGAGAAGACCTCCACCTTCTGACTCCGCACCGCCTCCTTCAGCTCCCTCAATATTAGATCCTCATCTTGCCTGGTTTAAACATCAACCATCAAGGACGATTCTGAAAACCATTATGTACAACAACACTGCCATCGGTCGAATCGATCAATCTAACTCCTAGCCTTGCGAGTCGATGGACATCCTTCACCAACTCCTTCTTTCCCTCATCCACGTGGGACACACTTTCCATGGAGAGTCTACTAAGTGCATCTGCAACCACGTTAGCCTTTCTGGGTGGAAAAGGACACTCATGTCATAGTCCTTAAGTAATTCCAACCACCTCCTTTTCCTAAGATTTAGATCCTTCTGTGTGAACACATATTGCAAAATCTTGTGATCCATAATTACATCCACGTGGACCCCATATAAATAATGTCGTCATATCTTCAATGCAAACACCACCACGGCCAACTCGAGATCATGGGTCGGGTAATTCTTTTCATGGACCATCAGCTATCTCGAGGCGTATGCTATTACCTTCCTACGCTGCATCAACTCACATCCCAGTCTGACTCTCGAAGCATCACAATAGACAACGAATCCATCAGTACCCTCGGGTAAGGTCAACATTTTTGCTGAAGTGAGTCAGGTCTTCAACTCTTGGAAGCTTTTCTCACAAGCATCTGACCATTGGAATTTCACCTTTTTCTGAGTCAACTTAGTCAAAGGTGCCGCAATAGATGACAAACCCTCCACAAACCTTCGGTAATAACCTACTAGGCCCAAGAAACTCCGAATTCTAAAGGATTCACCGGTCTAGGCCAATTCTTCACCGCATCTATCTTCTGGGAATCTACCCTTATTCCTTCGCTTGATCCTACATGTCCCATAAATGCTATCGAATTTATCCAAAATTCAAACATACTAAACTTTGCATACACTTGATGATCCTTGAGGGTTTGCAGCACTATTCTCAAATGACTGGTATGCTCCTCCTCGCTCCGGGAGTATATAAGAATGTCATCTATGAACACGATCATGAACATATCGAAATATTACTTGAACACCCTATTCATCAGGTCCATAAAAACTGCAGGAGCGTTGGTTAGACCAAAAGACAAAACAACAAATTCGTAGTGACCATACAGAGTCCTGAAAGCATTCTTCGGGATGTCACTCTCCCGAAATCTGAGCTAGTGATACCCGGATTTGAGTTTGATCTTGTAGAAGCACTTGGCAACTTGAAGATGGTCAAAAAAAATCATTGATCCTAGGTAAGGGGTACCTGTTCTTGACGGTAACCTTGTTCAACTGTCGATAGTCAATACACATGCAAAAGGTACCATCCTTCTTCTGAACAAATAAAACTGGTGCAACCCGTGGAGACTAGCTCGATCTAATGAAGCCCTTATCCAACAAATCCCTTAACTGATCCTCCAATTCCTTTAGCTCGGCTGGAGCCATCCTGTAAGGAGGGATAGAAATAGGCTGCATATCTAGCAATAGGTCAATACCGAAATCAATTTCCCTTTCAGGAGGAACACCTGGAAAACCCTTGGGAAACACCTATGTGTATTCGCACACCACCGGAACTGACTGGATAGTCAGGTTCTCGGACTCCAAATCCTTAACCCTAACTATGTGGTACATACACCCCTTAGAGATCATCTTCCTAGCTTTATGATAGGAAATAAACCGACCTGCTGGCACCGCCGAACTACCTTTCCAGTCAAAAACTGACTCACCCGGAAAATAAAACTCCATGGTACGAGTCCTACGATTAATCAAAGTATAACTTGCAAGAAACCAATCGATACAAAGAACGATGTCAAAGTCAGTCATGGTAAACTATACCAAATCTATGGAGGTAACCTTATGCAACACAGTGACCGGGCACCCTCTATATACTCGTCTAGCTACGATCGAATCACCAACTAGGGTAGAAACTGAAAACGGTTCTGACTAGGTCTCGAGACTAACTCCAAGGCTACTAGCAATGTAAGGAGTCACGAAGGACAATGTGGCTCCCGGGTCTAACAAGGCATAAACATCAATATAAAAGAATGGCAATATACCAGTGACCACATCTGGCGAAGTCTCCTGCTCCTGGTGCGAGGAAAGGGTATAGAATCTATTTTGGCGTTGTCTGCCACCCCCACTAGTCGATGCTCCCTGCGGGGCTGAACGGACTGGAGCCGCTGCTGTCCTGGTGGTCTGTGCACGACCCCTATCATCACCCTGTCTGGCATATGGACAGGCTTCGTGCATGTGCCAAAGTCTACCACACCCGAAGTAGACATCCGAATCGAGCAGGCACTCCCCGGTATGACTCTTGCTGCACTTCTCGCAGGTTGGAGAGGTATACTCTAACTGGGTACCCCTCTGATCCTTCGAATCTTAAGCCCTGCTCCTCTTATCACCCCTGGGCCTGGATGGGACACTAGCTAATGATGGGGATAGGGCTAGTGGCCTCTGCTGAAACTGTGGTCGGTAGCCACCGCCGATCTCTAATGTGAAAACCCACGACTATCTGTCCGAGCTTTCTTTGCCTCCCTATCCCTCGCATGAGCTGCCTCCATCTGCTGGACATACAACATTATGCGAGGAAAGTCCATATCATGATGAAGCATGGCAGTCCTGCAATCCTTGTCGAAATAACAGGCCACACCATGAACAAATCGGTTTACCCGCGCCCTCTGATCCATCACCAACTCGAGGGAATACTTTGACAATTGGGTGAACTCAAACAAATACTTCAGCACTTTCATCTTTCCTTATTGAGGTTCGCAAACTCCGCTGCTTTCAACTTCCTCATTTTTCGAGGGAAGAACCTGTCGAGAAAGGCCATATGGAACTTATCCCAGCTGATAGGGTCCGCTACCGCTTCCCTACTTTCCTTCCATTGCTTGTACCAAATATGAGCGACCTCTTTTATCTGGTAATAGGCCAAGTCAACACACTCCCCATTTGTCACCCCCATAACCTGAGTGACCTTCAAGATAGCTTCAATGAACTCATGTGGATCCTCAACCACCTTTGACCTCGTGAACACAGGAGGGTTCATCCTCAAGAAGTCTGTAATTCGAGCCGCCGCTGCATTGCCATTCTGCGGAATCTATGCAACTGCTGATTGACCTTAGCAGTCAAGGCCTGCGTTAACATCTGAATCGCCACCCAAAACTCTGCATGGGGAGCTGGCTCTGGTGCTTGGGACTCTTGAATGGGCGGGGCTTGCTGATGCCAATGGTTATTGCCATCTCTGTGGCCTTCATCATTCGCATTCCTCTATCCGTTAATTCTCCTAGGAGCCATAATTCTGCAATCGCGAATCGCACGAATTAGAAGGATGGAAAGGCTTTTCATCGCATGACATAGAACGTAAAAGAAGGGAACATTTCCTAAACGTCAAGTAGCCTCTTCATCATAGGTGTGGCGTGCTTCACACCCATGAAAAAGACTCTACCTAACGAGGCTTTTAGACACCCTAGGAAACGTCAAACATATTTCTCTAATACCATGTTTGTCACGACCCGAACGTACACCCAGATTGTGAAGATGGGACAAGGGACCCGGAGAGACCCCAAGTCAACCCATGGCACATGCATTCAACTAATCTCATTTAAATAAACTGAATATTAAGCATATAATATCGTGGAAACATAACCATGACATAACATCAGGAAATACCAAACATTTACATAAGTTGAATACTACTCAATATATCATATCATTCACAACCCACGGTGGCACGTGGTTATGAGACACCGGCGTAGTCCTTTAAATGCCGGGCTGCTCGGTGCTATACACGGCTCCCAAAACCATGAATATAGGCTCATACATAAATCATTAACATCATGCATAATAATTCATTGGCTAAGATATAACATTTATAATCATTGATCCCATTTAAAACATGCTTAGCCAAGAATCAAGGCCTTTTTCATCGGCCAACATCATAAATCAATAAATCATGTAATTCACTTCATAAATCATAAATCAGTCTTTAACATGTGGGCATTACCCAATACTTCATCATCTTCAATTCTTCCAAAATATGCTCATAAATATGGGTAACTTGAAAATCATGCTTTTCTATCATCAATAAACTAAAATTATAGAATATTCATCATAAATCATAACTTCCATGAACATTCATCAAATGGGCATTTTGGATTTAAAAGCTTGAAACATGAATTAATGAAAATAAAAATAAAACCTGCCCATCCTTCATAATTCAATAATTAAAACATACCATAAAGAGAAATCACATTTTCATGCATTTGGGCAAAACCCCATAGACTTGAATAGGAGTATTCATGACTTTAATAAAAATTAGGCATGGATGAGGAAGAATTTAACCCATTTTAAAACCCTACATACCTGGGAATACATGGACTCAAAGTTCCTTGAACACCCACAAAGAATTTGATAAAAAATTGGGGAAGAAGATCTTGAATCTCCCAAAAACCTCTCTAAAATCCATACATGAGAATAGGCATGCATAAAGGGCATAAACCATCTTATCTAACTAAGAAACATATCCAAAATGACGTAGTTTAGGCCTTAGGGACTTAGGAAGTTACGAAAACACCATTAAAACGCAGGAATTTCTGGTCCCCCGTCCTCACGAGGGACCTAACTAATCATTGCCATAGGGAACGACTCATAGCCTCGATCCGTTGAGTCTACTGACCAAACCTCCAAGGGAACCCCACGGGTGACTTCACGAGTTGTGAGGTCAGACCACGACTTGTGGTCACCTTCCGTGGCCTACACTGCCCATCCCAATTTTGCTCCTCCTCAAAGGATGACCACGGGTGACCTAACGAGTCGTGAGGTCTGACCATGACTCGTGGTCAGGCCCGTGGCCTCCTCTCTCAGACTTCGTCAAACCAAGCTGACCACGAGTCACCTCACGACTCGTGGTCACTCCTTACGACAAACCTCACGGGTCGTTCTGTGACCTGGTGCGAAATTTCAGTTTTTCTCCATTTTCACTTTCGGGTATGATCCTTGGGTTCCCGGGGTATAACAATTGTGATCTCCCCCGTCCTGCTGATGGGCATTTTTTGAGTCGATGACCTAGATGTCCACACCCAAAACAACCCTCTCAGTCCTGAAGGCATTCTCCCGGATGATTCTTGCCACACTTAGGGCAAAATGGGTAGATGTAGCAGTTGTTGGCTCTATGACTATGGGATTGTGAGCCAGATGCTTCGCCCCTCCAATCCTTCTGGGACCGGAAGGTAGGGGCACTAGCTAAAGTAGGTGCTGCAGCCCTCTGCTGCTACTGTTGTTGCTTTGGGCGGCTATTACCACCATATCTCTAGTGGCCATAATCTGACTGGCCAATCCTTTCCCGCTTTTTCTCCCGCTCAAAGTCTTTTAGTCTTTCTGCCTCAACCTGCTGGGCATGAACTATGAGGAAGGAGAGATCAATAATCTTAATAAGTATTGCAGTCCTGCACTCCTTGAGGACCAAGTTCGATACTCCATTAACGAACTTCAGCATGTGAGCCCTTGGCTCGGCTACCATCTTTAGAGCATATTTAGAAAGCCTTGTGAACTCCAGTGCATACGCTTCCACTGTCCAATTTCCTTGTTGCTGGTTCATAAATTCAGCCATCTTAGCCTCTCTGAGCTCCGGGGGAAAGAACCTATCTAGGAAGGCTATAGTGAACTCCTCCCATTCCACCGGTTCTGCTCCCGCTGGTCTCCCCTCCTTCCACTGGTCATACCAGATCTGAGCTACCCCTTTCAGCTGGTAGGCAACCAGGTCAACACTCTCGAAGGACCTTACGCCCATAATTCGGGTGATCTTCCTAATCTCACCCACAAACTCTTGTGGGTCCTCTCCCACCTTAGATCCATGGAAAACTGGAGGGTTCAACAGAGTGAAGTCCCGAACCCGGGCAGCTGCCGCGAAACCATTAGTATTGATTGGAACCATCTGCTAGTGCAGCTGGTTCATGACAATCTGTGGGAGTAGCTGGATGGACGCTCTGGACTCTGCGGAGGACACTAGGTCATCGAGAGGGGCTGTTGGAGCTAGTGGGACAGGTCCGTGAGCATTGTTGGCCCTTCTTTCGTTACCATATCGGGGACACATGATTTTCACTAAAATGAAATAGAGCATGAGTTAGGAGAATGTTTATAGAATTGAACTTCAACGCACGATAAAGAGTATGAACAAAAGGGAGTTTTCCTAATAACGTCTCGTATCCTCCCCGTCATAAGTGTGGCGCGCTTCACTACCATGAAAAGGACTGTGCATCGATGCTGCTTTTAGACATCCTAGGATACTCAAAACCTAGTGCTCTGATACCATGTTTGTCACGCCCCGAGTCTATACACTGGATGAGACATGGTACTTGGAGTCACAAGTACCCCAAGTCAATCCAATGTATGACATAACACTGCAATTCAGAGTAAAAACATAGCGGAAGCTTAATCTAATAAAACCATACATAAAAAAGAACTAAATTACAAGGTTTTCAAACCACTAAAACAAACTAAAAACCTAAATCTATGTTTGTGTCTGAAATCCATATATCCGATGAGTTGTTGTGACAAGCCCCTAGCTAACTCTTAGTCTAACTAAACGTAAAACAGCTGAGGAAGAAAATAATCAGCATCCTCAAAAGATGAGGACTCACCACTGGCACAACTGAAGACTCTTGGATGTGATTTGCTAACGGTGCTGAGACTGAGAACCTTTAGCTGTATCATTAAATTATACATCATAAAAAAGTATACGTCAGTACTTTGAATGTACTGAGTAAGAAGGAGAAACCATAACACGGAGAATGAAATAATTGAACTGTAAAGACATGAAATGACCATCTAAAATGCTGAGACTGAATAAACTGAACTATACTGAGATGGTCAAAATGACCCTGTCTGATGGTTAAAGACATGCCCCAAGTCTAAGATACTGATTTGAAATACTTTACTGAAGTAATCTGAACTGAGTAACCTAAAACTATTATAAACTAAGCTAATTTGAGACTGAACTGAACTGACTAGTGGGAGATTCTATAACTGACATATAGCCACGTGAGCTAGATTTGGAGTCCGATGTATACATCCCATCAGTGGGACCCAATATACCTTGCCTGAGTATAAATACATGAATTGGGTGATCACATGTCTGGGACCATGAGGCCAATAAAAATAACCTACGGTGGCAATGTAGTTTTGGGAACTTGGGTGCGCTGGAACCTCAGTCCGCTCGGTGCTAAGTTCTTCTTCCACTGGATAGTCAAGACGTACTACTAAGCTGATAGCTCGAAACTGGGACCCAAGACTAAGTCGGGAATACCTATCTGGAAGTACCCCGAGAGTTTTAGCATCGTAACCGTCTAAAGAACAATCTCTAATCTGAAACTAAGTTCCTAAGGCTGGTCAGAGCTGCTTATCTGGAAGTGTCATGACCGCCTAAAGAATGACTAAAATCTGATACTAAGTCTAATATTGATAACTGGGAGGCACCATTAACACCTCAAGAATTAACTATAGTCAAACTGATCATCGTACATTTTTTGGACAACATAAAGTGTAATAATCTGACTGAGACTGGATATGTATATATCTGACTAAAATTTCCACATACACTAACAATAAAGGGATCTCAAATCTGATAGAATCAAGCTACATAGAAACTAGTCCAACACGCAAGATTCTAAATTCTACTAAATTGAGAACTAGGGCTAAATCATTCCACAAGATACAATTCTTATAAATTTCAAGAAATAGGGAATATTAAGCAGTTAAAAGCATGAGAAATATACCACATGAAATCTTAATGAAATTAATCTGACAATTTTTCTACATTTCGAATCCATAAGGCTGAACTAATAGAGAAAATTAGAAAAGGTTTTTTGGGGACACAAGGAAAGAACTATTCTCTCGTTGAATTCCCACATACCTAAATAAAAATTTCCTAAAGAAGAAAGCTTGAATTTATGCACTGATGAGGAACCCTAGTTCTTGCTTGAGAGGAAGAGTCTGAGCTTCTACGATTGATATTTTGAGAGTTTACGTGGGGAATGAGGAGGGAAAACCGTTCAATCCCTCTAATATCACTAAAATTATACTCAAAAAGACATATTTTAGGGACTAAATACATGGAAAATTACAAAAATATCCCTAAAATAAAATTTTGGAAACTGACCGAGAGGGAACCAATGGGTCACTTGTTGAGTCGTTGGTTGTGACCATGACTCATTAGACCTCTCGTTGGTCCTACTGCCTAGGTGATAGTATCACTAGGTTTAGCAACGGGGGATACCACGACACGTTCTTTGAACCAATGGGTCGTTGGTTCCTCCCGTGGTCAATAGATGAGGAACCCTAGAAGGATTGACAACGGGTGACACAATGATTCATTGGCTAAACCAACGGGTTGTTGTGTCCAGCCATCACCTTCACTGGACAACTTCTACAAATTCTCAAAGATGACATAATGGGTGGTGACCATCCCACAATGAGTCGCTGTTCACACTGAGCGCCATCAGATAAGGTTTCTAGGGTTCTCACCCAACGACTCCCACAATGGGTTATTGTTTCTAATGACTTGTGGGTTGAGTCGTGGGGTCCTGGAGAAGGGATTCTGAGCTGGGGAACCAATGAGTGAAAGGATGACTCATTGTTTCTAACAATGGGTCATTCCTTGTCCCATGGGTTCTCGACTGATCAAGCAGCGTTTACCACGGCTAACACAACGAGTCGTTGGAGCTAACCACAATTAGTTGTCTCAGTTGTTATGAGGCAAATTTTCAGGTTCTCTTCTAGATTTTTCTTGCAAGGTCTGAGTCTGGTTTAGGAAATTTTTGAGGTGTTACAAAAAGCAAGGGAAAAGGGAAAGCTAGGGAAACCCCAACCCCCACCAACATAAGAGGAGCCATCATATTTTGTGTGCCCGACATGAAGGGCCACTATGCTTTTTGTGAAGGGCGATCTATCACAGTTAAGAAGAGGTTCGACTTGGCGGGGCTGAGGGGCGATTTCCCCAACATCATTACCTAGTTCGACCATCACCAATGGCATGTATTTGCTAAGCCGCTGCCAAAGTACTACACCAACTTGGTGCCTGAGTTTTATACTTCATACTAGACATGACAGCAGGCCATGAAGCATAGAGGGAAAGTTTATTAATTCCCTTACCTACCTATAGTCTGGATTAGGGATGTGGAGGTCAATATCACCCCAATTACAATCAATGCATTATTTTGGACTTATGAGATTGACCCAGGAACTGAGTACACCGAAAGAGTAGCCAACAAGGAAAGTTAGCTCAGATGGATAGCTCCAGTCATTGCCAATGGCCACCCATTTTGGGCTTACATAGAGGGAAAGATCTACAGGCAAGACTTGAAGTTTGAGGCTAAATTGTGCCTTGATTTCATCTTTGGTTGCATCATGCCCTTGAAGAATGATTAACGGGTCAATTTGGAGGCGACCATTCTCATTGTTTGCATTATGCAATGGGTACCCATAAACCTTGGGGAAATAGTTGCCACGCAAATGAAACAATAGGCAAGGAAAGTTGGAACTTCAATTCCTTATGCCATGCTCATATCCTAGTTGTGCCTTAGAGCAGGAGTGCTATTATTTCCTGATTAATCCCCCATCTTCGCTATCTGTGTGATTACTATTAAAAGGAAGAGGGACATGGAGTGTCCCAAGAGCAAGTGGAAGAGGATGAAAGCCTTTAAGGCCCCCGAGGAGTCCATCTCCCGTGGTATAGGGGAGACCCCCATTGCCCTCGATCTCAACATGCCACATCTTGAGGCATAAGGCCTGCTTTTGGAGAAGCCCCTATTAAAGGATCCTCGCCTCCTCCCAAATATTCTCGCCAAAGAGGACTTCAAAAGATTGCAGAGATGACACATTACCATGAGATCCAACTCCAAAAATTAGCTCAAAGTCTCCCTATGCTGATTGCCAAGACTGTGAAAAAGGAGATGAAATATCTGTGTTTGACAACTTAAGCAAGTTTTTCTCTTGAGTGGATGTTGTGGAGGGGGCTGTCACTTCTCTCTGGGATGAAGTGTGGGAATCGATAAATCGGGCACCAACCGAAGTTCCCAACATAAGCGCACTTGACACAGCTATGGTTTCCCCGTCTACAGCCTTAGGCCCATTTTGTTGACTTGTTCGATGGATTAGGTGATTAAAAGAAGGATTTGGGATATACTGGCCTTGTTGCAGATGTTGCGGCCAATGATGATAATGATGAGTAGCCACTTCAGGAAGTGCCCACCACCCTTTATGCATTTCATGCGTCATTGGGGACACTGTATTGTTCTAGTTAGGGGCGGGTTGAGATTTCTTTGTCTCTCTTGTAGTTATTATTGAATTATTGTGCCCTTTTCGGGCTTGTTGTTGAGAGTTTATTTCCCTTGTGGGCTGATTTGATTTCTCTTATGTTGCTTTGGTTGTTAGTAGCTACCCTTGTTGGGCTTGTGATGAATGCAAAATTGTTCTTAAATTGTTAGCACCAATAATTGTGTTTTCATTCAGTTGCAAAATGTTATACGACCCAAGTCACCTTTGTTTATAATAGTTAGTAAATAAACTCTGAGGGTTTTCTTCATATCGTGATTCATTCCCAAGGAGCAATTTTCTCTTCTTTTCTTTTCTTGTTAAACCGGGTGACATATCCCAATGATGGATTGAGAGGCTGCTTTCTGTCACGACCCGAGTTCACACCCTAGCCGTAATACGGGACAAGGAACCCCGAAAGGCTCCAAGTTGACCCATGGCATGATCATAGCATGACACTTAACAATAGAAATGACAAACAACATGAATAAGCGGAAGCTAATAAAAAGAATCTAATAGAACCATAAGAGCAATTTAATAACATTTAGATACAACGCTGAATCTGTCTAGACAAGACTGAAAGCATTCTAATAAACTGATGAGTTGCTGGGACAAGCCTCCAGCTAACTCCTAAAATATGAAAACTTAAACATAAGAAAATATATATTTAAACCACGTCCTCGGAGGATGAGGACTCACCAGTAGCAGCTAAGAGAGGGCGAAGCGTATCTAGTCACGGGGCTGAGTCTGGAGGCCTGAATCTATATCATGAAATGATATAGAACATAAACGCATGCAGTCAGAACTTGGAATGTACTGAGCATGCGGGAAGTGTAAATAAACTAAATCATGCATGTATACCAGAGGAAATAAACCGAACCTTATATGAGACATACATATATCCAGCAATGTAACAACCTTATAAAAGCATTTACGGAGATATTATAAACTGAGGCACAAGAGTTATAAACTGAATCAACACAGAGGACCAAAGTCGTGACTGATATCATAGAGGGTCTGTGACTATCTAAGGGAGGGTCCTTGACTATCTAGGGAGCGTCCCTGAATGTCAAAGGGGAACATTCTCGGCTAGAGAGGATCCTTGACTATTGAAGAGAGAGTATGCTCTGATATGTAGAGAGTCACTGACTTACGAATGGGAAAACATTCTCAATTAAGGAGAGTCCCGACTGACTAAGGAAACATTCTCAACTAATGAGAATCCCGACTAACTAGGGAAACATTCTCGGCTAATGAGAATCCCGAATGACTAGCGAAACATTCTCGGCTAATGAGAATTTCGACTGACTAGGGAAATATTCTCGGCTAATGAGAATCCCGACTGACAAGCTAAGGTGGAACATGAGGTAAAAGTATCAGGCATCATTCGTTTAGTATAAATCATTATGGCTACTCAGAGACATGAGTGCCAAACTAATTACATCATACAAAAACAAGTTAGAGTTGATCACGGTTATTTTCCATTCACAATAGGTCTGATATCTGAAGAGTTATTCTCTTGCTTTATTACTACAATTCATATCATCGTGGTATGAATTATCATTTATCCCACACTCTATACATTCACAGTGTTACACCCGTAATTTTATAATGTTTAGACGGCCTATTCGTACGTTGATTAAGAGTTTTAGAATACAATACGTACGAGAAAGGGGCCCGAGGGAAGATTGAATGAGCATGGAGTCGGGACCGTGCAGGAGAAGGCCGGACCAATGTCCCAAAGGGGAAACATGGTACGGCCTAGGATGGGCGCGATAGGCTCCATGGCACGGCCCAGGATTGGCGCGACAGGGTCTGTGGCATGACCTAGGATAGGCGCGATAGGGTCCATTCCACGGACCTCTTTCCACCGCCTCAAGTATATATATGTTCCCTCCCTAGATTTTATTTCATTTTCATCTTTTTACTCGACCAATAGAGGTAAGGTACACAGAAACCAAGTATATTTCCTTCACTTTCACTATGAAACGCTGTCCGAATTCGAATTAACTTCGGGTATCGAAGTGTATGGCTGCAGGGAGCTTTGCTACGAAGTTAGTTTCGTGAAATTTTCCAGGTGAATTGTAACCCCGCTGAGCTAAAGTTGTTGGGATTTCTCCAAACTAGTGTTAATATGATCACAGGCTTAAAGTAAGCATTTCTCCCTTCTAGATTCTCGAGAAATTATGAGTTTTCGGCCGTGTTCCGTGAAGTTAAAATATAGTTAATATTTATATATAAAGTTATCATGTTATCAAATTTAGTATTGAAATTAGCCTTATTCTTCCAATAATACGATTGCTGTGTAGAAGAACAGTTGAATGCAAGTTGAAACTCACTAGTTAATTAGTAAACGACGAACAAGGTATGTTAAGGTAGTTTCTTTCGGCAAGTTAGTTTCCTTAGCATGATAACTCAGTTTGAGTCATATTAGGAGTACCAGAAGCATGCCCATTATGATTGGTTGTTTTTATTAGCTGAAACTCATATTCCATGTTTAGTTTGGGATGGATTATGCTTTTATAACCTTCATGACCGACCCTAGGGTTATTACTGTGTCGACACCTGCCAGGGGAGAGATGACATCGCTCTACGGAGCAGTATGCTGTCTTCCAGGGACAAAGATTGGGTTCCAGATCCTCATATGTCGTGGTTTGCCTTATATACACCCCCGTTGAGCCTGGTGCCTAGGGTGCATATATCAGGAGTCCACCGGACTTAGACACAGTTACAGTCAGGAGCTGAGCAGGCTCAATTGTAGACCTAGAGGAGTAGTAGGACGGCTATAGGCATTAGGTGACCCATAGTGACCTTGGATAGGGGTATATTGACTAAGGTGTACTCACCAGGGCTTATTGTGGCCCCATGTGGGTTATTCTGTGCTTGTTGTACCTTCCGGCTTATGGGGGCCAGCAAAGTTTATGTTTGCTTTAGTTATTGATAATTAGACTATAAGACGTTCTATTACTCAGGTATGATATTTATTCGTTCCTTTAAGTTACTTTCAGTTCTACTTCCTCATCTTAGTCATTTATAGTTAGTACCTTACATATTCAGTATGTATTGTACTGATGCCCTTTTAGGGGGCTCCATTACTTGCCAGCAGGTGCAGATAGACGAGGAACAGGTCCCTCGTAGCTTTCAGCCAGCATCACAAGGGAAGATAGCTCCTTTCTTCTGGAGCTCGTAGATAGAAGGTTACTTCCTTTTGATTGTATAGTTCATTGGTAGGTCGGGGCCTTGTCCCGACCATCATATTACTCCTAGAGGCTTGCAGATTGTTTCTATCTCCTTGTGGTTAGCTGTTATTGGTCGTGTGTAATTCGCCAATCCAAAAGTGCCAACTATAGTTTCAGGATAAGTGAAAACAAAAGGCTGGGACTTAGATTAATAGGCTTGCGGACCCATCGGTGAAATGCCAATTCATAACTGTGGACTGCCGGTAGGTCGCCGATGTAACACAAAGTACCCAAAGTTTTGCAATCTGAGCAGAGGGACACTGGTGGATCGCCGATCCACTTTTTGAACAGCTGGTGGATTGCTAACTAAGAAACAGAGAACTAGGCACAAATACCTGGAAAAGGAAACATAAAGCGGTGGAACGCCGGTGTGTTAGGGAGAACAACCGATGTAGCGTCGGTCGAGGTATGAATTTTTCTCAAAATGAAAATTAAGAGTGGACCCATCGAAACCCAAAATACCAGCTAAGCCGCCCTATTCTGCAAAATATTCCCTTAATTCCCTCTTTTCACCATTTTTTCATTCCTTTTTTGTCTCTCCACATCCCAACATTTCCATTCCCTATATTTCCCTCTTTTCCATCTCTCTACTTTCCCACCTTTACACCTGCCCACTTCCCACCAATACATCAACACATTAAATCTCCACCTTCCCCTCAACCTATCAATCTTACCCTTCTCACCTATAAAACCCTTTCCCTCCTTTCACTAACACGCTCACTACACTCACATTTCCTTTCTCTACTACACATCCCCTGAAGTGCCATTGTTCAGAGTTGTCTAGCTTTTCAAGCTCAAGTGTTGACGTTGCTCAAATTACATCTCGTAATGAGATATAACGTGGTCGATGTCAAATATATAACCCAACCAGGGTTGGGGTCGATCCCACAGGGAATATGGAAAGATATAGAAGAATGCTAGTACTTAAGCTTTTAAGTCAATTATCTCCTAAGAAGGGGGAACTTCATAAAAGAAATAAACAATGTCGTTGAAAGAAAGTGAATGTTGATTCCAACTTAATTTAACTAACTAGGGTGTGTGTTTCCCATGACCTCATAACCACAAGGTGTTTTATACTAGCGATATATTCCGGTGCTTAGCATGCAATATCAGTAAGTTAACTTCACCTAAATGGAAGGTCCCGTATCTAGATGATTATCACCACACAACTTGGTCTGTATGCGGATGTATACTTAATTGACCCTTACCCATGATATCGGATTAGCTATTTCTAGACTAGGTCAAGCTATTAGATGAGGGTTGATAGCATCAAATCACCGTCGTTAATCTTTTTTCCCATTCATTACTCCCTTGATCCATTGGGTAAGAATAAGGTAACTTCCAACGTTTGCAACCGTTAAGAAACAATTAAAACGAAGGAAAAAAATAATATATACATAAACCTCATTCAAGAATCACTAAATATTTTACCTATGTGTGTTAATTCTCCATGGATCCCACAACCCTAGTTGTGGAGGTTTTAGCCTCTCATAATTATAAGTAAATTCATAACATTCATTGACAAAAGCTCAAAATAATACTTACAATGATGATAGGAAGAAACTCACTTGATTATTGAAAAAACAAGGAAGAACAATTCAACAACAAGTATCACAAAGCGTTTTGTGAAAATAAAACCTTACAATCGCATTTCGCACACTAATCCTAAGACTTGTTGTTTTTAGCACACCTATTACAAAGAAATAAAAGGATATTTATAATAGTAGATTTATGCCTTCTTTTTTACCTTCATGGATTTGATTTGGGTTTGTAGCTCCTTTTCCTGGCTAAAAACAGAATCCAAGTCGGCAGTGGCAACGGGCCAGGTAACGACTCATTAGGTCTCCTAACGATTCATGGCAAGCATTAAGTACTCGTCCTCGGAAAACTGCTTCTTCAAGGTGGGAACGAGTCGATAGGTCCCACATGGCTATGGATCACCAAAACATCTAGTGTACTTGATGGGTGCGCATAGAATCTCATGACGAGTCGTCATATTTCCCGATGACTCGTTATTCCTTTATTGCCTCCCTGAGCAATATTTTCCAGAATTTTTCTTCCTAGTCTTCACGACTGGCATAACGACTCGTTACCAGATGTAACGAGTCGTGCTTTCCATCCGTTAACTGCACTGATTACATGCACTTCACAGTTGATCTCTCCCACGACTCCAGGAATGAGCCGTCCATTGAGATGATGACTCGTTACCTGGCTAGCAGTCTACACTTTGTTCCATTTTCTTAAAATTCATTCCGAAAGCCTCAAATATACCCAATCTATCATTTTTAGCCTTGAAATCATCTAATAATGTGCGTTAGCCCTTTTCACAAGTATATAACATAAACATATGCAAACACACATAATTAGTCCTCAAAACATAGTAAAGCATGGACAAAATTACGTCTAAGAAGTGTGTAGGTACGCCCTTCATCAAGTGTGCGAGCATTCTGATATTGTGGTAAAACCTTTCTTGCCCTTGTCATGATTTTCTCAATGGTTCTTAATTCTTTTAGTCTTAATACTTTGCTTCCTTTTCCTATTGAACTCATGAATATGCTTTGTTTGTTGAACGGAGTGGGGAATATGTGTTCTATTTGTGTGAATTTTTTAATGGGTGTAGTCTGAGTAACCTAATCGGAATGAAATACAACGTTTTGCCCAATGATAGTCCAGGCGAGGCCATTCTTAAGGGAAAAGTATCATGGGATTTTGTTTAAATGTTGTAATGTTTTTTCTATCATGCTGTGTGAGGGTGTTTGTTAATGGGCGCCTTTGATTTTTTTAAATTCGATTTGGGGACGATGGGTTCAGGAGTTTCACTGGTCGGGTTCAGCAAATAACTGATGGACGCCTATACACTCTTAAAAATGGCTTCAATCCATTCAATGGATCCCACATTACATGAGCGATACCCGAATTAGGACCGGCGACTCGCCGCACAATCGTCGTTAGTGTATGTGTTGGTCATGTGGGGCCCATGTGTGTTTAAGATTACATGTTGGTCATGTGGGGCCTTGTTTAGCTGACAGATTAGCGGCCTTATCGATCATAGTTTAGTGTAGCTCTGGGTTTACTTTACTATTCATCAGAGTGGTCTTGTCGGCCCGCATAGGATTCCCCATGTTGTTGTTTCTTGCTAGCTGGTTTTCTTTTACAGGTGGCTATAAGGCCTTGTCGACCGGGGTTTATGTTTACAGTCGAGATATAGCCCGTTGTTTTCTTGATGTGAGGAGTAAGACTGCACCAGAAGTGCTTAGGCTCAATCAGTAAGTCAGTTCAGATCCCAGTAAGGCATCAGGTGCCAGTCATGCCTCCCAAAGTGGGGCGTGACAAACTTGGTATCAAAGTAGGTCTTATACCAGGGAGTCTGCAAGCCATGCTAAATAGAGTCTTGTCTATGGATGTGTTGTGCACCACATTCTATAGGCAAGAGGCTGTGAGGCATGATAGGATGGTTACTCTTTCTTCTTATGCAGTTGTGCTATAGAGTTGTATTGTATAGGTTTGAGTCCCTAAGCTTACCATATTCTTTTATCTACAGAGAAATGACAGATCCGCAATATACCACGATGGTAGGAGATTGGATGTTGCAGTAGGGGAAGGCACTAGCGGGGTGCCTCAGTCAGAGTCCGCCCGGTTTGAGGGCGACAGGGAGACTTCATCTCGGTCTCCCCAACACTCTCCACCACGTCAGGAGCCGCTTGGAGTGACAAATGTAATGGAACCGCCTGCAGAAGTCTCCATACCAGTACTATCGGATCAGGAGGTTAAGAGTGTTATAGTTTTGTTATCTCAGATGATGGCTGCACAACATCATCTAGTGTCACCCACAGTCGCAGCATCATCAGGGGGGCCTGGTAGTTCGAGGGTCCGGGAGTTTCTCACATTGAGACCCCTGCAGTTTGCCAGGACGGATCAGGTGGAGGACCCTCAAGACTTCCTGTACCAAATGTAGTGGATTTTCAGGGTGATGCATGCTACACTTGCAGAGTTGGTTGAGTTAGCGGTATTTTGGCTACAGGACATCGCAGTACTGTGGTACGAGACTTGGGAGAGGTCCCGAGGGAGAGATGTTTCCCCTCTGACTTGGCCTAGCTTCTCAGAGGCTTTTATGGATCACTACATACCACAAGAAATCCTACATGCCCTGGTTGATCAGTTTCTACATCTAGAGCAGGGCCGATGAGTGTCCGGGAGTACGCTATGAGGTTCGACTCCTTAGCCCGATATGCACCAGCTTTTGTGGATACCATGCCATCTAGGGTGCATCGATTTATTATGGGGCTCAATCCTGAATATGTGGAGTCCTGTATTACAGCCACTCTCCGAGAGGACATGGATATTGCTCGCGTGCAGGCTTTGGTTCAGAATATTAAAGGGATCAGACAGCGGCAACAGGAGATAAGGAGGGCAGATCAGGAGCAGCGCCGCAGGGCCAGACCTAGTGACATGCAGACAGAGTTCCAGGGTGGACCCAGGCCATGATTGTCAGACAGAACACCCAGACCCCCACCCCCACAACAGCAGTAGGGGAGTGGATTTGGTCGTCGGGGACAGCTAGAACCCGACAAGAGCTCACGATCAGCAGGTCCACAGCAGTAGAGAGGAGTAGAGTAAAGTAGATTCACTATTCCACTTTGCCCTTTCTACAGTAGACATCACTCCGGGGAATGTAGTATGGTTCAACAACATGTTATACCTATGGACAGGAGGGTTATTAGATAATGGATTGTCCAGCCAGGGGTCAGAGTGATCGGGACCGACAACATAGATCTTCAGTAGGTTCATCTGCCCCAGCATCTCCAGCAGAGCGTAGGCCCTCAGATCCAGCCAGTAGAGGCCGAGGCAGATCAGGGGCATCTAGCTCAAGTACCAGTCCAGATCGCACTAATGCCTTACCGGGATGACAGGAGTCGGAGTCATCGCTGGATGTGGTGACAGGTATGCTGGACATTTGCTCTCATTCTGTTTATGTACTGGTAGATCCAAGATCCACCTTGTCTTATGTTACCCCATTAGTGGNGTTTTTGTTTTTGAACCCTTAGCTAATTGACGGATTGATATCTGGTAGATCCAAGATCCACCTTGTCTTATGTTACCCCATTAGTGGTTCAAAAGTTCGATATTACGTCGAAATCGCTTCAGTGACCTTTTTCAATGTCTACACCCGTCTGTGATTCCATCATAGCTAAGAGGGTCTACCGAGGGTGCATAGTAGAGGTCACTGGTCATCGGACTTTAGCAGATTTGATAGAATTATAAATGGTTGTTTTTTATGCAATTATGGGTATGGATTAACTGGTTCCATGCTATGCCAATGTTGAATGTTGGACCAAGACTGTCCGATTCCACTTTCCATGAGAGGTTGTATGGGAGTGGAAAGGAAGTGCAACCACTCAAAAAGGTAGGTTTATTTCCTATCTCCGGGCAAGAAAATTGGTAGAAAAAGGATGTATTTATCGTATTGTCAGAGTTCAAGATGTCCAAGTAGAATCTCCAACTCTTCAGTCCATTCCAGTAGTCAATGAATTTCCAAATGTATTCCTAGATGAGCTACCTGGCTTTCCCACAGAACGGGAAATCAATTTTGCAATTGATTTATTACCAGGTACTCAGCCCATATCTATTCCTCTATACCGATTGGATCCTGCTAAGCTTAGAGAATTGAAGGAATAGTTGAAAGATTTGTTAGATAAGGGCTTCATCAGGCCGAGTACTTCACCATGAGGGGCACCGGTTCTGTTTGTGAGAAAGAAGGATGGCTCCCTCCGTATGTGTATAGACTATCAGCAGCTGAATAAAGTCACTATCAAGAATAAGTACCCGCTTCCCAGAATAGACGATTTTATTGACCAGTTCAGGGGGAGAAATACTTCTCAAAAATAGACTTAAGGTTAGGGTAGCATCAAGTTCGGGTTCGTGAAAGGGACATTCCAAAAACCTTTTTCAGGACCAGGTATGGCCATTTTGAATTTCTAGTCATGTCCTTTGGACTGACGAATGCTCCAGCAGTGTTCATGGACATGATGAACATCTTCAGGCCGTATCTGGACCTGTTTGTGATAGTATTTGTTGATAATATTCTGGTATATTCCCGCTCAGAGGAAGATCACCGAGATCATCTACGAATATTTCTCCAGACTCTCAGGAATCGCCAACTGTATGTGAAGTTTCCTAAATGTGAATTTTGGCTAAATTCAGTGGCCGCTTGGGCCACATTGTGTCAGATGCTGGTATACAGGTAGATTCAAAGAAAATTGAAGCAGTGAAAACATGACCTAGAACTACCACTCCGACCAAGGTACATAGTTTTCTAGGGTAGCCGGGTATTACAGGAGGTTCGTGGAAGGATTTTCCACCTTAGCAGCGCCTTTGACCAAGTTAACTAAGAAAGCAGCTAAATTTCACTAGACTGAAGCATGTGAACAAAGCTTTCACGAGTTGAAAAATAGACTAACATCAGCAGAAGTACTACCCTTGCCAGAAGGATCAGAGGGTTATGCAGTGTATTGCGATGCTTCAGGCGTTTGGCTAGGATGTGTTTTGATGCAGCATGGTAAAGTAATTGCTTACGCTTCCAGGCAGCTGAAGAAACATGAGAAGAACTACCCCACCCATGACCTGGAATTAGCCGCGGTGATTCATTCTTTGAAAATATGGAGGCACTAACTGTATGGCGTTCACATAGTATTTTTACTGATCATAAGAGTCTCCAATATATTTTCACACAGAAAGAGTTGAACCTACGGCAGCGTCGCTGGTTAGAGTTTCTGAAAGACTATGATATGAATATTTTGTATCATCCAGGAAAGGCCAATGTTGTAGCAGATGCCCTCAGCTGTAAATCTATGGTGAGTTTAGTACACCTGAAGGTAGGACAGCGGGAGTTGGCCTGAGAATTGCATCAGTTAGCCATTTTGGCCGTCCATATAATAGATTCAAGAGACAATGGGGCAGTAATGCAGAACACGACAGTATCATTGTTAGTTGTGTAAGTGAAAGAACGATAGTACGAAGACCCTAACCTGGTTCAGTTCAGAGATAAGGTTCAGCGAAGGGAAGTTACAGATTTCCAGGTAACTAAAGATGGAGTTTAGAGTTATAGGGATCGACTTTGTGTTCTAGAAGCGGCAGGGCTTCGCCAGCAAATTACGGGCGAGGTGCATCATTCCTATTACTCTCTTCATCCGGGTTCAACAAAGCTTTATCGTGATATAAAAGAGATTTACTGGTGGATGGGAATGAAAAAGGAGATAGAAGAATTTGTACCTCAATGTCCTAATTGCCAGCAGGTAAAAGCCAAACATCGAAAACCAGGCGGACTGACACAAGAAGTAACAGTGCCTATATGGAAATGGGAGGCCATTAATATGGATTTTGTGACGGGGTTACCGGCGTACCAGGCAGAAATTTGATTCCATCCGGGCAATTGCAGACAGGTTGACGAAATCAGCTCACTTTCTGCCAGTCAAGACCACCTTCTCAGCTGAGGATTATGCCGAGCATTATATCAGGGAGATAGTCAGATTACATGGTGTCCTACTATCTATCATTTTTGATAAGGAAGCACAATTCACCACCAGATTCTGGCAGTCTTTCCAGAGAGGTTTGGGAACCAAGTTTAATCTGAGTACAACATTCCACCCTCAGACAGATGGGCAGGCAGAACGAACAATTCAGACACTCGAGGATATGTTACGAGCGTGTGTGCTAGACTTCGGGGGCAGCTGGGATGGACATTTACCCCTTATTGAGTTTTCCTACAATAACAATTACCATTCAACTTAGATAGCGCCTTATGAGGCTTTATATGGGCGAAAATGTAGGTCCCTAGTTGGTTGGTTCGAGGTTAGAGAGACATGGTTAAATGGGCCAGATATAATTCATCAGTTAGAAGAGAAAGTAAGGCTTATCAAAGAACGCCTGCTGACAGTTCAGAGACGCCAGAAATATTACGCTGATATGTGGCGTAGAAACCTGGAGTTCAGTGTTGATGACTGGGTATTTCTAAAAATCTTGCCAATGAAGGGCGTAAATAGGTTTGGCAAGAAGGGTAAGCTCAGTCCGAGATTTATTAGGTCGTATCGAATGCTCCAGAGAATAGGCCAGGTGGCATTCGAATTAGATTAGCCTTCAGAGTTGGAATCCGTTCATCCAGTCTTCCATGTGTCGATGCTATGAAAGTGCATAGGGGATCCGTCTCGAGTTGTGACAGTTGAATATGTCCAAGTCACTAAGGAATTATCCTATGAAGAGGTTCCAGTAGATATATTAGATCGACAGGTTCGTAGGTTCAGGACTAAGGATGTTGCTTCTGTTAAGGTACTGTGGAGAAACAAGAATAGAGAGGAAATGACTTGGGAAGCTGAGGACAACATGATATCCAGACATCCTCACTTGTTCCAGACTTAGTCCAGATTATGCATTTAAGGTAAGTCATTAATTCAGTCACTGTTGAATGATTTATGTTATATATAGCACAGTTGACTCTAGTCTTATTGTGAAATAGTTTTTATAGTGTTATGTGAAGTGCCTGTACTGGACTTTTCTGCATTTTAGGATTTTCAGATAGTCCATATTATAGGAGAGACTCTGCCGAAATTTTTCTAAAATAAGTAGTTGAAAGAGTTAAGGTTCCTGTAAGCTAAAGTAAGACATTCGAGGAAGAATGTTCCTAAGGGGGAGAGGATGTTACACCCTGTAATTTTCTAATGTTTAGACAGCCTATTCGTAGTTGGTTAAGAGTTTTAGAATAGAATACGTACGAGAAGGGGCCCGGGGGAAGATCGAATGAGCATGGAGTCGGGACCGCGCAGAAGAAGGCCGAACCAGTTGCCCAAAGGTGTAATGTGGCATCAAGGATGGGCGCGATATGTTCCGTGGCATGTCCAAGGATTGGTGCGACAGGGTCCATGCCACGGACCTCTATCCACCGCCTCAAGTATATATATGTTCCCTCCTTAGATTTTATTTAATTTTCATCTTCTATACTCGACCAGCAGAGGTAAGGTACAAAGAAACCAAGTATATTTCTTTCGTTTACGGTATGAAATGTTGTCCGAATTTGAATTAAATTTGGGTATCGAAGTTTAAGGTTGCAGGGAGCATTGCTACGGAGCTAGTTTCGCGAAATTTGCCTGGTGAATTGTAACCCCGCCGAGCTAAAGTTGTTGGAATTTCTCCAAACTAGTGTTAATACGATCAAATTCTTAAAGTAAGCATTTCTCCCTTCTAGATTCTCGAGAAATTATGAGTTTTCGGCCGTGTTCCGTGAAGTTGAAATATAGTTAATATTTATATATAAAGTTATCATTTTTACTGAATTTAGTATTGAATTAGCCTTATTCTTCTAATAATACAATTGAAGTTGAGAAGAGTAGTTGAATGCGAGCTTAAACTCTCCAGTTAATTAGTAAACGACGAAGAAGGTATGGTAAGGCAGTTTCTTTCGGCAAGTTAGTTCCTTAGCATGATAACTCAGTTTGAGTCCCAATAAGCGTACCAGAAGCATGCCTATTATGATTGGCTGTTGTTATTAGCTGAAACTCGTATTCCATGTTTAGTTTGGGATGGATTATGCCTGTATAACATTCATGACGTACCCCAGGGTTATTAGTTGTGTCGACGCCTGCCAGGGGTGAGATGACGTCGCTCTACGGAGCGATATGTCGTCCGCTAGGGACGAAGATGGGGTTCCAGATCCTCATATGTCATGGTTAGCCTTATATACACCCCCATCGAGCCTGCTACCCGGGGTGCAGATATCAGGTGTCCAGCCGACTCAGACACAGTTACAGTTAGGAGCCGAGCGGGCTTAGTTGCAGAACCAGGGGAGTGGTAGGACGGTTATAGCCATTAGTTGACACATAGTGACCTTGCATGGGGTTATATAGACTGAGGTGTACTAACCAGGGTTTACGGNCTTGCATGGGGTTATATAGACTGAGGTGTACTAACCAGGGTTTACGGGGGCCCCAGGTGGGTTATTCTGTGCTGGTTGTACCTTCCGGCTTATGGGGGCCAGGTAAGGTTTATGTTTGCTTTAGTTATTGATAATTAGATGGTAAGACGTTCTACTACTCAGGTATGATCTTTATTCCTTCCTTTCAGTTACTTTCAGTTCTACTTTTTTTATATCAGTTATTTATAGTTATCGCCTTACATATTCAGTACGTATTGTACTTACGCCCTTTCTAGGGTGCTACATTACTTGCTGCAGGTGTGGATAGACTAGGAGTAGGTCCCTCGTAGCTTTAATCCAACATCACTAGGGCAGATAGCTCCTTTCTTCTCATAGTTAGAAGGTTACTTCCTTTAATTGTACAGTTCATAGTTAGGTCGGGGCCCTGTCCCGACCATCATATTACTCGTAGAGGCTTGTCGATTGTTTCTATCTCCCTGTGGTTAGCTGTTATTGGCCGTGTGGGGCCTATATGTGTGTTTGTTTATGTGTTAGCTGTGTGGGGCGCATGTGTTTTTAAGATTACATGTTGGTCGTGTGGGGCTTTGTTTAGCTAACAGATTATCGGCCTTGTCATCCATAGTTTAGCGTAGCTATGGATTTACTTTATAGTTATGACTAGACATCATGGTGGTCTTGTCAGCCCACATAGGATTCCCCGTTGTTGTTGTTTCTGGCTAGCTTGTTTTCTTTCATAGGTGGCTATAAGGCCTTATCGGTCGGGGGCTGTTTCTACAGCCAAGATATAGCCCGTTGTATTCTTGATGTAAGGAGTATGCCTGCACTAGGAGTTCTTAGGCTCAGTCAGTTCAGATCCTAGTAAGGCACCAGGTGCCGGTCATGCCTCCCAAAGTGGGGTGTGACACACAGACCCTTTTATAACTTCAAACACATTCAAGCTCCGAATTCACAACATTCAACATGTGACATAGGGTTATGCATGATTTATAGATCCAATTCATACTTTATCAAAGATACATGGTTTCACTTATATAGATTTACAAACAACCTGTACATTTAACTCTTACCTCATCATTTACAACAAAACCATGGCAGAAGCATTCCTTTTCATTTCATAAGACCAATTTCATAATTTATTCCAATTCACGAGGAAGATACAATAATTAGGTCATTTCCATAGATTCACCTCATGCTCAATAAATTTAATCGCAACCATAGTGATAATGCACAATTTACTTTCAATTATTCAAGTCCATAAACTTCAAACGCATCTCAACATAATCATCAATGGCATAATTGGTTTATTGGGAATAATCATACGATATTTCACATAATTTAAGCATGGACATGAGTTACTACGATAATTAAGTGAACAATAACCAAATCCCATTGATTACTTAAGCCAATTTATGATGAACATTCCACACCCATGCATTTTCATCATCTAATCCACAATTCAAGACAACCCATTAATTTATATTCCAATTAAATTCATAATCGCAATAGATTTTTAGCATTTAAGAAAATATAGTAGAATTTACCCATCACACAAACCCTAGGTCATGCTTTTATAGATTAATTGAAATTTGGTTTTTGTGAAAAACATTTTGGGCACAAGGATGGAAGAATATCCTTGTTGAAGACCCCCATACATGGTAGAAGAAACCCCCACTTAAACTTGACCTCGAAATCCTTTAAAGCTTTCTTGAAGAATCCTTGAACTTGAAAGAGGGAAGGAAGAAGGGTTTGGGAGAGGATTTCGAGAGAATGAGAGGTTAGGCTAAATAAAACTCTTAAAAACTTCCCATATAGCACTCAAAACGACATAGTTTAGAGGTCAAAAGCATAGGACTTTATGAAAATACCCTTGGAGAAAACTGAAAAAATTTCCCGAACTGGAGCTACGATTCACGTGATGAGTCGTTATCCCCTCAAACGACTCATCTTCACACCCGTTAGGTACACTGGAAATAACATCAAGACTTCAACTTCCTCAACTTACGATTACATGACGATTCGTTGCTGCTTCTAACGACTTGTCAAGTCTACCCGTCAAGTACACTGGATCTACCTTAAGACCACGGCTTCTCCCATCAAGTGACTGACATGACGAGTCGTTGCCACACCTAATGACTCGTCACCTCCTTCCGTCACCACACTGCCTGGGACTTAACCCAGGAACCCTAACCTCCACACAACGACAAACCTAATGAGTCATTTCCAAGAGCGATGACTCGTCAGGTCGTCCGTTACCACCGGACTTGACCAAACCTTAGAAAAGTTTCCCACAGCACTTCCCACGACATATTCCACGACTCGTTGGTACCTGTAATGACTCGTTAGGTGAGTCTTCCTGAGATATTTTTGCTGATCTTTCTTCTGAGTTCACTTTAAATTCTTGGTCTAAACCTCGGGGACTTTTGGGGTATTACAATATCTCCCCCTTGGGAATATTCGTCCTCGAATGTTGGCTGAACATACTGAAAGGATATAGATGCTACTAAAATCCCAAAATCAATCGATTACAGTTAACACCAATGGAGTATCTGACTTCAGACTAACCTTACACATCCAAAACTAAATATCCGCACTGAACATGCATACCATGGCACAAGATAAACCAAGGGACATGAAGCCAACATAAAAATAGATAGGACATTGGAAAGGATTTATTCCCCCTTTATCTAGAACCGAACTGATACGGACTAAATCTTCGTCCTCAAATATCTTTGTTATACTAAGATAAAATTTACGATATCTAATCTAACTGAGGGTAAAGAATTCATAAGCACGATTCATTCTCGACATCTAAAACTGAGCACATACATGAGGTAACCTGATTCTACTGAACTATTAAGAAACTTCTATAGACTGAATTCGAGCTGACTACACTGGAAAACATGAGTTAATACACATAATTGATTCATAACAAGAAGATGAGCCTAAAGGATTCGTAGAGCAAGACTGACTGACATCAAATACTCAGCATCTCCCCCTTAGCTTAGAGTCATCGTTCTAAGGCTCCCGAATCTTTCTTAAGGTCCAGCTAATTTACAAGCTTCTAGCTTCTCTTTCATCACTAACCTTCCGTGCAAGTCTCAGACTAACAACTATTTACATCACACTTCGACAATCTCTTCCGACAATCACAACAAAGCTTCTTATTCAATATAAAGGTTCGCAAAATATAAGGGGTAACACAAGATCCACAACATACCTGGGGCCACTACTGGCGCCTTGCCCTTATCTTGATGTGCTTGGCATAGGAGCTATTTTGATGATACCCACCACCCGGGTTAAAGGATGCACCCTGATGAACTGGACGGGCTATTGCTACTGAGGAGATTGCCGATAATCTACTCTTGCCTCGCTTAGCTACTGCATAATCTCGGTGCTTGTGGCCTACTTTGCCGCACCAAAAACAAACATCTGAGTCATCCATGAATACTCCCAAATGGTGCTTTCCAGTGCTCATACCCAAGGGGTACGTAATCTCCCTTACCCCGGGCTTATACGAAACACTGGTTGTCGAAGGTATTGGGGCTGATAATTTCTGTTGGCAACATGAGCAATGTCCGCCACTCGACTTCTGCTGGGAGAACTCTAGATGTCAAGTCCTAGCCCTCTTGGCCTCTCTCTGTTTTTCTTTCGCCTGTTATGCTTCCATATGTTAAGAGAATATCACCAAGCGTGGAAATCTTTGTCCCAGTGTAACATGGCAGTTCTGTACTCTTTAACCAGGAGTCTGACACTCCATTCACGAACTTGCTCACTCAGGCCTGCTGGTCGGCTACCATCTCTGGTGCATACTTGGATAACATAGTAAATTCCAACGCATACTCCTGGACAGTCATATCATTCTATTTCAAGTTAAAGAAATCTGCCGCCTTTTCCTCCCTCAACTCCCGAGGAAAAAACCTATCAACGAATGCTGTGATAAATTCCTCCCAACCTACGGGGCCCTCTCCAACTCCCCGACTGTCCCTCCATTGACAATACTAGATATAAGCAACTCCTTTTAACTAGTAGGAGGCTAAGCCTGCGCTATCATTCCCTATCATCCCCATAATGTGAGTAATCTTCAGAATATCTTCCAAGAACTCATACGGGTCCTCATCCACCTTTGACCCTAAGAATTCGGGTGGGTTCGACTAGAGAAAATCTCTTATCCTTGCCACCGCTTCATTTCCATTTTGAGGAACACGAGCCACCACCTGCTGGTTAATCTGAACGGTCAGGGCCTGCGCCAATATGTGAAAGGATGCTCGGAACTCGGCATGATAAACATGGTTGTCCATTGGTTCACCTGGGCTGGTGGTACCTACTGGCAGCTATTACCATATCTTCCTCTGTTCGCTCGTCTGGGAGGCATTATCTGAGAGCACGTAAAGAACGAGTCAGGGGAGGAACTGTTTAGAGCTTCACGCTCAATGCACGATAAGAATTATTAAGAAAAGGGAACTTTCCTAAAATGTATCAGAGCCTCTTCGTCATAAGTATGGTGTGCTTCATACCAATAAAAAAGACTAAACATAACACGGCTTTCATACATCATAGGACACTCTAAACCTTTGCTCTAATACCAAGTTTGTCACGACCCGAGTTCACACGCTAGCCGTAATACGGGACAAGAAACCTTGAAAGGCTCCAAGTCGACCCATGGCATGATCATAGCATAACACTTAATAATAGAAATGACTAACAACATGAATAATAAGCATAAGCTAATAACAAGAATCTAATAGAACCATAAGAGCAATTTAATAACACTTAGATACAACGTTGAATCTGTCTAGACATGTCTGAAAGTCTTCTAATAAACTGATGAGTTGCTGGGACAAGCCCCCAACTAACTCCTAAAATTTGAAAACTAAAACATAAGAAAATATCAATTTAAACCACATCCTTGGAGGATGAGGACTCACCACTTGCAGCTAAGAGAGGGCGAAGCGTATCTAGTCACGGGGCTGAGTATGGAGACCTGAATCTATATCATGAAACGATATAAAACATAAAGGCGTGCGGTTAGTAGTTGGAACGTATTGAGCATGCGGGAAGTGTAAATAAACTAAATTATGCAAGTATACCAGAGGAAATAAACCGAACACATTAATGATAATATAACTGAAAGGAGTTACAAAAAAACCTTATATAAGACATATATACATCTAGCAATGTAAAAACCTTATAAAATCATTTATGAAAATATAATCAATTGATGTACAAGAGTTATAAACTGAATCAAAACAGAGGACCGAAGCCGTGATTATCATAGAGGGTCCCTGACTGTCTAAGGGAGAGTCTCTAACTGTCTACGGAGCGTCCCTGAATGTCAAAGGGGAACGTTCTCGGCTAGAGAGGATCCCTGAATATTGAAGGGAGAGTATGCTCTAATATATAGAGATTCACTGACTGATCAATAGGAAAATATTCTCACCTAAGGAGAGTCCGGACTGACTACGGAAACATTCTCGAGTAATGAGAATCCTGACTGACTAGGGAAACATTCTCGGCTAATGAGAATCACGACTGACTAGGAAAACATTCTCGGCTAATGAGAATCCCGATTGACTAGCTAAGGTGGAACATGAGGTAAAATTATCAGGCGTCATTCGTTTAGTATAAATCACTGCAGCTAATCAGAGACATGAGTACCCAACTAATTACATCATACAGAAACAAGTTAGAGTTAATCATGGCTATTTTCCATTCACAATAGGTCTGACATCTAAAGGGTTATTCTCATTCTTTATTACTATAATTCATATCATCATGGTACGAATCATCATTTATCCCACACTCTATACATTCATGGACCCTTTTATATTTTTGAACACATTTAAGCTATGAATTCATAACATTTAACATGTGACATAGGGTTATGCATGGTTTATAGATCCAATTCATACTTTATCGATAATATATGGTTTAACATATATAGATTTACAGACAACCCGTACATTTAACTTTTACCTCATCATTTACAACACAACCATGGGAGAAGCACTCCTTTTCATTTCATAAGACCCATTTGATAATTTATTCCAATTCACGAGGAAGATACAATACTTAGGTCATTTCCATAGATTCCCCTCATACTCAATCAATTTAATCGCAACCATAGTGATAATTCACAATTTACTTTCAATTATTCAAGCCGATAAACTCCAAACTCATCTCAACATAATCATCAATGGCATAATTGGGTTATTAGGAATAATCATACGATTTTTCATATAATTTAAGAATGGACATGAGTTACTACGATAATTAAGTGAACGATAACTAAATCCCATTTAATACTTAAGCCAATTTATGAAGAACATTCCACACCCTTGCATTTCCATCATCTAATCCACAATTCAAGACAACCCATTAATTTATATTCCAATTAAATTCATAATCGCAATAGATTTTTAGCATTTAAGAAAATATAGAAGAATTTACCCATCACACAAACCTTAGTCATTTTTTTCTAGATTAATTGAAATCAAATTTTTAACAAAAATATTTTGGGAACAAGGATGGAAGAATATTTTTATTGAAGACCGGCATACCTGGTAGAAGAAACCCCCACTTAAACTTGACCTCGAAATCTTTGAAAGTTATCCTGAAGAATCCTTGAACTTGAAAGAGGGAAGGAAGAAGGGTTTGGGAGAGGATTTTGAGAGAATGCGAGGTTAGGCTAAATGAAACCCTCAAAACATCCCACATAGCACTCAAAATGACGTAGTTTAGAGGTTGAAAGCATAGGACTTTACGAAAATGCCTCTGGAGAAAATTGGAAAAATTACTCAAACTAGAGCCACAATTCACGTGTCAAGTTGTTATCACCCCCAAATGACTCGTCGTCATTCCCGTTAGGTACACTGGAAATTACTTCAGGACTTCAGCTTCCTCAACTCATGATTAACATGACGAGTCGTTGTTGCTTCTAACGACTCGTCAAGTCCACCCATCAAGTACACTGGATCACATCAAGACCACGACTTCTCATATCAAACGACTAACTTGATGAGTCGTTGCCACACCTAACGACTCGTCACGTCCTTCCATCAGCCAAACTGCCTGGGACATAACCCAGGAACCCTAACATCCACACAACGACCAACCTAACGAGTTGTTTCCAAGCGAGACAACTCGTCAGAACATCCGTTTCCACCTAACTTGACCAGACCTTAGAACTGTTCCCTAAAGCACATCCCATGACAGCTTCCACGACTCGTTGGTACTTGTAACGACTCATTAGGTTATTCATCCCGAGATACTTTTGTCACGACCCGAGTTCACACCCTAGCCTTAACACAAGACAAGGAACCCCGAAAGGCTCCAAGTCTACCCATGGCATAATCATAGCATACAGTTAACATCAGATGTGACTAAAAACATAAATGTACAGAAGAAAATAACATGAATCTAATATGATCAATAAAAACAACTTAATAACACTTAGATACATGGCTGAAGCTGTCTAGGAAAGTCCGAAAGCCTTCTACTAAGTTGATGAGTTTCTGGGACAAGCCACCATCTAACTCCCAAAGACTAAAAATAGAAACATAATAAAACAAGAACATAAATCACGTCCTCGGAGGATGAGGACTCACCACTAGCAACTAGGAGAGGAAGGAGCGTATCTAGCCACGCGGCAGAACCTGGAGACCAGCATCTATATCATTAAATGATATATCACAAGAGGCGTGCGGTCAGTACATGGAATGTACCGAGTATGCAGGAAGCGTAAATAAACTAACTCATAATATGAACAAGAAGGAAACAATGTAAAACATTTTAATAGAAATTTAATTGAAATGAGATACGACAATCTTAAATGAGATTCACATGTTCAGTTAACATAACCACATTATAAAGACATACATTATTATAGTAATTGCGGATGTGCAGAAGTAATAATCGAGAATAATACAAAGGTATGATGTCGTGAAATATATCAAGAGGGTCCCTTCCCGTCTAAGGGGGAGTCCCTGACGGTCGAAGTGAGCATCCCTTACTATCCAAGGGAAACATTATCAGCTAAAGAAAATCTTGACTATCAAAGGGAGAGAGATAGCTCTGATATAGAGATTCACTGACTGGCTAGGGATGTTAGTCCCTGAGAACGCAGGGAAAATAAAATACAAAACTGACTAGGGATGTAAGTCCCGACTAACTAAGAGATGACATTCTCCACTAATTCCATACAAGAAGACATTCTCCACTAACGCATAGATAAGACATTCTCTACTAACGTCTAGATAAGACATTCTCCGCTAACGTCTATAGCCAATCTAAATTTACAAAAGCTAATTAGAGACAAGAACATCCACCACTCTCATCATGCAGTACTCATATTAAAAGGGATTAGAGCAATCCTTTGATCGGCATAGGCTCAACAAGTTTAAATATTAGTCACAGGCTTTATCATCACGATTCACATTATCGCAGAACCAATTTCCTCATTAGCTTAAACATCACAACCCAACGCTATAAATTCGTACTAGCATTATTTTATCTTGGCATCTTGATTCCGTACTCACCTCATTCAATAGGTAATATAAGATCAAACATGATTTATAGAATTCAACTCATAATCGAACAAGGATGCATAACTTCATGTAATTAGGTTACAAACATTTCTCACACTTGTCACAATCACTCCATTTATGAATTCTTTAGCCACGAGCGTTTTAGATTCCAAGGTTTTATAAAAATGATATTTAGTGAAGAAAACAATATAGAATCTGCCAAGCTTCATAGTTCAACAATGGAGATGTGATCTTATCATGCCCGATAAAGTAAATTTAAAACATGGTGATGGCACATAAATTACTTCAATTACTCAAGCCCACAACTGCTACTCAATCCAACATGGTCATTAATATCATAATCAATACATTAGGGTTAATTATACAATATTTCCACGATTCTATCATGTTTATGAATTTCTACGACAATCAAGGGAGAAATGAAAAAATGCCATCCAATACTCAAATTGATTTACGAAGAACATAATATACTTACACGTTCTCAAACTATATTTCATAATTCAAGATAACCCATCAATTAATAATCCAATTAAATTCATAATTGCAGTAGATATTAGCATATAAGAAGAATAAGGAAGAATTAACCCTTTTTACCAACTCTATATCATGCTTTTCTAGAATATCGAAATCAGTGTTTCATGAAATTATTTTTGGGGCACAAGAACGGAAGAGTATCCTTGTTGAAAAACCCGCATACCTGGTAGACCAAAATCCCACTTGAAAATCTTCATTGAAACTTCAAGAACACCTTGATGAAACCCTAGAATTTTTTAGAAGAAAGGAGGAAGGAGAGTTCATAGAATGAGGATTTAGGTATGAAAATCCCTTAAAATCTTGCAAGGTAGAACCCAAAATGATGTAGTTTAGAAGGTAAAAGCATAGGAGATTACAAAAATGCCCCAGAAGAAAACTTAAAAATCTTGCCGAACTGGAACCCACGACCCTCACCACGAGTCGTTGGTCCTTACCACGACCCGTTGTGGCCTTCCGTTGGATGCACTGGACTCCCTCGACTTTCAGTTTCTCCAAACAACAACTGATAGGATGAGTCATTGTCACCTACAACGACCTGTTATAACAACCTGTTGGTTGCACTGCTCCCTTGACTGATGACCCCACCACAACTGACAGGACGGGTTGTTGTCACCTACAACGACCCTTTGTTGCCTCTCGTTGTTACCATTGGCCCTTCCTTTCCTTTCTACCAACGACCAATAGAACAGACCATTACAAATTCAAACGGCTCGTTGTTTTGATCCATTGCACCCACCAAGAAACTTGAGATCCAATCCACGACCACCTATGACGGCTCGTTGTTTCCTACGACGGGTCGTCACATCGGTCGTGGTTTACACTGCCACCTGGGCTGCTCAAACCACCACTCACAACAACAACTCATGGTTTCCTACCATGAGTCGTTACAACCTCCCGTCCTACAACATTTTCCCCCATTTTCTGCAGATTAAATTTCCTAACCCCCGGGACTACACTTAGGCATTTCTGGGGTATACAACATCTCCCCCTTCGGAAGATTCGTCCTCGAATGTTGGATGAACATACTGAAATGATAGAGACGAAGCCGATATCAAAATATCAATCAATCACAGCTAAGCACCAATGGAGTATCTGACTCCGGACCAATCCTATACACCAAATCTGAACATTCACATCTAACATGTATACCATGACTCCAGGGAGGCCGAAGAACTTGAAACCAACATAGAACTAGACAAAACACCGAAAAGAATTCTTTTCCCCTTCTTGGTCCGGCACGAAACTAATACGGGCTAAACCTTCATTTTCAAATATCCTTCCCATACTAAGTCAGGATTCACAACATCTAATCTAACTGAGAGTAAGGATTTCATAAGCATGAGTCATCCCCGACATCTAAGACTGAGCACATACATGAGATAATTTGACTCTGTTGAGTTAACAAACAACTTCCAAAGACTGAGTTCAATCCGAACACATAAGAAAACATGTATTAACACACATAACTGATTCATAACATAAAAATAAGCATTAAGGACTCATAGGGCAAGACTGTCATGACTAACTTAAATAGTTACTTCTAAACCTCAGAAATCTGCACATAGGAATCGACACCACTTTGACCTCAACTGAAATTACAAGGGAAATTATCTGAACCTCGAAGAGATCGACATACTGCATCTACTAGAGTTTGAACTTCTTATGAGCATTCTCAAGATCTAACTTATTTCACATATTCAATATCTACCCCTTAGCTTAAAGTCATCATCCTAAGACTCTCGAATCTTTCTTCAAGTCAAGCTAAGCTACGAATTCTTAACTCCTCCTTCACATCTAACCTTCACCGCGAGCCTTACACTAACAATTATTCACATCACACACCAACAATCTTTTCTTAGTATCACAACTGAACTTCTTATTCACTATAGAGATTGGCATCACGTAAAGAATGACACAAGATTCATAACATACCTGTGGCCACTATCGGTGCCTTGCCCTTATCCAGATGGGCTGAAATAGCATAGGAGCGGTTTTGACGATGCCCGCTACTTGGATTAGAGGATGCACCCTACTGAGACGGGTGTGCTATCGGAGCTGCTGAAGAAGTGTCCGAGAATCTATTTTCGCCTCCCTTAGCCGTTGCGCAATCTCGGTGCTTATGGCTCGCCTTGCCACACCAAAAACAAATATCTAAGCTGGCCATGCATACTCCCAAGTGGTGCTTTCCACAGCTCATACACAATGGGTACGTAATCTCCCTCACTCTAGACTGATAAGGAGCCTGGCTGTCAAAGGTGCTGGAGCTAATGTTTTCTGTTGGTAGTGTGAGTGATATCCGGTACTCGACCTCTGATGGGAGGACTCTAGGTCCCCATTGCTTCCCCTCTTGGCCTCTCTCTCTTTTTCCTTCACCTGCTTTGCTTCCATCTGTTGAGAAAACATTACCAAGCGTGGGAAGTCTATGTCTCGGTGCAACATGGCAGTCCTGCATTCTTTGACCAAGGAGTCTAACACTCCTTTCACAAACCGGCTTATTCGGTCTCGCTGGTCAGCTACCATTTCCAGCGCATACTTAGATAACCAAGTGAACTACAACGCATACTCCTGAATAGTCATGTCATTCTGCTTCAAGTTAATGAACTCTGCCGCCTTTTCCTCCCTCAACTCCGGAGGGAATAACCTATCAAGAAACGCTATCATAAATTCATCCCATCCTACGGGACCTGCTCCAACTTCCCGACTGTCCCTCCACTGACAATACCTGATAGAAGAAATTCCCTTTAACTAGTAGGAGGCTAAGTCTGCGCTCTCATTCCCTGTCACTCCTATGATGCGAGTAATCTTCTAAATCTCCTCTCTAAGAATTCATATGGCTCCTCGTCAACCCTTGACCCCAAGAATTTGGGTGGGTTCACTCGGAGAAAATCTCTTATCCTTGTCGTCGCTTCATTTCCAATCTGAGGGGCATGATCCACAACTTGCTGGTTAATCTGAGCGGTCAGGCCCAGTGCCAACATGTGGAAGGCTGCTCGAAACTCAACATGAGTAACATGATCATCCACTGGGTCTGACCGGGCTGGTGGTACCTACTGATGGTTATTACCACGTCCTCTTCCATTTGCTTGTCGGGGAGGCATTATCTGCGAGTGTGTAAAGCTGAGTTAGGGGAGAAACTATTTAGAGCTTCACACTCCACCGAATGATAAGAATCATGAAGAAAAGGGAATATTCCTAAAACATCTCATATCCTCTTCGTCATAAGTGTGACGCGCTTCACACCCATGAAGAAGACTCAACGTGACACGACTTTCAGACACCCTAGGACACTCTAAACCTTTGCTTTGATACCAAGTTTGTCACGACCTAAGTTCACACCCTATCCATAACACGGGACAAGAAACCCCAAAAGGCTCAAAGTCGACCCATGGCATAATCATAGCATACACTTAACATCATATGTGACTAACAACATAAATGAGCGGAATAAAATAACACGAATCTAATATGATCCATAAAACCAACTTAATAACACTTAGATACATAGTTGAAGCTGATGAGTTGTTGGGAAAAGCCCCCAGCTAACTCCCAAAGACTGAAAACTAAAACATAATAAAACAAGAACATTAATAGCGTCCTCGAAAGATGAGGACTCACCACTAGAATCTGGGAGAGGAAAGAACGTATCTAGCCACATGGATGAACCGGGAGACATGAATCTATATCATGAAATGATATAGTAAAAGAGGCGTGCGGTTAGTACTTGGAATGTACTGAGTATGCAGGAAGCGTAAATAAACTAACTAATAATATGAAGAAAAAGGAAACAATGTAAAACATTTTAATAGCAATGTAATTGAAATGAGATACGACAATCTTAAATGAGATTCACATATTAAATTAACATAACTACATTATAAAGAAATACGTTATTATAGTAACTATGGATGTGCAAAACTAATAATCGGGAATAATATAAAGGTATGCAGTGACTGATATCAAGAGGGTCCCTGTCCATCTACGAGGGAGACCTTGATGGTCGAACGGAACGTCCCTGACTATCCAAGGGAAACATTCTCAGCTAAAGAAAATCTTGACTATCAAAGGGAGAGAGATAGCTCTGATATAGAGAGTCACTGACTGTCTAGGGATGTTAGTCCCAAACAATGCAGGGAAAATAAAATACTCAACTGACTAGGGATGTAAGTCCCGACTGACTAAGAGATGACATTCTCCACTAACACCTAGGGATATGAGTCCTGACCAACTATAAGAAGACATTCTCCACTAACACATAGATAAGACATTATTCACTAATGTCTAGATAAGACATTCTCCACTAACGTCTATAGCCAATCTAAATTAATCACTGCTAATTAGAGACAAGAACATCCACCACTCTCATCATGCAGTACTCATATTAAAAGGGATTAGAGCTATCCTTTGATAGGCAGAGGCTCCACAAGTTCACATATTAGTCACAGGCTTTATCATCACGATTCACATTATCGCAGAACCAATTTCCTCAATATCTTAAACATCACAACCCAATGAGCATGCTATAAATTCATACTAGAATTATTTTATCATGGCATCTTTATTCTGTACTCACCTCATTCAAAAGGTAATATAAGATCAAACATGATTTTAAGAATTCAACTCATAATCTATCAAGGATGCATAACTTCATGTAATTAGGTTACTAACATTTCTCACACTTGTCACAATCACTCCATTTATGAATTCTTTAGCCACAGGTGTTTTATATTCTAAGGTTTTATAAAAATGACTTTTAGTAACAAAAACAATATAGAATCCGCTCAAGCTTCATAGTTCAACAATGGCGATGTGATCTTATCATGCCCAATCAATTAAACTTAAAACATGGTGATGGCACCTAAATTACTTCAATTACTCAAGCCCACAACTCCTTCTCAACCCAACATGGTCATCAATATCATAATCAAGACATTAGGGTTAATTATACAATATTTCCACGATTCTATCATGTTCATGAATTTCACGACAATCAAGGGAGAAGTGAACAAATCTCATCCTATACTCAAATCGATTCATGAAGAACATAAGATACTTATACATTCTCGACATATATTTCATTATTCAAGATAACCCATCAATTAATAGTCCAATTAAATTCATAATCACCGTAGATATTAGCATATAAGAAGAATAAGGAAGAATTTACCCTTTTTACCAACTCTATATCATGCTTTTCTAGAATTGTAGAAATTGGTGTTTAATGAAAATATTTTTGGGGCACAATAATGGAAGAGTATCCTTGTTTTAAAAACTGCACGCCTGGCATACGAAAATCCCACTCGAAAATATTCATTGAAGCTTGAAGAACACCTTGGTGAAACCCTAGAATTTTTTAGAAGAGAGGAGGAAGAAGGAGAGTTGAGAGAATAAGGGTTTAGGAATGAAAAGCCCTTAAAATCATGCAAGGTAGAACCCAAAACGATGTAGTTTAGAAGGTAAAAGCGTAGGAGTTTAAAAAAATGCCCCTGAAGAAAACTTAAAAATCTTGCCGAACTGGAACCCACGACCCTCACCATGAGTCATTGGTCCTTACCACGACCCGTGGTGGCCTTCCGTTGGATGCACTGGACTCCCTTGACTTTCAGCTTCTCCAAACAATGACCGATAGTATGGGTCATTGTCACCTACAACGACCTGTTGTAGCTTCTCGTTGTTACCACTAGCCCTTCCTTCCCTTGCTACCAACGACCAATACAACACACCATTACAAGTTCAAATGAGTTGTTGTTTTCATCCGTTTCTACCACCAGGAAACCTGATATCTAATCCACGACCACCTATGATGGCTCGTTGTTTCCACGACGGGTCGTCACATCGGTCGTGGTTGACATTGCCACCTGGGCTCCTCAAACCACGACTCACAACAACGGCTCGTGGTTTCCTACCACGAGTCGTTACAACCTTCTATCCTACAACCTTTTTCCCCATTTTCTGCAGATTAAATTTCTTAATCCCCGGGTCTACACTTAGGCATTTTTGGGGTATTACAACTTTTGTTGATCTTTCAGTTGAGTGCACTTTAAATTCTTGGTCTAAACCTCAGGGACTTTTGGGGTGTTACACTTTATTAAGGGAAAATGTCAAGTTTAAGTTCTTTTGAGTCAAGGATTGCAATGGCTTCGGAGAGGTACCACCAGAACATTTTCTTGAATGGCATGCCTGTTGAAAAAAAAATTAATTTTTAGAAAGAAAGGGGCATTTGAATTTGAGAATTTGAGTACACTTTTGTCATAAATTACACATTCTTTGTTTGGCATCTTGATTCTCATGTTTTCTTGTTTTATGATTCTTGATGTGATGATGAAAATTGTGTGAAACCCTTGAAGGGTGATGCTTTGTGGGAAAGGTTTTAGTTTAATTCTCTTGCATGAATGATTGTCTAGAACTTGCCCCAAATGTGACCCAAGGTGAAATCCTAGATGTGTTTGAACTTGAAAGATGATTTTAGGATTTCTTTTGGATAGTTACTTCACCAATATGACCTCCTTGAATATGAATCCTTGTCAGCCAATGTTGAGATTTTAAGCCTTTTCCTTGGAAACTACATTACAAGCCCAATACTCTTTTTGTAATTCCTCTTTTGCACCCATCCTCCCTAGTGCTAATTTTGAGAAGAAGTGCAAAAATGATGCTCGAAGTCCCAAAAGTATGGGAATAGAAAAGGGGAAGATGAGGCAAAAGCCTAAGTTAGGGGGTTGCAAGAAGGAAAATGGCAAAAATGAAGTAAATTCAATGTGAGGTAGCACCACATTATAAAAAGAATGAATGAATTGCATGAGTGAAAAGAATTGAATTATAAAAAGGTGTTGCCTCTTGCTCAAATAAGATTAAAAGGGGTTACTAAGGAGAGATAAGGTGAGGGCAATCTAAAAAGAAAATGGAGCATGCAATAAGATTTACCAAAGGGCATTAGGGAGTTCTAGTCACTAGAACATAAAAGTCATCCTACCTTTACCCCTAGATTACATCATGACCTCCAATTAATAATTTATTTTGAGTGTAGCAACTCTACATTAGTGGCGAGTTACACAAAGGGCATGTCTATGGGCAAAGTTATGTGCATGAGAACTTCTTTGTGAGAGTGAGCAAATTTTTTTCATTCTATAATCCCTTGAGTGTGAATTTATTGATGATTAAATGGGATTCTCTCTTGTTGTGAGTAGCATCACCTCCTTGGAGGACGTGCTTGCATGTGCAAAAAGATATGATTGAGACAATATTGTGATGAACTTGAAGGCAAACTTTGAATATGAATTTTTATTGATTTTGGATGCTCTATATGCTTTCTATGACCATCAAATCCCCTTATTTTGAATGAAAAAATAAAATGTAAATCATGCGAAATTGATTGTGGTTATCTCTTGGAGCATTTTGCATAAAGTGTTAAGTCTCTTCTTTTCTTTTGGGTTGGTGAGTGATCTTTAGGTTGTCTAGGTCGTAGTGGTCCCTGGTGCATAATCTCATTTGAAATGCTTATTTTTAATGTTCAGACGTAAAGAATTACATTACTTGAGGACAAGCAATGGTTCAAGTTTGGGGGTTTGATGAGTTGGTAATTTACCAACTCATTAAGATTTTAAACATGAGTTTTTGCATAGTTTTCAAGTCATTTGAGAGGATTTTATGATCTTTATTTTTAGTTTTTTTATAGGTATTTAATTTAAGGAGAGAAAGCAAGAGCTTGGGCAAAAGCATGGAATTAAAGAAGAGGATTGAAGCTTGACCGGATCGGACCGGCACTCCACCTGATGGACCCCGCGAAACGCCGATTGAAATGCAGGAGCTTACTGGATAGAGTAGAAGGTGCACCAACGGAATGCCGGTTAGCACTTGCGAACCGCCAGTGCTAGTGCATGATGGACCTAGGTTCACTTCCCTCACTCCTGCGATGCAGCGGCATTCCGTAGATTGGCAATAGCAGAACACTGGTGAGTCTCAATTGACACCGCCTTCAAAAAGGGTAAAATCGTCCAGCATGAGATTTTAGAAGCATTTTTGACCTATTTCTATACATTCTTTAGAAAGTACCACATCATTCCTTCTAGATTTGTAGAGAGTAGAAAGTTAGAGATAGAATATTTAGTAGCTTTTTCTTCTTCTTCGTGTTCTTCAAGGTAACCAACCTCCATTAAAGACAATTGTGAACTTAAATTTAAATCTTGATGATGATTGTTATGATTTTAATTATTTATATAATTTCATATTTCTCATCAATGAGTTGTCGAAACTCCTTGCTAGGGTTGTGTGCATGAATTGGTATTAAATTGAATTCGGTGTTGTTAGATTAATGATGAGTTACTCATTTAATATAAATATGTTGTTTTCTCTTAATTTATAATTAAATTACTCATAGTTGCAAATGTGGATTATGTTTACTTCCTCTATTTTAACTTGAAAAAGGAAAATTGAGTATTGGTGAGAAAGCATTTGTGAGTAATTGGGTGTTGATTGTGTGGTGTTAGCCTTGAGATTTCTAAAACCCATAATCATTCACCCATGAGAGATTTGACCCTAGAAATAGCTCAAATCTGACCAAAATCTTAATGGCTATATTGTTCGGGACCTTAGGGTTTGAGAGAACCCGAGGCAAAAGGTACCTTAGCGGTTGATAAACATCGGGTGCCACCTCGTCCATGGCTAGTTATATTTATGAGTAACAATTCAATTGCATAGTCAATTCTAATCCAATAGAAGCCCCATTCTAAAGCATACCCCTAGCTCTTGCTCACTTTTTTTTAATTCAAGTTGGTTATCTTGTTGATTTATCAATAATTGGTTCTATATTTTAATTGCAATCTTTTGAACCCTCAAATTTTTTTTTGACTTAAATACAATGATGCGTCTTAGTTTGACTTGTTAGACAACTTTCTTACAATGCAAGTACTATTCCCTATGGGATTCGACCCTGACACTCTTCGATTATATTTGTTTTGCCAATGACCATTTCCACTCTCTCTTTATGATGAGTGAATTTAGATGTTATCAACACACCTTCATAAATACCCCATCATCAACCTCAAACTCAAGCTCTCTCCTCGTCACATCCGCGTAAAATTTATGACGTCTTTGAGCTGCTTTTAGCCTTTATCTAATAAGTTGAACCTTCTCCATAGCCTCATGAACTAAATCTGGCGCTATCAATGTAGCTTCACCTACCTCAACCATCCAATGGGTGATTTACACCTCCGTCCGTAAGGAACCTCAATAGAGAGATTTGAATGCTGGAGTGGTAAATGTTATTGTAGGAAAACTCAAAGAGGGGTATATGATCATCCAAACTTTTGTTGAAGTCAATCACGCACGCTCTCAACATATCCTCAAGAGTCTGAATGGTCTGGTCGACCTAACCATCTGTCTGTGGGTGGAAATTTATGCTAAGCTTCACCTGAGTTCCAAGTACGATCTGAAACAATTTCCAAATCTGAGAGGTGAACTGAGTACCCCTATATGAGATAACGTAAAAATAGACACCATGAAACCGTACTAACTCCCGAATTTACAATCTAACAAAATCCTCAGTGGAATCAGTAGTTTTGACCAATAAGAAATGGGCTGATTTGGTCAACCTTTCCAAAATCACCCATATAGAGTTATATTATCTGCGTGTACGAGGCAAGCCTGTTACGAAGTCCATATTGATCTCTTACCACTTCCAATTAGGAATACTGATGTCTTGAAGCATACCTCCAGGTCTTTAGTGCTCAATCTTCACCTGTTGGCAATTCGGACACTTAGCCACAAACTCTTCTATGTCCTTCCTCATGCCATTCCACCAATAGACTTCTCGTAGATCACGGTAGAAGTCGATCATGGTGTATCTTATGGCACCTGGATGGATAGAGTACAAAGAGGCATGAGCCTCGCTCAACATGCGCTCTCTCAAGTTATCTAAAGCTAGCACACACAATCGGCCCTGATATTTGAGTACAGCATCTCCCTTGGGATAAAACCTCAACCTTCTTTGTCCATACAGCTTCCTTTAGATTTACTAGGATAGGATCCTCATCTTCCCTAGATTTTCACTTCCGTCACAAATGAAGATTCCGACCCATTTTGGAAAATAACACCACCAACCATTGCATCAACAAGGCGAACCCCTAAATGATCAAGCCTATGGGCATCCTTCACCAACTCTTTCCTCCCATCCTCCACATGATACATACTCTACATTGACAGCCTACTAAGATCATCCGCAAATACTTTGGCCTTGCCCAGATGATAAAGGACACTCATGTCATAGTACCTGAGATGTTCTAGAGATCTCCTTTGCCACAAAATCAGGTCCTTCTGAGTAAACACATACTGAAGGCTATTGTGGTCCATGAAAACATCAACATGCACCCCATACAAATAGTTTCTCCAAATCATCAAAGCAAACACCATGGCTACCAGCTCTTGGTCATGCATTGGGTAATTCTTCTCATGGATCTTAAATTGTCTAGAGGAAAATGCAATAACCTTACCATGCTGCATCAACACACAACTAATACCAACCCTAGAGGCATTACAAATGCACAACAAACCATTCATGCCCACCAGTAGGGCCAATACTGGGGATGAAGTGAGTCGAGTCTTTAACCCCTGAAAACTCTTCTCACAAGAATCCGACCACTAAAATTTGTCCTTGTGGGTCAACTTAGTCAACAGTGCTGCAATGGACGAAAATAACTCTACGAACCTCTTGTAGTAGCCAAGTAAACCCAAGAAGCTCCTAATATCTATAGGACTAACTGTTCTAGGCCAATTCTTCACCGCTTCTATTATTTGAGAGTCCACATCCACACCCTCGCTACACAACACATAAACCATAAATGCTACTAAGTTCAACCAAAACTCACACTTACTGAACTTGGAAAACAACTGGAGATCCTTGAGAGTCTACAACACAATCCTCAAATGAGCAGCATGCTACTCCTTGCTCCGAAAGTATATGAGAATATCATCTATGAAGACAATTACGAACATATCCAAATATTGTTTTAACACCCTATTCGTCCAATCCATAAAAGTTGCAGGAGATTCATTAGTCCAAAAGACATAACTACAAATTCATAGTGACTATACTGAGTCCTGAAGGCTATCTTCTGAATGTCACTCTCAGTGACTCTAACTTGATGGTAGCCGGATCTGAGGTCTATCTTCAAAAAACACTTAGCACCCTAAAGCTATTTAAATAGGTCATCAATCTTGGGGAGAGGATACTTGTTCTTGATCGTGACCTTTTTCAAGTATCGATAATTAATACATATTCTAAGGGAACCATCCTTCTTCCAAAAAAAGAGAACTGGGGTACCTTATAGGGATTTGCTAGGTCTGATGAAACCCTTATATAGGAGGTCTTTCAACTGTTCTTTCAACTCCTTTAGCTTGGTTGGCGCCATTCTATAAAGAGGAACTGATATGGACTACATATCAAGGAGAAGGTCAATATCAAAGTCAATCTTTCGGGAGGGAATCCTGGTAGATCATCTGGAAACACCTATGAATACTCACAACAAAAGGGACAAACTGAAGTGTTGGGGTCTCGGACGCAGAATACTTGACCCAAACTAGATGATACATATAGCCTTTAGTGATCAACTTCCTAGCCTTGAGATAGGAAGTGAAGCAACCTACAAGCTCAACTGAACTACCCGTAACTCTAGGACTGGTTCACTCGAAAGCTGAAATTGTACCTGATGTGTTGTGAGTTTACTACACTTTCAACTCTCAAAACTAAGAAAATAGAATGGAATTAGGTATATTTATATGGATATAAGAAACTTTTTCTGTGGTTACAAGACAAATAGGTGTTGGAGCAAGACTGTGCAAAAGATAGCCTAAAAGTGCAGAAATAGGCTTAAGTCACTGTTCTCAGTATGAGTCGTAGGATGGTACTACGAGCCGTACTGCAGGTCATGAGAAGTTTTATAAGGCTAAGGATGAAGAGTGAATCCTATGACTCTCAGTACGAGTTGTACGATTCTTGTATGTACCGTAGTGTATAAGTCATGGAAAGAGTCAGAAGATTTGCACAAGAGGCTAACTCCTGATATGTATAATTAGTATNGGTAGGAAATGAATTGACCTACAGGCCAGTTGAACTACCCTTCCATTTCAGAAGATTTGCACAAGAGGCTAACTCCTGATATGTATAATTAGTATGAGTCGTGGCATCAAGGTAGGAGTCGTACCATAGAACTGAAGCACAGTATGACTCGTAGGAATCATGCATGAGTCGTACCAAAGTCCAATACTTAGCCAAATTTCAGCCAGCTAAAGACATACGGGAAGCAAGTACGACCTGTACATGCCTGATATGGGGCGTAGCAATGGTTGTGACATAGACGGCTTATATTATGGAAATTCACCCTGTTAGCCTAGGAAAAGGATTTTTATGTCTGTATAAATACATTTTGTGTTTATATTAAAGAGAAATCACTAGAACTCATTAGACAAGCGTAAGATAACATTAGAGGACATGAGAATCGAGGGTTAGAAGATAGAATTGAGTTGATTGACTTGTGATCAACCTTTTCTTGACTTTCTCTTGATCTTCATATTTTGTTCTTGAGGATTTTTGCTGATTTATATAAGGAAGTTTTTCTATCATCCATAATCATAAGTATTGATTTATATATTTAATTATGAACGCAAATCACAATATTGCAACTATGAGAGGCTAAAACCTCTATAGCTGGGGTTGGGGAAACCATGGTGGATTAACAATCTAGGGGTACATAAAAGTGATTCTAAACCAATGAAAAAAACTTGTATTGTATTCTCTTCATGCTTAAACGTTTTTTAACGGTGTACAACGTTAGGACTTGCCCGAATTATTTACTTGCTTGAGCCTAGAGAGGTAGAGATAAGGAAAAGAGAATTACAACAAAGCCTTGATCTTAATGATCATTGTATTAACTTGAGCTGTGGCCGCAGAATAGTTACATTTGTGACATATTGATAACGGTTAATTTGCAATCTCTCATGAGACCTGACCCAGTTATTGAGTATAGTCATTCAATAGGGATGAACCAATCATTTGAATGAACCTTAGTTATCATTTCTACAAGTAAGAATTGGTGATGATCACATATGTATATCTGAAGCACTTATGAACCCATAGGGAACACAAAACCTAGTTCTCTTTCATCCTTGTTTCAACCAAAGTTTTAATTATTTTTAATTATTGTTTTATTTAGAACCCCCAATCTGGAGTAACTACCTAACAAGTTCATTTACTGGCTTTAGTATAGTACTTTCATATTCCTTATAGGTTCTACCCCAACCTCTTAGTTGGGTTCTTTATTGACAACATCTGCTTCATACTTCCATAGGTGGTATGGTTTGGGCATTATCAAAAAGTGGCGCTGCTGCCAGGGAGTACATCTAAGACTAGATTATTTACTTGTATTTGATTTTTGGTAGTTATTTCCTTAATTATGTTTTCCTTTTGTTTTTGATACCCATAGGTTGTTTTCTAGTGAATGCCAAGCACTTGGAGTAGTGGAGATCCCCTGATTCCGTTGAACCTCGAAATTGAACGAACATTGCACAGGATGGAAAACCAAGAACAAAGAGATTCTCACATAGCTGAAGAATAGGCAAGCTGAGCTAGCTCGTAAGCTGCACTTAAGGATATGAAAGATGTCAAAGAATATGTAGTTAACGCTGGTCAACATGGGAGGGGCAACAGAGGTTATAGACTTGTCCCTCAATTCTTCGATGATGAGGACCCAGACATTGATGAAGATGTGTCAGCTGGAGCAATTGTGCCACCACCACTGCCCGCTGGGACAAATTCGGCATCACGAGCACCATGATTCAATTGTTAAACATGAAAGGGGTGTTTTGTGGTCATGCAGCAGATGATGCCAACCTTCACCTGATGAACTTCGTAGGAATATGCAAGGCGTACAGGTTGCCTGGAGTTAGCCAAGATGCCATTAGGCTCATACTTTTCCCCTTCTCTCTATTAGGGGAAGCCACTTTATGGTTATCAGAGTTTCCCAATGACTGCATTACCAACTGGAGGGAACTCAAGCAGGCCTTCTCAGAGAGATTCTTTCCTCCCTCCAGAATGTTGCAGCTAAAGGATGATATTTACAATTCCCGACAACTCAAAGCTGAGGCACTTCATGAATCCTGGTTGAGGTTCAAACATATCTTCACAGAGTGCCTGAACCATAAGATCCTAGATGACAATTTGTTGGAAATTTTTTACAGGTCTTTAAATAATAGCACAAAAGCTATGGCGGACACGATGGAAGGAGGAGAATTGATTAGTAACACCTAGGAGAAAGCTTCTACTATCCTTAACAGGGTGACCAAGACAAATAGGGCATGGCATACTAGGGAGGCAGATGTAGCGGTCGGTACATATGTTGTTGATTTGACTGCATATCAACATAGGAAGGAAGAAGAATGCGACCAGGAGTTGGCTCACATGTGCACATCATTGAATTTAATTACAAAGCACATTATGGGAGCAGGAGCCAAAAGGGTAAATGTAGTGGGGAATCAAGGAATGGAGCCGGGAGCATATCACTCTGATTCTAAGGAAGAGGAAAATTTCTTAGACAACCAAGTGGCGGGTTTCCGAGCCAACGCACAAGCGTCTGGATAAGAGAATTGGCACCAAGGTTCTGTAAACCAAGGTAAAAAACAATACAAAGACAACTAAAACCAAAATGAGTACAGATATAGGAGACGCGGTCGTGAGCGCGATGGAGAATGGAGAAGAAATGATGTCTACCGTAATGACTAGTATGGAGTTTATGTGCCTCCCAATGCATGAGCGAGGGAGGCTAGCCATTCAAAGTTAGAGAGCATGACGGCCGAGATGCTGAAAAAGGTGAGGTCCACTGATGAGCAATTGAAGGAGATCCATGGTGACATAACATGTATGGATGTATGGGTAAGAGAGTGGAATCCCATGCACTGCCATCAAGTAGATTGAATGTTAGCCTTGGGCAATTGTCGCATCATCAACCCTAGACAAAGGGTAACCGCTATTATACCCTAGGGACCCAAGGATCGTAACCGGAGTCAAATAGAGAAAAATCTGGAAAATTTTGCAAGAGTGGTGACGAGCTGTGCCAGGACGACCATGAGGAGACCCCACGAGCCGTCCGGTGGCTCATGGGAAGGTTGGACCGAGCCGAGAAATTGAGGCCCTACGGCGTGGGAACGATTTCGTGGGTCAGCCACCACGAGTCTCTGGTCCACCGTGGTGTTGGGTTGGAGTATTTATGAAAGGATAAGGCAAAGGTACTTGGAGGAAGTGGTCACATGTGACGAGTCATTGTTATGAGCCTAGGTTACTTGATGTCCAAGCTGTACTTGATGGGCGACCCGACGAGTCATTGCTCGGCCTAACGAGTCGTTAGGTCACCCGTTAGAGTCACTCCGACGCTTATTTCCGGCAAATTAGTAAGGGCCTTCTCATAAATTCCCTACACTCCTAAGACCATAACAACATCATTTTAAGGTCTAATAGGTTCTTTTAAGGAGTAAAAACTAATGCTAAGTATCATTTGGTATTTACAAGAACAATAGAAGGGAGTAGGAGGAGGTTCAAGTGTTCTTCACTCCTTCAAGTTTCCACCTAAGGTTCTTCAAGGGAGATAAGAATCACGAAACGAAGGGGCTTTGAATGGGCAGTTTGGTCCCTACCCATGCCAAATTTCTCCCTAATTCTATGTTTGGGTTACCAACTTTGGTGCGTCATAACCCAAATTCATGTTTCCTCAAAAATCGGGTATGAGCATGTTGTAGTATGTCTAAAATCATGGGTATGAATTATTCGACTATTTTCACTTATTTTATTTAATATTTGATGATTTAATCCCTAAAAGCACATGTTCCCAAATCACGGGGTTTTTAGTTAAATTCATGGTGATGGTGGTTTCTCAAGCATGATATGATCATTTGAATTTTAAGAATGTTTTTAGTTACTCATGTTATTATGATCATGTTTCCTATAAATTTAAGCATTTCGAGTATGATGGAAATTATAGGAAATGCCCACATGCCGCTTATGATTTATGAACAATGATTTTGGCCGATCCACGGGCCCAAATTCCGTGCTAGTATTACGAATTTTCAAGAATGTTATGAATATCATGATTTAACTAGTCATGCATGTCATGTATGAATTTTATGAGCATGTTGCATGTTTTGGGAGTAGCTTTAACACGCGCCGTTTCAGGGCCTAGGTTACCCCCGAATCTCAAAACTATGTGCCACCGTATTTGGGACTGCCTCAATTCCTATCCCTTATACCTCACGGGCTCTTCTGAGTGATATCACGCCTTCATGGCTCATACCCTTGGAAAGGTCTGAACGTCTCCCAACTAGGCTTACTGTTAGGCTTCAGCGTGTGCTCGCATAGGGTACACTAAGTATGTAAATCTCCATTTGTTCCTCATGGTTTAAGGTATTCATGGATGTTATTTTTGCCCAAGTAGTGTTTTATGAAATGTATTCTCACATGTTATGTACTATGACAAAGTTTACGTATATTTTGGAAGTATTGAGCCTTACGATACTTATGTTTTCAGTCTTATGATCATGATGTCCCCACTCCTATAACTCTCATATTTTTAAAGATTGTTTTTCATACCTTACATACCAGTACCTTCCAAGTACTGACCCACAGATTTTCGTGGATCTGCCCGTGTGTTCAAGCATCGTTCCTAGCTTGCGCTCGCCCGGGCCTCACCTTCCAAAGGGTGAGTCCTTGTGATTCAAGGGCTCATGTTCTGACCTTTATTTACCTTTGTTTTCGGACTTTGGGGTTAGTTGGGGTCTTGTCCCTTCAACCCGTCAATTAGGATTAGAGGCTTTTAGACCTATGGGTAGTATTCAAACATTTTTTTTGGATCTTGTAATTTTGTTTCTTATATCTCATGTTACGATTTTCATTTAGTTCATGACTATTAAGCAAGGTATCCACTTTATGCGTATGAATTTCAGAGATATGCTCACGCCATGGGTTGCATTTGGAGTCTCTTCGGCTCCTTGTCCCGTGTCTACGATCCGTGTACTGTGTCACAGTAACTTAGTATCGAGAAATAGGTTCGGTATGTATCCGCCTAGGAGTCTCGAAAGCCGCATTAGGTGGAGTCTTTTCACCTATGGTGAAGCACTCATACTTATGACGGTAAGAAAGCCTCCATTAAACGCTTTAGAAATGTTCCTCTTTTCATGATCTATGTCGTGTCAGAAAATCTCTCCATCCTTCTACCTGTGCTATTTGCAATTGGTAACACAAAGGGGCGGCCCGTATTAGAGACTTCTTGGAGGATGAACCCTTCTGGGTTAACGAGATCAAGGGGGTGGACATCAGATCCACACGAGTTCATTGAAGGATCTTGAAGGTCACTGTCATAGGAGTGACAAATGAGTGAGCAGTGTTGATTTGGCCTCTTATCGCCTAAAGGAGGTTGCTTATATTTAGTACAAGCAATGGAAGGATAAAGCAAATGGCAAATGTAGAGCCGGTCCTATCACCGATGAGTTCCATATGGCCTTTCTGATAGGTTCTTCACTCAGGAGATGAGGGAACAGCAACCGAGTTTATTAACCTCAACAGGTAAAGATGACGGTGTTAGAGTATTCACTCAAGTTCACACACCTGTCTGGCATAATTCCCGTGAGCTAGTGACTTTGACTAGAGGAAGCGGGTGAGCAAGATGGCGTAGGGGAGTAGCCGAGTATCCGGACAAGGATCAGAATAACCATGCTTCATTAGGGATATGGATTACCCATGGATAGTCCTCTATGCGAGTAGATGGAGAGAGCTCATATATGAGGAAGAGAGAGGCCAAGAGACCAGAGCCGATAAACTCACAGTTCTCCTGCCCGAGGCCAGGGGGTGGGCCTCACGAGAATTCCAAGCACAAAGGCCACACGCACTATTCGCATCCAGCACCCCATCTAGGCCTCGAGATGATTAGGACGAAAGGTGGCCTCAGTTTTGAGGGGTTATAGCCTATATGCGTACTTTATAGGCGCACTTTTCCATCTTGTGCCAATTATGGCAAGAATCACCTGTGGAAATGTTTGTGGGACTGGGACAGTTATGCTTGTGTGGCAAACCCGAACACAGATTCTTGTGGATTGGCCCCCGCGCCTAGGCCTGGAGTTGTGAGCCCGCACATCGCATCTAGCTCAAGAGTCTTGGGCAAGGCACATCCTACTTCCAATAGGGCACTTTGGCTGGTCCAAATGACATCAACCCCAAAACCGGTTTTATGCACTTCAGGTTTCGGCAAGATGTGAGATTTATATGTGGTTACGTGTATGTTGCGAGTCTTTCATATTGATGCTTATGCTTTGTCAGACTGAGCTACACTTTCTTTGTGACACTCACATTGTCGGTCACTTAGGGCCAACTTGCACCTGTCGAACCATTTTCTCGTGTCTTTACCCGATTGCATTCAACAAAGAGCGAGGCGAGTATATAGAGGTTGCCCATTACAATATTACATAAGATTACTTCCACGTAATCTAATAGAATTGGATATGATGTTGATTTTGGATATTATTTTGCAAGTATGTATTGTTGTTTGTATGTTATGCTTCTATTAACTATAGAACCCGAGCATTGGAGTTGACAGCGGTGAACCAAGCTTTTAGAATGGAGGTAGTTCGAAGGAAGATCAGAGGTCGCTTTTATATTTTATCTCAAGGCCAGAAAATGATTTCAAAGGGTTGTATTCACCTTGGTTAGTGGTTAAGGATGCCACGCTCGAGACCCCACTCATCTATTCATTCCTCGTGGTATGTGAGTATCCCGAGGTATTCCAAATAACCTATCAAAAAGCCTCCTACGAGAGGGAGATTAATTTCAAAATTAATTTTTACCTGGTCACAACCCATATTGATTCCTCTCATCGAATGGCCCTAGCCGAGCTAAAAGGTAAAGGAGCATTTGGAAGGATCTGGTGGTTAAGGGCTTCATTAGACCAAGTAAGTCTCTCGGGTGCCCCAAGATGTTCGTCCCTAAGAAAGATGGTTCTCTTCTGATGTGTATTGGCTATAGGCAGTTGAACAAGGTTACCGCCAAGAATAGCATACTCTTTACCCAAGATTGATGACCTATTCATTACTGTGGTGCCAAATATTTCTCCAAGATAGATCTCATGTCTCTGGTATCACCACTTAGGGTTCGTGGGGAGAGGATATCCCGAAGATCCTCTTTCGTGACTCGGTATGGTCATAATTCATTGTTATGTCTTTTGGACTAACCAATGACCCTACAACTTTTGTGGATCTGATGGAATGTAGATATTGCAGTATATTTGACATGTTCAGATCGTGTCTTTTGATCGATGACATATTAATATACTCCAGTAGCAAGGAGGAGCATGCCGACACCTAAGGGTGGCACCTGCACTCCTCAAGGGATAACCACATACATTTTCAAGTTCAGAAAATGTGAGTTCTTGATGAATTCAATTGCATTCTTGGGACATGTAGTGTTAAGCAAAAGTATAAGGGTGACTCTCCCAAAAATAAAGGCAAGAAGAACGCCTGCACTGTAAACCATTCGAATCAAGAGCTTTTGGGCTTAGCGAGTTAATATCGTGAGGTTCATGAGGGTTTCTCATCCATCACATCCCATTGGACAGGGATTGACTTAGAAAATGGTGAAGTTCCTATGGTCTGGAGGCTTGAAAAGCTCCTCAGAATTGAAGTTCGACTCACTTCAAAGACCTGTTGGCTTTAATTAGGGCACCAATATTTGATGTGTATTTCTGGGGATGCTTTGAGAGTCGACTTGGATTTCTATTGATGCAACATGGGAAAGTCATAGCATATGCATTCAGACAATAAAATTTCCTAAGGAGAAATAAATTACCCAACCTATGATCTTGAGTTATTATCAAGTGTGGTATTTTCTTTGAGGATATGGTGACACTAATATGAAGGGGTTCATTTAGATGTATTCACTAACCACAAGAGCTTACAATATGTGCTCACGTTGTATGGAACCTAAATCATCAAAAACTAGAGGTGGTTGGTTATACTTAAGGACTACGACATGAGTCTTACAATCTGCAAGGCGAACGTGGTAGAGGATGCCCTTGTAGACTCTCTATGGAGAGTGTGTCGAATGTGAGCGAAGACAAGAAGGAACCGTGAAGAAATGACTGCACGGTTGGGAGCAGGATTAGTTGACGGTCTGACATGGTGTAGTGCAGTTTAGAATGGGTGCGAGCTTCATTCTTGTAATGGAGGTGAAGGCGAAACAAGATAAAGATCCAGATTGGTAAAGCTTGAAATGCTGTTCAAACAAGGTAAGTCCTCTCCAAAGGGGGAGCTGTGCTTCAGACAGGTCGCTTATGTGTTCTCGACGTGGGGGCTACTAGCCTGATGCTGCGTGAGGCCTGCGATCCGCATATCTTTATCCATCCAGGTGCCAATAAAATGTATCATGCCTTTCGGGATCTATACTTAGTGAAATGGAATGAAGAAGGATATTGCAAAAATTGTAGCTAAGTGCCCGAACTATTAACAAGTAAAGGTCGAGCACGAGACTCGGGGTGTACTCCAAGATTTCAGCATTCTACTTTTAAGTAGGAAGAGATCAATATGGATTCTTTGTAACAGGTTTACCCCGCACTCGTAGACAATATGACCTGATTTGGGTTGTGGCCTATAAAAGGATTCAAGGCTTCTTATTTCTTGCCTAAAACCACCTATTTAGCGGAAGATTATGCCAAATTTATACATTTGAGAGTTGGTTAGATTGCACAGAGTGCCCTTTTCCATCATATCGATAGAGCTCTCGCTCACCTCTCGCCCGAGATCTTTCAAAAGGGACTTGGGTGTCTAAACCAAGCTTGCACGACATTTCATCCGCAAATAGATGGTCAAAGCGAGCGCATCATCCGTACTCTTTGAGGACATGTTGAGATTCTTGTGTTATTGACTTCAAGTGATGGGGACGAGAATTTTTGCTCTTATTGAGTTTGCCAAATAACAACTATCACTCTAGCATCCAAATGGCACTGCTCGAGGCTCTTTATGGGAAGATGATCACCCATTGCTGGGTTTGAGGTCGCGAGGCTTCAAATTCCGCGGTCCGGTGATTAGTCCACGAGGCTATGGAGAAAGTTCAATGATAAGATAAAGGTCAAAATAGCTCAAAGTCACCAAAAGTCTTATACGGATGTGAGGAGAGTGAGCTTGGGGCTCGAGATCGATGACTCGGTATTTTTGAAGGTATCTCCCAGACTCGAGTAATGAGATTCAGCAAAAGAAAGGGAAACTCAATCCTCGCTATATTGGCCCATACCGAATTGTGAGAGAGTGGACAAAGTAGCCTGCGCGTTAGGACTTACCTCTTCGCAGCTACCTTCAGTCCATCCCGTATTTCATGTATCGCTCTTGAAAAAGTTCATGGGAGATCCTAGTGGTTTCAAGTGGAAGCATTGAGTGAAGATAGCCTCGCTATGTGGAAATTCTAATGCTAATCTCGACTGCCGTGCTCCGTAGGCCGAGGAAAAAGGAAGTAGCTTCAAGAAAGGTGTTATGGAGAAATCAAGATGTCGAGGAGCTAGGTGGGCTGAAGCGATATGATAGCTAAGTATTCCCTTTTGTCTCCTTCCGTCTCAATTTTACCTGGTATGTGTTAGTTTTTAACTCTTTATTCAGCTTTTCATGTTCGTTCATGTTTGCAAGTCTGCTTTATGGTGGTATGATATATGTATGTGATGTCCGACCAGCCTAGCTATGTAGTTCTTTTCTAGGGTAGTCATTCTGCCATTTTCAAATTAAATGATCAAGATTATATATAGTGATTATTTTTCGAGTTTTCGCATGTTTCTAATAGACAAATATTCCTAAGGGGGAGATATTGTTATACCCTGGGACCAAGGATCATAAATTGGAGTAAGAAGGAAAAACGAAAATGCCGCAGCAAAGGCAGACGAGCCGTCGGTGGCTCATGGGAAGGTTTGACTGAGCCGAGGAGCTGAGGTCCCCACGGGGCGTGGGAACGACTGGGTCCCACCATGAGTCATCGTGTCCACCGTGGGGTAGGGTTGAGGATTTAAGCACATAGCAAGGGCACAGACTGAGGAAGGTGACTCCCGACTAGTGGTCACATGTGACGAAATAATGAGTCACCCATTATGAGCCCACACCTAATGTCCAAAGGTACTTGACTCGCGACCTAATGAGTCATTTCCACCTTACGAGTCATCAGTCACCTGCTAGGAGTCACTTGCGTTTAGTTCAGGCGAATTAGTAAGGGCCTTCTCGTAAATTCCTACGCTCCTAAGACCTAAACTACGTTGTTTTGAGGTTAGAACAAGGTCTTTAATGAGGGAAAAACTCATGCTAAGTCTCATTTGGTATTTGCAAGAACAAAGAGAAGGGAGTAGAGGATACTCAAGTGTTCTTCTTCAATTCTTCAAGTTTCCACCTAGGATTCTTCAAGGAGACAAGAATCAATGAAATTCCGTATGTGGGGTTTGAATGGGTAGTTTAGTCCCTACCCATGTCCAATTTTTACCTAATTCTATGTTTGGTTTACCACTCCTGATGGCCTATGTAACCCAAATGCATGTTTCCATAAAAATCGGTATGAGCATGTTGTCGTATGTCTAAAATCATGGGTTTGAATTATCCGGCTGTTTTCACTTATTTTATTCAATATTTGATGATTTAATCCCGAAAATCACGTGTTCCCAAATCATGGGGTTTTTAGTGAAATTCATGGTTATGGGTGTTTTTAAAGCATGATATGAAATTTTGAATTTTGGGCATGTTTTCAATTACTCATGTTATTATGATAGTGCTTCCTATAAATTTAAGCATTTCAAGTATGATGGAAATTGTGCATGCCCACATGCCGCTTATGATTTATGAACTATGATTTTGGCCGATCCACTAGCCCAATTCCAAGGATAGGATTATGAATTTTCAAGCATGTTATGAATATCATGATTTAACTAGCAATGGATGTTACGTATGAATTTTATGAGCACGTTGCATGTTATGGTATCGAGTAGGTTCGGGGCCTAGGTTACGCCCCAGATCTCATAAACTACGTGCCACCATAGGTTATGTTTGGGACGCCCTCGCCCTCGGCCCCCATGCCCTACGGGGTCTTCATGAGTGATATCACGCCTTCAAAGTGCCTCATACCTGGAGGCGAACGGCCTCCCAACCAGGCTTTGGCAGTCGCCTGTTTGCTCGTATGGGGTACGTCCGTTATAGAAATATCCCATTGTTCCTCATGGTTTTAAGGTATTCATGATTATGTTCTTTTGGCTCAAGTTGTGTTTTATGAAATGTGACTTTCACATTTTATGACTATGACAAGTTTACGAATATTTTGGAAGTATTGCGCCTTTTACGATATACTTAATGCTACCATATGATCATGATGTCCTAATTCTATAACTTTTATATTTTTCAGCATTTTTTTTCATACCTACATACTCAAGACACTTTCCAAGTACCGACTCACATGGCTGTGGATCCGGCCGAGGTTCAACATCGTTCTTAGCTTACAAGTTTCAGCTTCGCTCTCACCTGAAGGGTGAGCGTCCTTATGATTCGAGGCTTAATGTTCTAATCTTATTTACCTTTGTTCTCGTAATGTTGGGGTTAGCCTGAGTCTTATCTCTTCAACCCGCTTCATAGAATTAGAGGCTTTAGACCTATGGATAGTATTCAGCCTTTTATGTTTGGATCTTGTAATGTTGTTTGGCTTCATGTTACGATTTTCGCTAGTTCATGACTATTGCTAAGCTTTATGCTTTATGCGTATGAATTAGAGATATGCTCACGCCTTGGGTTGACTTGGTCATTCAAGCCTTTGTCCCGTGTCTACGATCCGGGTGTACTCGGTCGTGACAATCGGCTTAGCAACACCTTCCCAACCCAAAGAATGATGGCCACCGGCATGGCTATGACGACAAGGAGTTGGTAAAACCACAATCGACTTCTTCAAGTTGTAGCTGAACGGAAGAAAGAGTGTGCATGATTGAGGAGAATGATAAAAGCGCGAGATAGAGAATGTTGGAGTTGTTATATTCTATAGGTGGCAAAAACCGACATTGTCAAGAAGGAGCAACTAACTTGTACCAAGTTATCCCACGACCACCGCCATCGCTCCTCAAAGAATGAAGAAAAGGGTAAAAATGGTAAGTTCCAAAATTCCTTTCAATGCTTAAGCAACTATCTGTGAACATACTATTGTTTGAGGCATTGGAACAAACATGCCGGGATATTCTAAGTTTATGAAGGACTTGGTGAAACAGAAGAGGTTTGTATGCTATGAGCCGGTAGACAATATACATCACTATAGTGCCATAACCGCACAGTCCTCGTTCAAAAGAAGGAAGCACTCCAGTGCTTTCATCTATACCGTGCACCATTGGCAATGTCGAGTTCGAAAGGGCAATTTGAGATCTCGGGAGGTAAGCATCAATCATGCCCTTGCGTATTCAAGAAGGTTTAGAGCCCCAAACCGACCACTGGGCCATCACATTTACACAGACCGTGGAAGAAGCCAATGGGATCTTGTTCGATATAACGTTTAAGGTGGACAAATGCTTATTCCTAGTAGACTTCGTGGATTTTGGATTGCGAGATTGTTTATGAGGTCCCCATTATTCTAGGGCATCCATTCTTAGCTATGGGAGGGCCTTAGTAGATGTGGAGGCCGGTTAGTCAAGTTTAGACTAAAGATCAAGAGGCCACTTTCAACATCTTCGTGTCAATGTTGCAACTCAAGAAATTCACCTGTAATCTTAGCACTAGAGGATGAATATGAGTCACTTGACGAATTTTGAGTAGTCAAGAAACTTGCGTCATGTTTACATTAAATCGTGCACGCTAGAAGGCAATCCAAGTGGTGGCTTGCGGGCCACCAGAATGCGGTCAGCAACGCCAAATCAAGTGCTTCGGGAGGCAACCCAAGCGATCAACTAATGTGTGCTCGCAGTGTGGAAAACAAAACAGGGAGGGCGTGAAAAACCGCCGAAAGGGTAAATGCATAACCCCGCATGACTGACAAGATTTTGCCAAGCCGTAGTGTGAGGCGTGGTGAGGTCTGGGGTGATGTATTTCAGCAAAGACCTACGAGTCATCATATGGACTGTATCCAACTTGCACGAATTTAGATGTATCTAGGTCCGTGTGCAAATTTTCAAAATTCCGACTTACAAGTCCAAGGGACGAGTCAGAGGCTTCCTACGACTCATGGTATGAGCTGGACGTGGTCAAAATTCAAATTCACTCCGACTTCACCTAGATTTTTCAAATCTTCCCTTCCCTTATTTTAAACCCAGCACTCCAAGACGTACCTCTTCCCATGCAAACAAACCAATGAACGCTCCCTACCTATGAATCCTCACACTCGTGGACTAAAAATGCAAAGAACTCACGAGCAATTTCTTGCCACTAAACTAAGTGTTCGACCCACATTCTGATTACCAATTCCTAAGAAAGAATCAAGTAACTATTGCATCAATATAAAAAAACCTTAACGCTTGGAAGTCATAACCGGCTAACATCCCTATAAGTCGGGTTTTTTCTTTTGAAAATTTGGAGAAACAATGATCGTGGATGTTATTGAACTATGTGCGATTGGTAAAACAATATATTTGGGATAAACTTGTAAATTGAAGCATTCAAACTTGAGCTAATGGGTAGTGATTGAAAAGGGGAGGGATGACAGTGTTAAATCAATTGAATGACATTCCTATACCTAGGGAAATCAGGAACCCAAACAGGAATAGAATCCCCGCAAACCGGAAAAAATTGAATAAATCAAGAAGTGGTACCAAACATAGTACGGTTCGTGGTTTGTCGGGCATTTAGTCGTACCGTGCATTCGTAGCTGTGACTCCAAATAGGGCTAAGCCGATGAGGCGTAAGAGTCCTTCCTACGATTCATGGAATTGACTCCAGGGCCATACCACGAGTCATGGAAAAATATAGAGAAATGGTAGTGTAGGGGCATTATCAAATGACTCAAGGTACCGATCGTACCTTCGTAGTATGAATCGCATATGTGAGAGTCATAAAGTGCATACAAAGTAGTTGGGACTTCATACGAGTCGTACCCATGGTACAACCCAGAATGCCGACCCGGCGGTGGCTGAGAATTCAAATTTTCTCTAGTTTTTCTTCGATATGGAATTCTAATCCTCTTCTCACAAAGAAAATGACAATGAAGCACAAATCATCAAAGCAACTACCCAGAACATTACATGATGAGACATCTAAGTCTAAGGCCGAGCAAGCGTGAAACTCCCTAGTGGTTCTGCTGGAGGACACAGGGCATATACTTTTAGAAACCGATGGAACTAGAACCACGAGAGAAAAAGCAAAAGCACAAGTGAAGCAAACACGCTACAGCCCGCTCAAGCTCCTCGGCCCGAGGAGGGTTTAGAGAAGGTAATCGTGGAGTCGAAACGACTTCAATGCGTAAGGCGGTCCGATGAGACCTAATCCGGAGAGGCAAGTGGCAACCATGACTCAGGAGGAGGCCTGACATGCCACGCGGGGCTTACCCCATCCGCAGAGAACTGCATACTAGTGGAGAGTATCGGGAGCTAGAGAAATTTATGAGCAGGGAATCTCTCTCTCACCGCCAAAAATAAGCCAAGGCGAAATCCAGAGTTAACCGCGGATCCTCACAAACTCACCGAATGAAGTTTAGGAGATGAAATGGATATTCGATTCTATGGTTTTCGAGTAGATGGACAAGACTCTAGCTTAGTATACCGGAGAATTGGTCCGAGAGTTCGACAACAACTATTTGGACACCATGGAGAAAAAGGCGAAGGAGGGTAGAAAATAAAAGTCTAGCCCCGATCGAGTGTTTGGTTCGAGGATGAGAGGTAGACATATCGAGCATACCATCTCTTTGGTTCTATATGGACCACAGCTTGTGCTTGTACGTATGATGCCTCCGAGTATGATTACAGGTGGAGGCAAAAGGGAAGGCATCGTGAATTTGGATTGTAGGAAAGGCAGAGGCAATGAATGGTTAAGTAGTATGATTTGAGAATAAGTGGAAGAAGTTGAGTGGGTTACAGGTGGAAAGTAGGTGACAAAGAACTCGCTTAACTTCATAGCAAAAGGTTGTTGGACACTAGTACGCCACCGGTTAGCACCCACGGCCAATTAAAACACATTTAGTGCCGACAGAGTATCTTTGTAGCATGCCTCATGTCTCGTTATCTTATCAACATCCCGAGGATCGCCGTTGTAGGAGATACGAGTCCTGTAGTGGGAGTGTGAGCAAAGACTATCCCATTCCCGAGTCTTGTATTCAGATTCATGCATAGAGGCAAAGGGGTGCCACACATGGGGTGAGGGAGCGCCTGATCGGGCTGCCGAGGATCGTAGATATCGACCTTATCCGGGATGAGATGAACTAAAGTGAAGCTGCTTCCACTTCTCACGGAAATTTCATCAAAGGTATCCAATATGGGGCACAAGTGAATGCCCCCACCTTACAGAGCAGAGCAATACACCGGCCACAATTGGTCATCATTCAAAGTCAGCTCCTGGCCTCCTTCACCGCACCACAACCTAGCGTGCGTACCAAACTTCCAGCAGGCATACTTTGGTGCCTTGGGACTTCCTCCGTAAACTAGCCAAATGGTTGGACAATGGCTAAACAAAATGTCAAGTTATGATGGAAAACGAAAGCCATGGGTCAAAACGAAGATAGATACAACAACTCAAAGCCCTACATGCTTGCTTAGATAGATTTGAAAGTCATTTCAATGTGCACATGGCAGAGAAGACAGACACCAACAGCCTTCCGAGGGAGTTGGGGGCCATTCGAGCCCAAGTAGCGGAGTTGTCATCATGATAATATGTAAAGTCATAGCAGCTCCCACTCTGCCAAACCTCGATGCGTAACTCACGAGGAGCCGATTTATAGCCGCTCGGAGATAAGGGAAGAAAAGCTTCGAGGATGTTGGAGAGGAGAGTCCGATGAAGAGAAGGAAGAATGAAAGGATAGAGCGCAAGCGTTAATAGCGAGGCGGCATCATGACACATATATATCGAGCCGCAGGAGCGAGCTAGGAGGAGCAGTGTAGCTCCACTATGACTCAAATATCTGCTGCTGGTCGTGACCCTTCTAGTAAGCCACCTTTCAGCCCCGAATAACACAGAGGCCGTAGAAGCGACCAAGACTACCGAGGGGGTAACCACTCCCCATATAGATACTTCATTGAGTGCGCCCGGCCACCACTAGCGCCACGATTGCAGCATAAGTACCTCCTCCGTAGGACGGCGTAGCGCGTAGCGCCATTGCAAAGTGTTCCTTCCATGTACTTGTAGTTCATGCTTCGGGATGAAGAATTTTCAAAAAGGGGAGGGGTGCACTTTTGATTTTTGGGATTTTGATTCGCTCCGAGGGTTTTTCTTGCCGTGTGTGTTTTTTCCTCTGCATGCTATCTAGTAGAACCCAAGATGTTTAGAGTTTCTAGTTTCTTATTTTGTGATTTTTGTTTAATTAGGAAATAACTTAGGAGTACTAACCAATGAAAATGCGCTAGTTTTGATTTTTCAAAACTAACCCCGTTAAAATTTTTGATGCATTAGCTATGTATTTGCGACAACATGCATGATTTCAGTGAATCTTTTGATGTCATTTACTTTGTTAGTAATGGTGGAGTCTTGTTACGCCATGTGTAAAACCAAGGACAGTAAAGTGAATATAAGTCATGTGCCATGAGTGAGTGAGGTGTAATACTTAGTTCAATATTGTCTTGAACATGTAGAACTTACCCGGCTGTTTCGTATAGGCTATGGATGGTTGGTTAGGATATGATCATAGCCATTCTTGTTAAGCTCACTTTTAGCCTAAATGACCCTACCAAAATCATATGATTCCTTTTATCCTAATTGTGAGCCTTTAATTAACCATTTTTTCTTTGATTAAACTGATGAACCAGAGCTATTTTTTATAATGAACCCGTTTTTTCCCCGATCTTCTGATGTTTATGAACTCAAACATAGGAAAAATGCCTAAGCTGAGGGTGGCTAGAGTGGACAGCATAAATGTTAAACGAAAAGGGAATAGCAGAGAATGAGGTTAAAAATAAGGTGTGGTGTAAAGGAAAAAAAGAGAGTTGAAAATTTTGAAAATCTTGAAAAGGAAATTCACAATAAAAAAGAAAATGCTAGAAAAAGTTGAAAATACACCAAACCCATACAAATGCACATAAAAGAGGTGAAAAAACGGAATGAAAGAAATGAAAAGAATAAAGGGTGAAATAGGTGAATGGTGAAGCCACTGCATGTAGTGCCAAGGAAGGGATAGTCACTATAAAATCTTTCTCATATTTATCATGTCCAGCCCTAAAGCCTACATTACAAGCCACAACAAGTCCTATAGTGATCCTAATTCGATTTTCTGATAAATTGAAGCAGAGAAATCCAAGTGGTAAGCCTATGGTATTTGATACATAGTACTGAGACTTCTTTGTGAGAGTGAGCATCTTTCTTGTTTAGTCCTTACGCAATATCTGACACTATATCCGTGAGTGGGGACTTCATTTGTTGTGAGGGCACATGAATTACGTTTACTTTTATCATCGATCTTTGCAAAAAGAATCAAGATGACTTGATTGCCTCGTTGTAGCTAGATGACATGTCTTGATCCCTATTTTAGCATGTTTTGTGGTTGCTTGTAGTACATTAGCTGATGTCGGTTCATGGAAAAGGGTCAGAAATTGTTTAATTTATAGTGCAAGTTTTGTTTAGTATAGCCGTAGTATCCTAGGTTTATTTTCTACTTGAGCATCGTATTTAGTTTTTCTTTTGTTTGCCTTGGACATGCAAAAGTCTTAAGTTGAGGGTGTTGATGTGCTGTGAGTTTACAACACTTTTGACGTTTTCAAAACTAAGAAAATAGCATGGACTTAGGTATATTTATATGGATATAAGGCATGTTTTCTTCGTGGTTACAAGACAAATAGGTGTTGGAGCAACAATGGGCAAAAGATAGCCTGAAAGTGTAGAAATAGGCTTAAGTCACGCTTCTTAGTATGAGCCGGTAGGATGGTGCTACATTTAGTCGTACCGTAGGTTTAGATGTTTGTAAGGTCTGTTGAAGAATGCATCCTACTACTCTCTAAAGACGAGTTGTATAATGCTTGTATGGGCCGTAGTGTAGAAGTCGGGAAAGATTCGTAAGATTTTGGTAACAAGAGGCCGTAACTCTTGATACGATAGGCGTATGAGTCGTGGTATCAAGGTACCACTGCTCCATAGCACTGTGAAGAACTTCAGAAAACTTGAAAAGTCTCCAAAGTCAAGCAATGGCTACGCACGAATCATAGGAAGCATGCATATGTCATACCAAGGTCCAACACTAGCCAAATTTCAAATTTTCTGCACTCAAAGACATATCGGAAGTTAAGGTACGACCGTACATGCTTGCTACGGTCGTAGGGAATGGTCGAGACACATGCGTCTTCAGTTATGGAAATTACCCCATTAGCCTAGGAAAATGATTTTTATGTCTGTATAAATAATGCTTTTATATTTTATCTTAAAGAGAAATAATTATAACTCATTAGAAAAGCGTGAGATAACATTAGGGGACGTGAGAATTGAGGGTTCAGACACGATAGAATTGAGTTTATTGACTTGTGATCAACCTTTTTCTTGATTTTCTCTTGATCTTCATATCTTGTTCATGTGGATTTTTACTGATTTATACAAAGAAGTTTTTCTGTCATCCATAATTGTAAGTATTGATTTATGTATTTAACTATGAATGCAAATCACAATCTTTCAACTATGAGAGGCTAAAACCTCCATAGCTAGGGTTGTGGGAACCATGATGGATTAACAGGCTAGGGTTACATAAAATGATTCACGACCAATGCTGAAATATTTGTATTGTATTCTCTTCATGCTTAAACATTTCTTAACTATACAACGTTAGGACTTGCCCGAATTCTTTACTTTCTTGAGCCCAGAGAGGTAGAGATTTGGAAAAGAGAATTACAACTAAGCCTTGATCTTGATGATCATTGTATTAACTTGAGATGTGGTCATAGAATAGCAAATTTGGGACATATTTATAACGGTTACTTTGCAATCGCTCATGAGACCACCCTTGATTGAGTATAGTCATTCAATAGGGACGTAACTAGTCATTTGAATGAACCTTAGTTACGCTCTACAAGTAAACATTGGTGATGATCACATGTATATCCAAGAAGCTATGAACCCAATGGGAACACAAACCCTAGTTATCTTTCATCCTTGATTTCAATCAAAGTTTTAACAATTGTGTTTAATTATTGTTTACTTTAGAACCCCCCAATTTGGGAGTAACTACCTAACAAGTTCATCACTATCTTTATTCTAGAATTCTTCCATCTTCCTCGCGGGTTCAACCCCAACCCTTAGTTGGATTATTGCTGATAATGTCCGTTCATACTTCGCAGAAGGTATGGTTTGAGTGTTATCGCACCGGCACGGGTTCTACAATTGACTAAGGAATAACATGCATGTAACTAATCCATATTGAATATAACGTAAAAGTCATTCATATCTAACTCCACTAGGCTCCAAGGGAGGTGACTTCGAAGAATCTTGATAAGCAATTTTTGTACACCCGTTAAGCAAACCTACTTGCCGATTGTGAGTAGAGACCGAGAAGGGTTTTGATAGGATTTGGGACTCTAATTCCGAAACTAACAAAGAACATAAGGAGTCACAAAGATAAATTAGCCCTAGATCTAACAATGCATACACATCAAGATGAAATACTTGTAACATACTAGTGACCATTCTTAGAGAGACCTTCTTACTCCTAGAGGTAAGATAGAGCACAAAAACCTATTCTCGCACCGACCGCCACCGCACTAGAAAGAGGTGACTCCGGGCCGAGGTGGGCAAGCTCTGAGCCGCCAAGTGGAGGCCGAGGCATGATCTCCAACGTTACTCCGTTCCAGTCAAGGGAAATCTCTAAGCATATTTCCCAGCCCCACACCTAAAACAAGCATCCGAACCAACCAAAAACTCTCCAGTGGTGGTTCTTACCATACCTCTTATGTAAGCTAGGAAAGTGTGATCCCTCGTCGTGCTTCCTCCGCTAGAGCCCGATGCTCTACCCATTTTATCATGATTGGGTCTCGGGACGAAACATTGGTCATCGATGGAGCTAGGTCACGTCAGTGAGACTGCGGGCAATGCTCAACACAAGAACTGCAACTAGAACTGCACATAACTCCCCGTCCCGGCCCTCTTTGCCTCTCTCTCCTTCTTCTTGGTATTCTCCACCTCTATCTGGCCGATTATAAGGATCAACTAGGAGAAATCTATGTCATTAATCAACATGTAGGTCTGTACTCATCAAAGGAATTTTCCACTCCATTCACAATCATGATTATACTGGAAAGCCTCCATCCGCAACCATCTTTTTGGTGCATATTTAGACAATCAAGTACACCCAAGGCATACTCCCGGGAGAGTCTTGTGCTCTTCTAAGCATGAAAACCCGCCGCCACTCTCCGCCCTCCCTTAGGGCATGTCAAGAGCAATATGAGTCATCCAACCCACAAGAATTGCCCAACTCTCCTACCGTATTTCCACTATCAAAACCATAAAAGAGTAACCCTTCAAATGATAGAGAAAGCAACCGCACTCTCCTTTGTTATCCCCGATGACTCAGATGATCTTCGCACCTCCTCAATAAATTGCATTTGGTCCTTATCCACCTTTGACCCTAGGAACTCTAGTGGGTTTATCTTGAGAAAGTCTCCTACTCTCGCTTCTACCGCGTTCCCATTATGGGAACATGGGTCACCGCCCCGCCGATTGACCCGAGCAATCATGTGCCAATATCTAGAATGTCGTGCCGAACGCAAAGATGAGTAACCTCGGCTTCTAGCAAGGGATCCACTTAAGCTAGTGAGGCCGACCTGATGTATCTCCACAATGCCATGGCTATTTCCATTGCCATTTCTCCTTCCACTTACTCAACATGGAGGCATATTTCGCAAACACCTATAAAGAGACTGAGTTAAGATGAATAGCGTAGTATTTACTTCAGCACGACATGGATCAGCTTAAAGAAGGAAAATTTCCTAAAACGCCTTGCAGCCTCTTCCCCATAAGTGTGGCGCACTTCTCACACCCTAGGAAAATACTCTGGGAGCAACATAGCTGCACACCCTAGAACACACCTAAACCTTTTCTATGATACCAAGTTTCTCACGACCCCAGTTGGGACCCCTAGATCGATACAGGTGACTTAGAACAACTAATTTCTCAAAGATAACCCATGGCATGTACATAGAAACTAAAGAGCATAAACAAAGAGGAAAAATATAACTTACACATGAATATGTAGAAGTTCATATAGCATAAAAGTAAAAAGAAGAGTGATGAATCCAATAAATTAATCAATCCAACAAATGTATGTCCAAAGCTGAAGCCAGAGATGGACCGATGAGACAACCTCCCAACTACTCGCTAATTATAAAGCTTAAATAATAAAATACATAACTCTAACAATGTCCTTGGTAGATTAGGAATCACCAACAAATGGTTGAACTGACCGTAAGTGGAGCAGGCCAACAATAAGACCGGAAGTTCCGGATTACCAACCTATATCATTAAAATGATATAGCATAGAATATGTGCTTGTTTCAATGTACTGAGGATGCGAGGTAAGGAAAATAGGCTAATAAAATGCATAAATAGGACATAAGAGTAGGACATTTCAAACATGAAGCAATAGTCAGAATTTAAGCATGAGGGCTCAAGGTCTTGAAAATAGTTCCGAGGCTAGTCATAAATATACTCATAAGGAAAAACCTTAAAAATATAACTGGAGCCAAATTATCATACAATGATGAACATGCTTAAAACAGGCACAGTGGGAGGATTTATCATGACCAACACCATCATGATGGGAGTTTATACGATGCCCCAACTATCTTGCCTAGCGTAGCTTCCCAAGCTTGCCAAACAAGGGATGATGACATGGCTTGATCACTATAGAGACCCCGTAGGGTTAACATGAGTATAGTCCTATGATGGCACATAGTTCTCGAGGTCCGGGTTCCTCGTAACCCCGACCTACGGAGCTAGATACTACTCCCAAAACATGCACATGGATCATAAAGCAATCATGAAACATACTTGAAAATACTTAATTCGCTTAAAATCATACGATATATGAACGTGCTTGAAATACGTGAACTAGCCACAGGGAAAGAGGTCCGGGTGAGTCGCCCATAAACATAAACATGATACTTGTAAAAGTTATGCATACATGAGAAAGTCAACATAATTGAAATTCATGAATTCATGAAGTGTTCTTATAAAAATCATAAATCATGATCATGATACATAACTCAAAACTTGAGAGTTGATATCAAAAGAAAATCATGGGATTTCAATATAAGGGAATTTAACCCTCGAGTTCATAATCATGTGCTTGTAACTTAGGAATTTAAATTTCATGGAAGGCTTGATAGGAATATAAAACCCTAATCGTAAAATAATCAATTTGATCAAGAAAGCTAATCCCATGGATGAATCATGGAGGAATTTACCAATATCCAATCTTAGCCCTAGAATTTTGGAAATTAGGGCACGGGAATAGGAGATCATGATTTTGATGATAAAAAGGGGAATGAGGGTAGAAGAAACCCCACCGACAATCCCCACATACCTTGGATTCACTAATTTCTTAACTTAGCTTGAGACCCCAAGAGAATTTGTGAAGATGAGAGTGAAGAATCCTAGTTTGTTCTTGTGAGCCTTGAGGGATCTTGATCTTCTAATTAGAGTTCTAGGAGTAGAATGAAAGTTCTAGAGTGAATATTCCCCGTGCACTCTTTCCAAAGTTTAAAAACATACTTAGGGACTAGGAGCATAGAAATTATGAAAATGCCTCTTAATGATTTGACAAGAAATTGACACTACTCAATCACCAAGAGTGACCTAATGAGTTGTTAGGCCACTTGAAGACTCATAATCTAGCCTCATTTCCACTACTAGAATTTTCCTATTTCAATTTTCCCTCGGCACACCACGGGTTGACTCAATGAATCATCCTCAAATACATCCTAAAACACTAGAATTGAACCTTCACCAATTACCGCATATCATACGGGTCATAAAATGCCTCGTGAGGAGTCCTAATGACTCACATCACCTATTACAACATCTCGAGATAACATTTTCTTCATCTTATGCATACACAACAGGCTGGCTGTGGTTTCAACGTGAGTTTTGATTAGTTATTTTCTTCATAGGGCTGAGTTATTTTAACGTGAGTTTTGAGTTATAGTTTTGGGTAGGTGTTAAGCACCCCCGTAAATCTCGACATGTAGACTATTTACATGTTGTAGAGTTTTGAATGCCATACATTCTAGGAAAAGGCTCTGGGAAAGACCGGATAAGTGACTCATCAACCATCGCGGGAGGGAGTCGGGGCAGAGCTCCTCCGCGATGGCAGCTGCGTTGCCACGGAGGAGGGCCTCCGATGGTAAAGGCATGTCAAGGCCTTGTCCAGCCCTCACTATATAAAACCCCTCCAATTCGGTTTTAATGATAAAATTCTTATAATTTTGTAGAGAAAACAAGAGAAAACAATGGAAGAACGAAGATTCCTTACCTATATTCATCCGATTACGCTCACAAACACGGTCCAAACTCAAATTAACTCCGTATACCGAAGTATTAGGCAACGAGGAGCATTCCTACGGTTTAGTTTCGTGAAATACGCCCGGCAAATCGTGTTAACAGTTAAGGTAAGTGGAATTGCTCCAAATTAGTGTCAACATACTCCTACCCCTAGCGAGTGTTTCTCCTTTCTCCTCGACCTTCGAGAAATAGCGAGTTCTAGACCATTTTTCGATAAGCCAAAAGTTTCAATTATATATATATTAAAAGTGATATTCTCTTTCAGAATATTAATGTATTTAGTTTTAATTGATATAAATATATATGAATGCAAACTTGGGAGAAATAAAGGGCAACATCGACCGTAGCTACGCCGCTAGTCAGAGTCCTGGTGCATAGCAAAGCTGGGCTTCTGAAGATAGCAATCCCAAGATAGTAAACAAAGTAAAGTCTAGAAGAGGGAACCTATAAGTCGAGAATTGAGTCCGGGCAAGATGATTCACAGGCATGTTTTATTATTATGTTGTTTCGTAATAAAAGTTAGTAAAGCAATATCGATGCGTCGATAATATTTCGTATAGCAAGATAGCTTAGTATGAGAATCGCTTAATGCAAAAAAGAGTTCGTAATAAGAAATTAGAATACTAGTAGTTTGAGATCGAACATGTCATAAAACTGTGATTATTATTTGTTGAGACCTATTTGTGTCGTGGAGGGAACCCTTAGAGCTTCCCTTTGCCACCCCAGGGTTAATAGTTGTGTCGACTCACCCCGAGAGGATACGTCACCAAGGAGTGGCATGCCGCCGCAAGATCAAGATGGGATGCATTCTTACACGGGCCGTATCGCATAGCATTATAGCTTACCCTCGTCGAGCGCCTTGCGCCTAGGGGGCAGACATGTGACATGGCGTATATAGATACGTGATACGTATTGGCGCTTTATACATGTGAGTCCTTCGGACTCGCATACGCTTATAGTCGGGGCCCAGAGCCCAAGCCACCTGTGGGGCCTGGAGGTGCTCGTAGTTAGTAGGCGTAGTGGAGTGATTTACTTTTGGATGGTTTTGACACGTGGGGTAGGGGTATATAGATTGTGTGTTGGTTGGCACCTTCCGGCTTATGGGGGATGGTATAGGTCATTATGTGTTATATATGTATATACATGTTATTTATTAGCTGATAGACAACAGGTCGCCACGTCGACAGGTATGCTTCTACCTTACCTTCAGTACAGATAACCTTATTTGAGATCCCGCTAGTCTAGACAGTTTCAGATACTTTCTATTTTTTAGAATATCTAGTATTGTTGCTTATATTCAGTTATGCTCAGTTTTCTTTACATACTCGGTACTAGTGGTACTGACGCCTGTTTGGGGCGCTGCATTACTTTCCTGCCGGTACTCATAGACGAGGAGCCGATCCCTCGTGATTCCAGCCAGCTCATAGAGTCATCAGCTCCTGTCCTCCAAAGCTAGACAGCTAGAGGTCTATTTCCTTTCTTTTGTTCTATAGTACGGGTAGGTCGGGGCCCTGTCCCGACCATCTTATCAATATTCTTAGAGGCTTGTAGACTGTATATATTTCCCTGTGGTTAGTTGTGCCGGTCGTGTGGGGCCGTGCATATATTTAGTTGTTTATATTGCCCGTGTGAGGCCTTATTCAGTTGGTAGTGGTGACCTTGTTGGTCACGTAGCTGTTTAGCATCTGTTATATTGATTCAGAAATAACTAGTCAGCATTGTGGCCTTGTCAGACCGTATAGGTTCCCTTATATTAAAGAGATTCTGGTCAGCTGTTGTTGTGTAGAGGTGGCTATAGGCCTAGCCGGTCGGGGGCTGTATTTACAACCGCTATATAGCCCATTGATTCGGTGAATCAGAGTTAGAGCCAGCCAGGCTCCAGAAGTGATTAGGCTCAGTAGTCTAGTAGTCCAGGTCCTAGTAGGACACCAGGTGCCAGTCATACCCCCCAAGACGGGGCGTGACAGTAGGTCAGAGCCCTTTTCCAGCCATCAGTTTCAGTTTACTCTTTAGAGTATTTGTGGACTTAGTATGCACAACATTGTTTAGTTTGTGGCATTGTCGGCATTTCAGTTAGTTTTTGGTTAAGGTTGAGACCTTATAGGTCCAGATGCCTACTCCAACTATTGTGATAGATGGTTGATATGCCAACATTTGAAAACACCTTTGATTCTATTAACTATAAATAAATGTGAGTTCTTGAGCAAGTTTTGTTAGATTTGATTGTGATGTGTTGGTGTATAGGAAAATACTCTCAGGATCAAAGATGGTTTGAAAAAGGCTTAGAAGCTCAAAATTGAAGGCCATTCTGACGGACTGTCAACACTATGATGGCCTATCAATTCCAATGTTAGACTCCAAAAGTCCAATCAAAGGTACATTTGAAGGTGATGGCTCATCAAGCCAGTGACGGAGTGTCAAACCCACCATTAATGTTAAGCAGTGACCATACAAAAAAAAGTTATTTTGATGGTTTATGTGACGGACCATCAACCATTTGAAAAACCATCAACATGGTGTCAGTTCGGAGAAAGTTTTTTGAACTACTGGAAAAGTAGCATGTGACAGTACAAGTGATGGACCATCACCCGTTTGACAAACCGTCAGCTCTAGCATTAGGTGGAAAGCGTGCTTGCATTTTAAAGTATAATTCTTTAATTATCTTGGACTATTAATAGCATAATTAGGTTATTTTTCATTACTTTTGGAGAGAAAAAGACCTACTTTGTACATTACATTCTGAGAGTTTTTGAAAGATTTCATCTCTTTTTTGTAAGTTAAATCTTCTTTGATGAATATAATTGTTGTTGTGATTTCAATTATCATTTGTGGCTAATTTCACTACTAGGGTTTTGTGAATCAATGGTAGATTAACATAGTTATGGTGATTGATGTGTAGATTAGTCTTGTGTAATCATATGCATTATAACTTCTTTCATTTTGAATGATTTCTAATGGTTGCAAACATTAGAATAAATCATAGATTTGACTTGCTTGAGTAAGAGGTATATGTAAACCCCAAAAGTTTCTTAGACCAAAGCAAGACTTGGAATGAAAACCCATAAAAGAAACAAGAAAATTTTGTCTCAAAAACGACTCAACCAACGATTCGTTCTCAGTAACGACAACTCATTGTCTTAGTCATTATCAGCCTCTGTAGATTCTTTCCCCATATTCAATGAGCAATTCAATGAACCATTGAGACAATTAATGAGTCATTGTTTTATCTATTGGTAGCAGTCCAGAAGCCTGTCAAATCCTTCGTTAAGATAACAAGCTAGATGATGAGTCGTTATTTGGTGTAACGACACATTCTTTAAAGCCATTGAATGACTCCAGAAAATGCTAAATTTTCCCCTGTGATAATGGATGGAAGCAATGACCCTTTTTTTCAAATAATGTGTCATCCTATCCGTTCATTGGGGGATATTCAGATATTGTTTAAAACTCTTTCAGTAACAAAGAGTGGAACCAACGACTTCTTGTTTCATTTAATGAGTCATTGTTCCTTTTCGTTGTTCAAGTCTAGTAACTAGAAATTTTATCCCCAGGACAAAAAGACTGGTCCCAACGAGTCGTGGTCACAATCAACGACTCACTGTGTGACCCATTGAGTCAGTAGGGGCAGTTTTGCAGACTTCTTCTCAGGAGCATTTTTGTAACTTCTTCCTATTTTAACTCCTAAACTACATCGTTTGGGGTGTGGTTAGAGGGAAATTAAGGGAGTTACTCAATTTTCCCCTCTCATTTCTCTCCCAAGCCTATAGGACGATTGTGTATAAGTTAGAGAATCTCCTTAGCTCTATGTTTGTGTTCTATTCAAAGTGCAGTAGATTTGAAGAGTTCTTTTTAGAAATTTCTTCTATAGGTATATGGGACATCAACAAGGGTTCCCTTTCACCCTTTTGTCCCAAATTATTTTTTTTTTAAATTATTATTTCCAGCCCTGCAGATGATTAGAAGCTAGGTTTTTAAGTCAGCTTACGAATTCCTTAATGTTTATGATGCTTTAAGATTTCATGATTATTACTAGCTAAATTTCATGTCTTGGTTTAATTTACACAATGTGCTTTCCTATCCCTGATATTTAACATGATTTTTTTGAATAAAACTTGTATGATTTAGAATTCAGATACAAATATTATATTATCATGATATTTTCTTTTGAAATTATGAATTTTAGCACAAATGCTTTGATAAAAAGTCAATGCTTTTAGAATATTCAGTCTTAGTAATATTTTTAGTACTCTGTATATTCAGTAGTATCCGTTTATCAGCATGTTCGTTGTTCTTTAGACTTTCTTAGAACACAGTTTCTTTTAGGTCGTTAGACTCTCGGAACACTTCTTGATATGTAGTTCTGTCTTTGTCCTAGGATGTCAGTTTTGAGCTATCAGATATAATTAGGTTTTCAGTGGGAGTAATTCTTAGCACCGAGCGGGTTGGGGTTCAGTGTGCCTAGGTTCCCAGAACTACATTCCATTGAATGTTATTCGCCCGAATGGACCCCAGATAGTGATCACATAGCTCAGCCACTATATCTGCAAAGGTATAGTCGGCTCTTTTCGACGGGGTGTATATATCGACTCAATGTTTAGCTCACGTGGTTATATGTTCATTATAGGCTCTCCCACAGTATAGTATAGTCAATGTCCTCATTCAAGTCTAGTGTATTAGCTTTCAGGATATGCTTATGACCCTAATTCAGTTTATTAGTTCTTATGGTTTTCCCATAGATGTCAAGACTATTTACAGTATTTATATTTTTAGATAGTGTCTCTACATGCTAAATTCTATTATGAGCTACTGGTATATTTCATACTACGTACATTCAAAGTACTGATTGAATATTTTTATGTGTTATATCATTTTATGATATAAACTTAGGTACCAACCTCGACACCGCAACTAGTTTTCTCAGCGACTTTCCAACAGTTGACAATGGTGAGTCCTCAATTGACGAGGGCTGGAGCTTTCATCTTCCACTTGTTAATTCAGTTTTAGTTCCAGACATTAGATTTAGCTGGGGGCTTGTCCTACAATCTCATCCCTCTATTAGAGGCTTTCAAACAGATAGTCAGTTACAATGTCATCTTGGTGTCTTAGTATCATATTTCATATGTATTCATTTACTCAGATTACTTTGTGATACAAACTAGTTTTTCCATTATTTTAGTTGTGCTTCCTCTTACTATTATTTTACAGTAGATCAGTCTTAATAGAATTATGCTTTGCCATGAGTTTGCTTAGGGTCACTTGTGATCCTAAGTACTATGTCGCATCCAGGGTGTAAACTCAGGTCGTGACACACTTGGTATCAAAGTTATGTTTAGAGTGTCCTACGATGTCTTAAAGCCATGTCAAGTAGAGTCCTTTTCATGAGTGTGAAGCACGCCACACATATGAGGGGGAGGCTACGAGGCATTTTTAGGAAAATTCCCTGTCTTAATGATTCTTATTGTGCATAGAGTTTTAGTCTCTAAAATTTGCTCCTAACTCATGCTTTACTCTGTTTAGTTGACGGTGCCTCCCAGAAGAGAAAGTGGAAGAAGGGATGGAAATGCCAACCAGCAAGCCCCACCAGCTCCAGCAGTCCCTCGGGATGATTAGGTGTCACCTGCCAAATTCATGGCTGTCATTCAAATGCTTGCCCAAGTGGTGACCAGCCAGGTCAACCAGTAGGTCATTGTACCTACCAATGCCAATAGGTCTACAACTACTGCCAGAGTCTGGGACTTTACTCGGAAGAATCCTCCAGCATTTCATAGGTCTAAGGTAGATTAGGACCCACAGGAGTTTAGTGACAAGGTTTAGAAGATCATCCAACTCATGGGTGTTACATCGGTTGAAAGTGCAGATTTGGCTGCTTATTAGTTGAAAGGTTTCACGACCCGAACATAGGCCCGAATCTTGACATGGAACCTAGAACCATAAATGTCTCCAAGCCGACCTATGGAATAAACATGATAACTAAGATGAACATAAATATTGTAGAACACTAACATCTTAAATAGCAGAAGTCTGAAGATTTAATAACATCTGAACAATGGAATATCAAAGACTAATCCAAAGCTGAATACATATTATGTCTAATAAGCCTCTACATGCTGACAAGTTGATGCGACAAGTACCCCAACTAGCTCACTAATAGATAGAAACTGAAAGATAATGATAACAAGCTAACTACAAGGTCCTCGAAAGATGAGGACTCACCAACAAGCTGGATGTGCTAACTCTGAGAGCTAACTAGTAGCGGGACTGAGCTTGAACATCAAAGCCTATATCATGAAACGTTATCGCATAGAGTATGCGGTCAGTACTTGAAATGTACTAAGTATGCAAGGTAAGTGAAACAGTTGGATAAGTAAAACTGAAATCATGCATGTGATAAAAATTCCATCATAAGATTCTAAGATAACGATTGCATGCTATTAACTAAAAATATGATTAAACATAAATGAGTGTCATAACTAAATCGAATGACCCAAAGTTGAAAACTAATAATCATAAGCAAAACTAAACATTGGGTCAAACCTGCTGAAAACATAATATCATAACTGATGAACATACATAACTGAAATCATCAGGAATAATGGGAGACTCGTCATATAACCTACATTACCACGATAGAACTTATGTGGTCCTGACTATTACATTCGAGTGGGCAGAGCCGTCCAAAGCCTTACAAAGGCTAAGGGAGATCTCATGATATCAATATCAAGATGAAGGCCCCTCGGGGGCAGGGAAAGCTCATAAGAGAGGTCCCAAAGAATCTGAATAAACCTACATTGGTACGTTTTTCTGAGGTCTGGGGTAGTCTGAACCCCTAGCCTACTTCGTGCTAGACACTACTCCCAAAAAACATGCATATTCTCTCCGTCATTTTTCAACAAATCTGAACCATCATCTTTTGTTGAAGCTGATTATAACAATGTATACATAGTCTAAAAACTTAACACAAGGAGCCTTGGCTCAAAATATACCACAAGCTGAAAAGTGGGAATCTAGACTCCAAAAACCATATGGTAATGAAATATCATGAAATTTAAGTAAATCATGAAACATACTTGAACATATGGCTTGCCCTAACTTAAACATGCTTTGAAATTGGCCTGATAGTCAAAATCTTGCATATAGACATGGATAAATAGAAATCATACTTTCACCATAGACATCTAATCATACTTGAAAACATAGATCATAATCTCAACCCTTCATGAACTTTCATAATTGGGCATCATGTTTTTAAAAATTTGATATCAAAATTTGTAATTGAAATCATCATAGAACATGCCCATTAATCTTAGAACAATGTTACAAACATGCATGGAATTAATCCATGATAAATACATAGAGAATTTCATAAATTGGGTTAAGACCCCATAGATTCATCACCATTGAATTTCATGAATTTAGAAAAGTTCATGCATATAGACATGGATAAATAGAAATCACACTTTCACCATAGACATCTAATCATACTTGAAAACATAGATCATAATCTCAACCCTTCATGAACTTTCATAATTGGGCATCATGTTTTTAAAAATTTTATATCAAAATTTGTAATTGAAATCATCATAGAAAAAGCCCATTAATCTTAGAACAATGTTACAAACATGCATGGAATTAATCCATGATAGATACATAGAGAATTTCATAAATTGGGTTAAGACCCCATAGATTCATCACCATTGAATTTCATGAATTTAGAAAAGGATTTGGGCATGAGAGTGAAGGAATACTCTCATTCATTACCCAACATATCTGGGTACTTTGATTTCACAACCTTCCTTGAATTCCCAAGTGAATTAGGCAAGAACCTAAGGAATCCTCAAGCTTGATCTCCAATGAACTCTTTAAATCTTGCATGCATGGAATAGGAAGGATTAGTATAGGTTAATCACTCTTAAAACTCTCCTAACTGTTCTTAAAACAACGTAGTTTAGGACTTATGGTCTTAGTAATTATGAAAACACCCTTACTAAAATGAAAGAAAATTAGACTCTGCCAGTCACCACGGGTGACATCACGAATCGTGGTGCACACAACGACTCGTTAGGTCCAAGTCATGAAATCCACTACCCAAAATTTAACCTCTAAGTTCTCTCCTGGCCACGACCAACTCCACGAGTCGTGGAGTCACATCACGACTCGTGGCTACCTCCATGGTCGCACCTTGACCACAAACCTTTTCAATCCTCCTCTCACTTCACGAGTCACCTAACGACTTGTGAAGTCTCCCCATGGGTCACTGGATGACTCATCTTGTGGGCCAGACAACATTTTCCTATTTTCTTTAACCCTCTGGTCTGATCTTAGGGACTTTCGAGGTATTACGAGCAAGCGTCCGATCTCCTTGATTACCAAGACCATTCTCCAAAATTCCTTCAAGCTTTGACCCTCCATAATCTTGAGAAGGACCCTCCCTCCAATTTTAAGTGTTATAAGGGGGACCTCTCAACAGAACATAAAGAGATGAGCATCAATTCTAATAATTTGCACCATAGTGCCAACCCTGATTTAGGCCACCGTAGTAATTTAGGTAGTATTGACCTTGACCTTTTGGTTGAGTTCTCCACTACCCTTGATATGATGAAGGTGGGTGTCCTTATTGATAATGCGGTCTATAGCCACCAGATGAGTTGCCAACATAATTGACGTCTTCAACTTGTATGTGAAGTGGCTCCTAAATGGTTGATTTGATATGGAGGAGGGAGCATCCATGGCCATATTGAGCACCACTCACGGCCTTCCTAACGGTATGTACCTTTTTGACCACAACCTCGGCCAATATTTTTGTGAGAAGGGCTATGCTGGTGGTCATGGCGGCCATCATTTGAACATGATCTTTGTTCTTCTTCATCTAGTGAGATAATGAAGGAGTACCCACATTTAGCCCTTTACTTTGATCTCCTCCATGCTATGCACAATTTTACTTTGTGATTGATCCAATACGATGGAAATCTAATTAAATGTCATATCCATGAAACATCCTTCCTTTGCATTATTTTCAATAGAATGGTCAACATGTCCAAACCTATGTAGAACTTCTAAAGCAAAATATGCTCGAGAAACCCGTGGTTGGGCACCTGAAGTATATATTGCTTGAACCTTTTCCAAGCTTTAAAAAATTCCTCCCCAAGGAGCTGTAGAATGTAGCAGATCTTGTCGCACTGCTCCGCCTTCTTACTAGATGGGAACCACTTTTTGAGGAAGACATTCACATGCTCTTTGAATGTATAAATTGAATTCGGAGGTAGCCTGTGAAACCATTCTCTGACTTCTCTGACCAAAGAGTATTTGAATACTCTATGCTAAATAGAATTACCAGAAACATTATTATGCTTGTGGAGGTTGCACACCTCTAAGAAATTCTTTAAACAATGATGAGGGTCGTTATTGGTGGAGTTGTGAAAATGCCCCTCCGCCTTTAGCACGGCGTAGATGCTACCGTCTATCTTAAATGATGTAGAATTTACTCTCAGTGAAAAAATGACTCTTATATAGTCAACTTCATCATTCACATCCAAAAACACATTCTCCATTTCGCCGAGCGTGTGAGCCACAATCCTGTATTAAACAACAAAAACATAAGAGAAGGTAAAAGAATAGTTCTAACATGTAAACTAAACTGATAGGGCTAGATACAGCATATGTCGTACTCCCTGGTAATGGCGCCCTAATATTTGATCCCTCTCAAATCCACTCGAATTGTTAGTAGTGAACATGGTCAGAGAAAATATTGTACCCAACTTGGTGTCGTTGTCAATTCCCAAAGAGACTATGTTAAGACTACTATATCTAGTGCTCGTCAATATAGATTCTCATGTTTTGGCACTATTGGAATTATGATTGGGTAAAATTTAACTAACTACATATATTAAATGCAAAATGCTTAAGGTTAAATCAATTGATAGAAATTACTAGGCATGTGACCCCAATCATAGGTCGATCTCCCTAAATCACCCAATATGTGTAAATTGATAATGGGCTATGGATGAACATGTAAGAAAAGACATAGGCAACCCATGGGTATCTTTCAATAGCACCATAGGTGTCAATCTACTTCACTTTTGTCAAATTTCAGAGGACTCCCTTCTACCTAATATCTTGTTGCCAATTGGAATCCACCTATATCTAGGAGAATCCATTAAACAAGGGTTATGCCTTGAGTTATTGTTGGTTGATGCAAACCCAACCTAAATTTTCTCTTTTAAGCCTCATAAAGGTAATTGGGTAGGATTGAGCAACTTTCTTTACCAATCACACAGTAAAAAACAAAAATAAATCAAATGTTCTTGAGCCCATAATCAATTTTACCAAATTAGAATCATTATAATTCACAATCCAAGATCTGGGTTTAGTTACTCAAAGAAAGAAGAAGAAAAGAAAGTAAGTAATTAAACGTTCTCACCAATGAAATTGCAAATATTAGAAGAAATCTAGAATGTATAAACTTGAATATTCAAAATTACAAAATAAATCTAAGATCTACTATACTAAGGATGAAAAGCAAAGTGTCATATATATTTGTACTCTCTATTGAAAATATTGGGTAAAAGCTCTATGGAAAAAAAATCTATTTATACTATGTCTTAAAAATCCAAAAAAATTTAAACTCGAAGGTCCCAGGTATGCAGGACAGGCCATCCTTTCAAATGATGGACCTTCCTTTTCCCCGGTGATTAAAATCATCCTCGATCAATCAGCTTTCCATCCTTTGATTGGCGAACCTTCTTTAGAAATTACGGCCATATATGGCTTTGTCGATTAAAGTTGGCCTCTATCTCCTCATGGGTCCACCTAGAAGATAGTCCTTTCTTCAATTTGTCGATCAAGGACCTCTTCAAGATTGTTTCTCGAAACATTAGCTTTGGTTGGATAGCTAAACATGCAGACCTAAATGTATATGGAGATAGGCCTAAATATTATATTTATGAATGTGCATATTCTTGCATTTATGACTTCTTCATGGAGTTCGAGGGGGTTTGATTATTGTGATAAAGATGAATAATTTTCTTTGGGATTACTCTGGATGCAAAAGAGACTTTGTTGAACTTTGGAAACACCTAAAACCTAATAAAATATTAATGGACCAAAGAAGTAGCATCCATGAACGTCCTAGGGGAAATCCTAGTGTTGATGAGGCCAAATAGGAATTGAAGAAAGATATAAGAGAGATTATCATCATGTGTTCCTTGATCTAGAAGAAAATTCTTAATGTTGACATTCAATTCTACCCTATATTTAGCAAACTCATGATCTATGGTTATGTCATTCAAACAAAATGAAGCTTATGTACGATGCTATTTAAATTATGTTCTACGAATATGTGTCGAATGGTCAATGCATTCAGGCTATGTTAATGTTACATCCCTAACGCCTCTCATACTTCATTCCTATAGTCCCTTTTCCCCTAATCACATGTTACAAGTAAGATTATGATTATGATAATGATATTGATGAGAGGCCTTGTCCTTTTCTTATGATCCCCCGAACTGATGTCCCATGTTATGCTACTCATGATCTACAAACGCATGTGCTACGCTATCCATGTTTAAGGAAACCCCTACTATGTCACATCCGTTCTATGTCTAAATGTCCCATATGACTTGTTCCTACGAATCATTTCTCAAAATGTATGAAATTTCTTACGATGATGATGTCTATGATTATGACCAAATAAAAAGATAAGTTCTATGAAGAGTTCCTCTTTTCATGCTTGAAATGGGCCAAGAGAATCCATGTGCATGTTATGTACATATTTCTTCATTTTAGGCCCTATATGATGTGTCGTGAGGCTTATGATGATGTTTTTCATAGCTAGCATAGGTTTGAGAATTTTGGATAGCTCTATTTAGAAATAAAAATTTTCCAAAAATTTTAGAAAATCCCCAAGTTAGATTCATTTCATTACTATCATTCGATGATGAATGAAACGATAGGGGAGATATTGTAACACCTCGTACTATTCTACTAAGATTTTAACCGCTTTATGTATGTGAGTAACACTAACCTAGAAAATTTTTGATGAATTATAAGTTCTTGGAGGATTTATCATGAGTTATAATGTGTTTTGGAAGTTTGGAGTTGATTAGAAATTGAAAACATCAACTTTTTTTACTTTTGCCGAGAATGGGTAAAAGTATAGATCGAAGAATTAATCTACGAACTGTACATTGGGTAATAAGTGGACTGGGAGATGACAGACCTATTGTTTCCTAGTTATAGAAACACATACCAACCATACATGAAATGTACGGGCCATATGTGAGAAGGTACAAAGGAACGATAAGAAATGCAAAGTGCATGTCGATTCTACGGGCATGAGGTACGACCATAAAATTGACATATCGATTGTACCAAGCATCATGAGTGAGCTACGAGACTTAAGATATACTTTATCCTATGTTACGAAGCCACATATGGACCATACATAAAAATTATATGTCACACCCCAAAACTATGCTAGCATGGACTGGCACCCAGTAACTTAACTAGCCTGAGTAGACTAGTTCTAGAAAAGATTATGCAACAAAACATACCATCACAAAAGAAAAGGAGATCTGTGGAACTATGAAATATATACAAGTAACTTTCTTAATAAAAAACAGAAGATACAAATCCCAAATGAATAGTTAACTAACGCTTCATCAACATGTTTATTAGGGCACGACCACTGGACTACGAAGCCTCTAAAGATCCTACGAAGCAGAAAGGTCAAGAAATGGACCCAACATACACAGAAACCTATTTACATTCTAGGAATCTCTAAGAAACTTTTCCCTAAAGAGAGTAGGGCTCACCAAATGTAGTAGAGTTGGAGAAGTTAGCCTAGCAGGGATGTCTGCCAGCCTATGCGTTTATAACTGCAGTGTGAGTGCAGCGCCCCTAGAAAAAATTGATGTGAGTACATATGGGATATTAAACATATGATAACATAGGTAAAAATAGAACAAAGAAGAATAGTAAACCATCGAGAGAGATATAACAGGAAATGACATCAAGAAGTCTAGACGGCGCCACTTTTGATTCATTACACTTAGCTTTGGAGAATCATGTACCTTTGTTGTTACTTTGGAAGTAATTATCATTTCTTCATCTTTCATTGATGCTTCATAATTATATTTACCCCATTAGGCGTTCTGTTATACTCCGAGAGCTCAAATATCGGACCCGGGAGTTGAAACAGAAAAAAAGTGGGAATTTTTGTTGCAGCCTCAGGACGAGTGGTCTCACAACTTGTCAGGACAGCCCATGAGTCGTCAAGTGACTCTTGGGGAAGGAAATATAGTTGGTAGATTGGATTGGCAGTGTACCTGATGTAAGCTGATCACGACTCGTTGGAGGAAGTAACGAGTCGTGGTGAGAGTCATGGGAAGAAGTGAATGAGAAATGAAGAAGTTAGGTAGTGTACTCAACAACTGGTGACCACGAGTAGTGGTCACCCCTGATGAGTCGTGAAGTGACTCGTTGTGAGCCTAGGAGGATAGACAAGGCAGTGTACTTGGTGAGTAGGGTGACGAGTTGTTTCCCTGGACCACGAGTCATAAGGTTGTCCGTTAGGACAACCTGACAATAATTTCCTGCAAACTTAGTATGGGGCTTTTCATAATTCCTAAGTTCCTAAAGCCTAACTACATCGTTTAAGGCTTGTTTTAGTGGGTTTTAGGAGGGGAAAACCTATTCTAAGTTATTTCCTTCCATGCATGCAAACTTGAGAGGTTGAGGAGGTGATCTACAGGAAGTCTTCAAGGTTTTCATTCAAATCCTTCTTGGGCAATCAGAAAAGTTGTAGAATCAATCCCTTCCAGGTATGTAGGGTTATGAGTGGGTGTTTCCTTCCATACCCATGCCCAATTTCTATCTATGTGTGAGAATTTCCTATAATCAAGTTATGGGGTTTTTACCCAAATGCATGAATATTCAATTTCTTCACATGGGTATGAATTGATTATGATTTTATTATTGAATTGTGAAGCATGGGAAAATTTTATAACGATTTCAATTTAAAATTATGTTTCTATCCTTATGAATGTTGAAGCCCATGGATGATATGTTCATTAAAAGTTAGATTTGTGAAGTAAATGTGATAATGATGAGATATTATGATGAAAAGCATGATTTAAAGCTACCCATGTCGACAATTATGTTTTCAATGATAATTGAGTATTTCTAAGTATGATAAAGATTTGGGGCAATGCCCATGTGTTAAGTAAATGATGATGTTCCCGAACTATGCTTACCACATTGTTTTGGAGCAAAGACTCCCAAATTTTATATTTTAGCTTGTGCTATGTTTTGAGTTAAGTCTTCCTACGCATAGCTTACCACATGGTTTTTGAGTAAAAGCTCCCAAGTATATTTTCAGCTTGTGGTATGTTTTGAACTAAAGCTTCTCATATGCATGATTTCGTATTTGAGATGTATTTGATCATTGAGCTTCGTCACTAGACTATGTTGAGCTTTGTTACATAATATGTAGAGCATATGCATGTTTTTGGGAGAAGAGTCTAGCACCGAGCGGGTTAAGGGTCAATCACCATATGCCCCAGAATTACACGCCAACGTAGGTTAATACTATTATATTATTGGGACATCCCTCGAGAGCTATCCCTGGTCCTAATGGCCCATGAGCTTGATATCGATTTCATGGTAGCATCCTTAGCCATAGAAAGGTTTTGGATGGCTCTGCCCACTTGAGTGTAATAGTTGGGACCACGTAAGCTCTATCGTGGTATGTCAGTTAAGTGAAGAGTCTCCCATTGTTCCTCATGATTTTAGATATGCATATTTATTACATATGAGATTTATGTAAATACATGTTCTACAGAAGTTTTGACTCAATGTTTATCTTTTAATTATAAATGTCAGGATTTAGCTTTGAGTCAATCGATTCAGTTATAATGTTATGAAGCATGTGATATCATGTTATGAAGAAGTCATGATTTTAAAAAGAATGCATGCAAATCCTACTCCTAGTTTTCTGATGTTCTGTTATAATTAATGCATTGTGTTTAAAAGGATTTTTACTTACTTTAGTGGTTTTACTTACCTTGCATACTCGGTACATTCTACGTACTGACCGCATACTTCTATGCTGTATCATTTCATGTGTCACACCCCGCCTTGGGGGTATGACTGGCACCTAGTGCCCTGCTAGGACCTGAACTGCTAGACTACTGAGCCTAAGCACATCTGGTACCTG
>JACEIK010000625.1:354301-379249 GCA_018107945.1 Datura stramonium
TGATTCTAATTTCCCCTCAAAATCTGGTATTCCTGCTTCCTCCCTACCTTTCGGTATCACACCTGAAATCATAACTATTATCTTGTAGGTATATCCTGCCATTGTTAGCATTTTATGGAGGACTTGGCCTTTTTCTGACTCGAACTTAACTATTACTGGCGTTCATCACTAACAGGTCTTCTACACCTGCTTCGAGTAAGCTAGTAGTCTTACTTGCTATTATGACTTATTACCGTGAGGGTCTACACAACTTACGTAATCATAGGGGCTCTTTATGCTTTCTAACACTTTCTGGAATCAACCAATCCGTCTTCACTTACTGCTTACTTTGGGCAACCTCGCCTCAATTCTTATGCCCTTTACTGTACTGGAATCTAAACTAAGAGGTAGGAATAGCCTTTTCTTATTGCAACAAAATGAAGACATGGAACTGTACCACATCTGAAAGGATGGAGGTGGGAATCCTGCATTTCCCTATCCTGCATTTCCTTTCTTTCTCAAACCTATCTGATAATATAATATTGTCTATCATCTCTTGCGCATCTTATATATTTAATGTATAAAATCAACTCATTTATACGCTATGCTCCCGACTTCCTATTCTCAAGTTATCGATATATACCGGGGATGTACTGGAGCAAAGGTATCACATTGGGAGGTCCCCGCCACTCCTCCTACTATTGTAGTTACTCTTGTAATCGGTTGGTTCCTCTCCTATTGCTATATCTTATCTTCTCGCCCGGGATAGGATATCGCTGGTCCGACTTGTATCTCGTATTCAAAGAGTATGGTAAGTTTTAGGACTCAACCCTATACTCGTACCGCTCTACAAAGATGACTCGAATGAAGAAAGAGTAACCACCCTATCATGCCTTGCAAACTTTCCGCCTATAGTATGGTGCACAACACATCCATAGACAAGACTCTACTTAGAACGTTCTGCGCACTCCCCGGGACACGACCTACTCGATACCAAGTTTGTCACGCCCGTCTTGGGGGTATGACCTGGCACCCGGTGCCCTACTAGGACTAACTCGACTCACTGGTTTCCAAGCTCATTTGGTGTCTTGCCGGCTCTAACGTAGATTCACGGAATGAACGGGCTATATAACGACTGGGAACATTAGAAATTTCTCCTACGATCAGGCCTAGAGAAATAATTTACTATAACATCGCCCAACCGTAATCGCACCATGTGAACCCTATGCGCCGACAAGGCCACCATGCCGGTCTAGTTATCTCTAAATCAAGATAACAAATACTGAACAACTACGTGGCCAAAAAGTCACCACTACTAACCGGATACGTCCCCACACGACAACATAAACAACAATACAAAACAGCTTAAACATACGCACGGCCCAACACGACCGCACTACTAACCACAAAGAGATATATACACACCGGGCAAGCCTCTAGGAATACTGATAAGATGGCCTGACCGGGCCCCGACCTACCCGTATCTATATAACAAAATAAAATGATGTAAACCTCCAATATCAAGCTGATTGAGGAGTTGATGATTCTGCGCTAGCTAGGATCATGAGGATCGGCTCGTCTATAGGTACCGCAGTAAGTAATGCAACGCCCAAACAGGCCGCACCACCGGTACCGAGTATGCAAAGCAAACCTAACATAATCGAATATAAGCCACATAACTTGAAACTCTTAACAAGAGGGAAGTACTAGAAATTGTCCGACTGATGAAATTTGAAACAAGCTTATCTCAGACGGAGAATAAGGTAGGAGACAATTGCCGATTCTGGCGATCTACCGTCTATCGCCTAATAAATAACATATACACATATATATAGCAAACAAGGACCAATACCAAATTTCATAAGCCTATAAGCAACCAACACCAAACAATCAGATACCCCATCTGTAGTCAAAACCATCCAAAAATAAATCACTCCACTCGTCTACTAACTACGAGCACTTACCGACCCCCGGTCCTGCTTCCTGACCATGACCTTGATATAAATAACTCGTGTCCGAGCCCGAAGGACTCCTCGTATCCAACTCGTACTCGCACTTTGTACTCGGTGCTCTAATGCTATGCCGATCACCTTCATATGGGGAATGCTCCATCCCATCTTAGTCCTATCATGGACGGGCATACTCACTGAGTGGCATATCCCCACCCTCATGGTGGGTCGACACAATTACCAACTCAGGGCAACAGGACGCCAAAGGGTGCCCTCATAACACAAACAGGTCTCAACAAACAATAATCACGTATAGCAAGCATGTTCAATGTGAAAATACTATCCGTATTCTCGGTTTCTTATTCAACCTTTTCGCTTAACCCGATTCTCATAATTCCGAACTATACCGTATCTCGAGATATCATCCGATTGTCCGATATTGCTTTACTAACTTTCATTCTTAATATGATATCATAATATGATAAAACATGCTTGCAGATTCATACTGGACTCAATTCGACTTCGAATTCTTTCTTCTATAGTTCACGCTATTTTCTATACCGGGATTACTAACTTACCAAAGGAATTAGCTTTATATACCTTCCTCTTCAATTTCCCGACTAATCCGGCGTAGCTCGGCCGCATTTTGCTATTTCTCCTAACCGCATTCATATATAGGCTTACTGAAACTAAATACGCTAATATTCTAGAAAAAATATTACTTTCAATATAAATATAGCCTAAACTTTGGCTTAAAGAAAAACGTAAGAAAACTCATTATTTCTGAAAGTCCTGTAAGGGAGAAATATCACTTTAGGGCTAGAGTACACTAATTTGGAGCACCTAATTACCTTAGCTCTAGACTAATAACTGTCGCCAATTTCACGAAACCAAATCCGTAAGAAATGCTCACGCTTAATACCTCTAAGAGATCTAGAGTTAATTTGAGTTTGGACCCAGTTTGATGGGCGTAATCGGATGAATATTATAAGGAATCCTTGTTCTCCCTGTTTTACTTCGCCTTCCTGGAAATTATATGATGAAATGAAGGTAAAAACCAAAGTTGGAGGCTTTATATATTTGGGACCTATAAGTCGCATTCGTCTAATGCTGCATTTATAAGTCACATTTCGTCAATGCGATTATATATATACGTATTTTCTTGCGACGCGCCGACTTGGCGCTTGTCCGGTCTCTCCTCGGGCCCTTTTCTCGCACGTATGACATTCTAGGAACTCTTAACCAACATGCGAATAGCCATCTATGTCAAGAATTTACGGTGTAACATCATGATACATGACTGCATTCTACCTTAGCCCCGCTCTTAGACGCTTCATCGGAGTTAGCTTCTACTTATTGGTGAGTCCTCACTTTCGAGGACCCACTATTTATCTTTTCGCGTATTTTATTTTTCAGCTTGTTGAGTTGAGTTGAGTCTTGTCCCATCAACTCGCCATGTTTAGAGGCTATCCACATATGTATGTATTAAACTTCGAATTTTATATTCTGATGTTACATTCAAGCTTGACTTCCGCTAGTGATTTTGTATTTCTGTTGATTATTCAATCTCTTGGTTGATTTATGTGTATGTTATTCCATGGGTCGACTTAGGGTCTCCTGGGCTCCTTGTCCCATGTCGCTATCCGGCCTCCGTTCGGGTCGTGAAACCTTCGTGTTAGGAACAAAAAAATTCTATGTCATCTGAAACAGTATCTGCCCATCCCAAGGCCTTCATCTTTGAAACAACAATAAATAAAAGTGGTTCACATCCGCCACGCCCGAGCTTCGCCTTTGTCCAATGGAAAATGGGTCATAACCACAACGCCCCTATGGCCTTTTTATAGGACAAAAATAAATAACTTTATATAACTTGTCTTACTATTAGAGATCATTCATTTGGTAGATCATTCATTGTGATTAAGATTTCATGAGCATTTAGGAGTGTCACATGCATTTTTCATAATATTCATTCTTTTGGAATTTTTGGGGGAAGAGAGGTACCAATGAAATACATATATGAGAAAAGTACGACATAATCTAGAATTATGGACACCTCAACACATTAGAACTTGAAAACCATACAAAACAACAATGATGAAAAGTACTTTAAGAGTTTACAAAATGGGGAAAACATTTGCATAGAAACAACAACCATTGTGAGATAGAGGAATAATCAAGAAAATAGGAGGATAGCACATACGCTTAGTCAGACAGTCTTGATACTTTGTGGTCCATAATTGAACAACGTACAACAATAGATGCAATGTTCATATTTAGGGGGAATTTGAGCTATATAGGAAAAATGGAATTTGTTTACATACGTTTATGATCTTCCTTACAATTACTGCCATATATTAATCCCTTATGAAAGTCAATCTACATGAACAATGATGATACATATCACAATAGAGCGTTGGAAGGTTCCAAATGTCCTTTCTTATTAGCCACAGTGTCATTAGGAAGATGGCCTTTTTGCTTAGGATTTTGGTCATAGGAAATATTGCACACTTATTGATCTAGCTTCTATATGGACGCGGTGTGAGAACCTATGATCTCCATAAGGCTTTTAGGAAAGCATCCGATATCCTTTATTTGTAAGCACTTTCTCTAACATTCCTTGAAGATTTGACCCTCCATGATCTTCAGAAGGACCCTCCCTCCAATTCTATGTATTATAAGGGGGACCTCTCAGTGGAACATAAGGAGATGAGCTTTCATTCTAATAATTTGCACCACTATGCCGACCCTGGTTTGGGCCACCTATTCATGTATTGGGTAGTACTGACCTTTACTTTGGGGTTGAGGTATCCACTGCCCTTGATATGATGAAGGTGGGTGGCCTTGCTGGTAATGCGGTTTATAGCCACCAGATGGGTTGCCAACATAATTGATGTATTCAACTTGCATATAAGGTGGCTCCTGAAATGGTTGATATTGATATGGAGGGGGGGGCATCCATGCGCATATTCAGCATCACTCACGGCCTCTTCAACTACATGTACCTTTTTGTCCTTAGCCTTGGTCAATATTTTGGTGAGAAGGGCTATGTTGGTGGCCATGGTGTCCATCATTTGACCATAATCTTTGTTCTCCTTCATCTGGTGAGATAATGAAGGAGTACCCACATTTATCCCCCCACTTTCATATCCTCCATGCTATGCATGGTTGTGATTTGTGATTAATACAATATAATAGATATCTGATTAAATGTCTTATCCATGAAGCATACTTCTACTGCATTATTTGCAACAGAATGTGTCAACGGGTCTAAACCTATGTAGAACTTCTCTAGAAAAATATGCTCGGGAAACCTGTGGTTGGGTGCCTAAAGTATATATTGTTTGAACCTTTCCAAAGCTTCAAAAAATTTCTTCCAAGGGATCCGTCAAAAGTAGAAGATCTTGTCTCGCTGCTTTGCCTTCTTACTAGGTGGAAACCACTTTTTGAGGAAGACATTCACAAGCTCTTTCCATGTATAGATTGAATTCAGAGGTAGCCTGTGCAACCATTCTCTCACTTCTATAACCAAAGAGTATTTGAATACCCTAAGCTGAATGGCATCATCAAACACATGATTATTCTTGTGGAGGTTGCACACCTCCAACAAATTCTTCAAATAATGATGAGGGTCATTTTTCGTGTTGTTGTGAAACCAGCCCTATGCCTTTAGCATGGTGTAGATTCTCTCGTCTATCTTAAAATATGTAGCATTCACTCTAATTGGAATGATGGCGCTTGCATAGTCAACATCATCATTCACATCAACAAACACGTTCTCTTCTTTTTCTGGCAAGAGAGCCAAAATCCTGTATCAAACAGCAAAAACAAAAGAGAAGGTAAAAGAATACTTCTAGGAAAGAAAACTACACTGATAGGGCTAGATAGAGCTTATGCCATAGTTCATGGAAACATCGCCATAATATTTGATCCCTCTCAAATCCACTCGAACTGTTGGTAGTGAACATGGTCATAGCAAATATAGTACCCAACTTGGATTCAAGGTCAAATCCCATATAAACTATGTTAAGCTCATTCTATCTAGTGCCCTTCAATATAGATTTACATGTTTAGAGACTCTTGGAATTAAGATTGGGTAGAATTGAACTACCTACATCTATTAAATGCAAAAGGCTTAAGGTTAAATCAATTGATGGAAATTCTAGGAAAGTGACCCAAATCATGGGTGGATCTCCTGAAATCACCCAATATGTGTAAATTGATAATGGGCTATGGATGAACATGAAAGAAAAAACCTAGGAAACCTATGGATATCTTTTCATATCACCATAGGTGTCAATCTACTTCAATTTTGTCAAATTGCACAGAACTCACTTCTACCAAATTTCTTGTTGCCAATTGAAATTCACCTATATCTAGGAGATTCCATTAAATAAGGAATTTGTCTTGAGTTATTGTTGATTGATGCTAACCCAATCTAAATTTTCTCTTTTAAGCCTCATAAAGGTAATTGAGTAGGATTGAGTGACTTTCATCACCAATCACACAATGCAAAATAAAAATCAATCAAATGTTCTTAAGCCCATAATCAATTTTACCAAATTGGGATAATTAGGGTTCACAACCCTAGATCTAGATTTAGTTACCCATATCAAGAAAAAATAAAGTAAGTTAGACATTCATACCAATGAAATTGCAAACTGTAGAAGAAATCTTGAATGGATAAACTTGAATCTTCAAAATAATAAAATAAATCTAATATTTACTATACTATGAATGAAAAGTAAAGTGTTCTGTCTATCTCTAATATATATTGAAACTAATGGCTAAAAGCTCTTTGGAAAAAAAGAAGAAAACTCTATTTATACTATGTCTCAAAAAGCGCAAAATAATTTCAACTCGGAGGTCCCAAGTGTGCAGGGACGGGCCATCCATTGGAATGATGAACTGTCCTTTGCCCCATTGACTAAAATCAGCCTTTGTCAATCAACCTTCTATCCTTTGATCCACGGACCTTCTTTCGGAAAGATGGCCATCTGTGGCTTCGCCGATTAAAGTTGGCCTCTGTCTCCTCATGGGTCTGTCCTTCAATTGATGGTCCTTCTTCTGGAAAGGCAATCCTTCTTCAATATATCGATCAAGGACCTCTTAAAGATGGTTTCTTAAAATATTAGATTTGTCTAGATAGCTGAACATGCAGACCACCTTTTAGATAGATAGTTCCTTCTTTGATTCGTATTTTGGATAGATTTTTTTCTTTGATTTCTATCTTCATTTTGCTTGTATTGCTGAAAGATGTCATAATGAGGTTAGTTTTCAATTAATCTAGCTCCTAAAGACGTGAAAAATACAATAAAATAAAACAAATATGTATCGCCAATTCCCAACATCAGTCATGCATCCCACGTAGTGAAGGGCTCCAAGAAGAAATGTTTTGATACTGAACTATTCTTACTCAAATGAAATCGTAGTACTTTGTCGAGGTGAAATACAATTGATGTTTTTCATATTTATTTCATGGCTATGCCTATTCTCACGAATTCTTTTCATGATCATGATGTCCATGGAAACACCAGGTTGTGAACCATAAGGAGAGGGGAGTTTATGCTAGTGCTATGACTTCTCTCAGAAATATTTGCAATCCATAATGAAATTAAGAAAAAGGGTGTTAATTTCCCTTTTTTCATGCACTATGTCCTACCTATGCTCAAAATAATTCCCTATTAATACCTCATGTGATTGGTGTATAACGTATTTGTCCTGATGGATCTACCAGTAATGAGTTCCAATCAAGATAATGATGTTATGATGAGATTAAATATGTTGAATGATATTTCGTTCATTTGTTATTCTTATGTTCTAAAATGTGGCTCTATATTTATTCCCTTTGCTTTTGATCAAGACTTAGACCTCTATTTGTATTTCAGGTGATTCATGCTTATGCTTTATTCCTTTACTCTTACTTATGAAGTGATCTATAGTAAACAAGAGATGGTGGATACTTTCCTTTTGTTGGCAGTAATTGGTATTCTTGTTTCATCTAAAGTTAAAGAATGTTGGAAGTGAAGAAAGTTTATCTTTAACTATATGAAGTGATTGGATGGAAGTATTGCATGTCTCCGCATATGGTCTTTTATGGTTTTCGATAGTAGGGAAGTTCTAGAATACAGGAAAGATTTTGGATGGTATTGGATGTAAGGGAGTAATGAAATGTATATAGCAATAGGCTTAAATGTTGTATTGATGAATGCGTGGATTCTTGCATTTGTGACTTCTTCATGGAGTTCGAGGGGATTTGATTATCGTGATATGGATGAATAATTTTCTTGGGGATGACTCTAGATGCAAAAGAGGCTTTGTTGAACTTTGGAAACACCTAAAACCTGATCTATAATTAATGGACCAAAGAAGTATCATCCATGAAAGTCCTAGGGGAAATCAGCGTGTTGATGAGGCCAAATGGGAAGCAAAGAACGATATAAAAGCAAATTATCATAATGTGTTCCTTGTTATAGGAGAAAATTCTTAATGTCGACATTCAATGCTACCTATATGTTGCACACTCATGCTCCATGATTATGTCATTCAAAAGAAATGAAGCTTATATACAATGCTATGTCAATTATGTTTTGCGAATATGTGTCCGATGTTGAATGTATTCAGACTATGTTAATGTTCCATCCCTAACGTCTCTCATACTTCATGCCTATATACATTTTTCCTTTAATCACATGTTTTACAAGTATGATTATGATAATGATAATGATATTGATGAGAGGCCTTATCCTTTCCTTATGATCCCACGAACTCATGTCCCACGTTGTGCTACTCATGATCTACAAACTCATGTCTTATGCTAGCTCTCCATGTTTAAGGGAGCCCCTACAATGTCACATCCATTCTAAGTCTAAAAGTCTCATATGACTTGTCCCTACGACGCATTTCTCAATATTTGTGAAATTACTTACAATGATGATGCCTATGATGATGAACAAAGATAAAGATAAGTTCTACGAAGTTATAATGTTGTGTGGAATTTTGGAGTTGATTAGAAATTAAAAAAATCAATTTTTGTGACTTTTTCCAAGAATAGGTAAAAGTATAGACCATTGAATTGATCTAGGAACCATACATTGGGTCATAAGTGCTGATGTATTGTGGGTTTACAACTCTTTGATGCTTAAAACTGAGAAAATAATCATGGACTTAGGTATGTTTATATAGATATGATGCACTTTTACTTTGTTTTAAGGGGAATGAGGTGTTGGAGTTGAAATGTGCAAATGCATCGAAAAGTGCAGACAAAAGCGCTATGTACGTACATCGGTATGAACCATACCATCCTAGTATGAGCAATACTGAGAATCATGGAAAAGTCCAAAAGATGTGTTGAACCAAAGAGTCAAAGTATGAATCTTTGTACGAGTCGTGCCAAGCAGTCGTGATAAAGTTAAGACGAAATTGCACTAAGTCATTCTCCTGGTATAGGTAACAACCATGAATCATGTTATCTACCTATCACCCCTACCAAGGAGTCGTGGTAAGCTACATAAGAATTGATAAAAGGCAAAACTCAAGTTACGAAGGGAAATCACGAGTCGTAGGATAAAGGTACTAGTAATACAAAGCCACTCATGGAAATAATCAGAGGATGCCAGAAGTCTCAGGTTCAAACCATGACAAGATAGTACAACCCATACATTTATGATATGTACTATTTTCCATCAGTTTGCCAAAATCTGAAGAGCCAACCAATATTCGAGGGATGGTACGACCCGTACAATTATGGTACGGATGGTAAGTGAAGCCGACAATAATTTTAGCAGTTTCCTTGTTAATTTAGGAAAAGTTTATTATTATTTGTATACATAGTTTTCTAGGTTATTTTTGTTAGAGGAGAACATAATTCGATTCTTGGGAGTAGAATTTGGCTTTTAAGAATATTGAGAACAACTTTTGGGAGATTTCTTGCTTTGATTCTTCCATTATTCTTGAATTATTCATCACTGACATGTTGAAATAATCAAGTGGGTTTATAATTCAATCGTTATTGTAAGTTCTAAATTATATTTTTTATGAATGTTAATTGTTTACTTACAATCATGAGAGGCTAAAACCTCCACAACTAGGGTTGTAGGAACCATGGTAAATTAACAAACTAGGGTTCGCACAAAGTAATTCTACACCAACGCTAATGCTTGAATTGTATTCTCTTCATATTTAATGTTTCTTAATGGAGCGCAACATTAGGACTTCCCAAAATTCTTTACTTGCTTAAATTTAGATAAGTAGAGATTAGGAAAAGAGAATTACAACAAAACCTTGATCTTTTTGGGTCATTGTATAACTTAAGTTGCGGTCGCAGGATAGTTAATTTTGAACAAATTGATAATGGGGTTGAAGTGAAATCACTCATGAGACCTAATCCGGTGATTGAGTATAGTTATCCAATAGAGATTAACTAGTCATTTGGATAAACCTTAGTCATAAGTTCTACAAGTAAACACTAGGGAAGATCACGAGTCTAAAACGCGAAGTAGTTATGAATCCAAGGGGACACTTCCCTAGTTATTTGCATTAACTCGATAAAAAACAATCAAAGAACAACACTGTTATGTGTTTACTTCTTTACAAAACCCACTTTTAGGAGATAACAGACGCAAAAGTTTAAATACTAGCATTATTCTATATCTTGACCTTATTCCCTATTCAATCGATCCTAACCAAGTTGGGTTCTTTATTGACAACGTCCGTGTCATAGTTTTATAGGAGTGTGATTTGAGCGTTATCGAAAGTGGTGTCGTTGNGTCGTTGCTGGGGAATACATATTATGATTAGAGGAATTGCTTGTGTTTGACTTTTCGCCATTATTTTCCTCATTTACATTTTCTTTTGTATGTGACACCTACAGGTTTTCACTTGGTGAATTCCAAGTACTTGGCGAAGCAGAAACCCCCTGATTATATTGGATCTTGAGTTAGAGCGAACACTGAGTAGGACGGAAAATGCTGAGCAAAGAGAGACCCGTTTGATGGAAGAAGTTTTCCAAGCGTTAGCTCGGCAAGTTGAACTTTAGGAAGCTGAAGATGCTCGTGATGATGTAGTCAATGTTGGATTCCATGGAAGGGGAAATAGAGGCCACTGATATTCTCCTCGGTTCTATGATGTTGATGATCCGGATGTTGATGAGGCAAGGTCAACTGGAGTTATTGTGCCTCCACCTTTGCCTATTGAAGCAAAGTTTGATATCACTAGCACATGATCCAGCTGCTTAATATGAAGATGGTGTTTAGTGGTCACGCAACTGACGATGCTAACCTACACTTGATGAATTTTGTCATGTAAGTCATACAGGTTACCCAATGTAAGTCAGGATTCTATAAGGTTGAGACTTTCCCATTGTCTCTCTGGATAGGCCATATTATGGTTATGGAGTTTCCCAATGACTCCATTACTATATGGAGGGAGCTTAAACAAGCCTTCCTGAAAAGGTTCTTCCCACCCTCCAGGATGCTGCAGCTAAAAGACAATATTTATAATTTTCGACAGTTGAAGAATGAGGCACTGCATGAGACTTAGTTGAGATTTAAGAAGAAGCTGACTAAGTGCCCAAACCATAAAATTCCCGATGACAATTTGTTAGATATATTTTATAGGTTTTTGAACAATAGCATTAAGAATGTAGTAGATATATTGGTAGGAGGAGCGTTGATGAGTCAATTGTGGGAGAAAGCAAATTTTATACTTTACCTAGTGACCAAGACAAACAGGTCCAGGCACACCAGGGAAGTAGAGGTAGCTGCGGGTACATATGTAATTGGTATGACTGTGGAGCAGCGCAGAAAGGAGGAGGAGCGTGTTCAGGAGCTAGCTCACATATGGACAACGTTGGACCTGCTCACGAAGCACATTATGAGCTCTGGATCTCAGAAGGTGAATGCAGTTGGAGCTCAGTGTCATGAGCAGGGGTTTGAGTAGACAGATTTTGAGGAGGAGGCAAACTTCTTAGATTACCGGGTGGTGGATTTTTGGACCAATGCCCAAGGGTTCGGACAGGACACTTGGCACGAAGGCTCTGGAAATAAAGGTCGGACACAACATAGAGAAACGTACAATAGGAATGGATACATGGATAGGAGCAGAGATCATGACCAGGAAGGATATTGGAGAAAGAATGGTGGCTACCGCAATGACCATGCTAGTGTTTATTTTCCTTCCAAGGCCCGTGAGGATGATGTTAGACGCTCGATGTTAGAGAGTATGATGGCTGAACTACAAAAAAGGCTAAATCAATTGATGAGCAGCTGAAGGATATTATAGGTGAGATACCTAGCATGGTCCAGAAGGTCGAATCCCACTCTACAACAATAAAACATATTGAACAACAACTTGGTTAGATGTCTGCATCCCTAAACCAGAGGAAAAAGGGGAAACTTCCTAGCTACACCATCTAAAACCCAAATAATGATAGTCTTGTATGGCGATGATTACTAGGACTAGAAAGACTACTGTTGACCCTCCCCTGTTAGTTGTAGTTGAAATGGAAAGACAGAAGGAGATCGAGCTTAATGAGGATGATAAGGCTGCTGACCCGGAGCTTGCAGGTGAGGCTGAGTTGACTGAAACTCAAGTTGGTGCAAAGGGGACTAGAGCTGATAAAGGGAAGGAACAGGGGGCCACACATGTGTATAGGCTCGACCGCCGCCATCACTCCTTCAAAGGATGAAGAAGAAGGCAGAAAATGGTAAGTTTCAAAAATTTCTCTCTATGCTAAAACAGTTGTCTGTGAACATACCATTGGTTGAGGCATAGGAGAAAATGCCCAGATATGCCAAATTTATTAAGGACCTTATGACTAGGAAGATGTCCGTGAGCTATGAGCCAGTTGGCAATTAGCATCATTGTAGTGCCATAGCCTCACGGGTCCTTGCCCAAAAGAAGAAGGACCCATGTGCATTCACCATTCTTTGGACAATTGGCGACTTTGAGTTTGCAAAGGCACTATGTGATTTAGGAGATAGCATCAACTTGATACCATTAGTTGTGTTCAAGCAGTTGGGCTTAGGAGCCCCCACACCAATGAAAATGTGCCTATAACAGGAGCTCGCGGTCTATCAGCACTTGAAGGGCTACACAATGGAGATCGGATCGGCCTTGTATGGAGCGCTTTTTGGCTCCTCGAAGACCTAAATTGCATAGTTAAAAAGCCAGTAGGGATCCTAGTTGATGTGTTAGTGAAGGTGGATCGGTTTATCTTCCCAGCGGACTTCGTGATCTTTAACTATGAGGTTGATTTTTAGGTACCTATTATTTTGGGGAGACCATTCCTCACCACTGATAGAGCTCTAGTAGATGTTGAGGTTGGCAAGCTGAAGTTCAGGCTGAACAAGGAGGTGGTCACCTTTAATGTTTATCAGTCAATGAAGCAACCCAATAATTTTAGGGTTATATCAGCGATCAAAGATGATTAAGATTCTCTTGATGAATCCTAAGTATCAGGGGACTTGTTTCATGACACAACATTAAATTAGACGCTTCTTGGGAGAGAACCCATAAGGTGGTTTGGTGAATTCTTAGTAACCAAAACACTTATGTCGTGCCGCAATGTTAAAAAAATGCATTTTGGGAGGCAACCTAAGTATCTTAACTTATGTGTGTTCAATGTGTAGGTGAAACAAAATAAGTGGGTGAAAAATTGCAGAACAGACCTATACTACGAGCTTTAGTACGACTCGTAAATGGATTGTATGGCTGGTAGTACCATCTGTGGTGAAAAGTAAAAACATGAGTTCATGTTACGGTTGGTCATTGCAAATCTTACCTGCAATGTACGAGTCATAGTACCCACTGTAATGGTGAACCATGCTAAGTGTGGAATTGTAGAAAGTAAAGACCTACGAGACATAGTATGATCCGTACCTTCATGGAATAGTTTGCACCATGTACTCGTAGGCCCCCAGGTAAGTTCCTAAAGTCTTCCGCTACGAGTCCAAGGGATGAGTAGTAGGTCAACCATATGACTCGTGGTATGAGTCATGACGGGCTAAATTAATGAAACTAACCCGAATCAACCGAGATATGTAAAAAATCCGCCCTAACCAATTTAAATCAAACTCATTCGGACCACCATTCCCATGCAAACATACACTTCAACCCAAGATTGTCACCCACAATCCTCAAACTCGTAACTCAAGCTTAAATCTGTTCAAGCTCGAATTTGTGCAAGTGAATCTGCACAAGCACTTCGAATTCATACCCTAAAACAAAAGCAAGATAAAGTCGAGGAAGAACTTTACAAAATCAAGTATGTAACTATGCTAAATTTAAGAATCTTGTTATGTATAAACTAAAAGAACACTGTGATTCCTTAAAAATCATGAAAATGGGGAAGAGAAAGGTAATTAGTAGCTTGTTGTGTGAATGTATTGGATGGGTAGGAATTCAAAGTTCTTATAAAATAAAATTTGATTGACTATAATGAGTTATGGGGTGTGAAACATGTTGGGGGTTGACTTGATAAAAACAATAATAAAAATTGCATACCTAGGATGGAGAATTCTAAGTATCCATCTAAGAACATGTTTACCTGAACAACTGACCCAAAACAAGGTGAAGACAGGCTTCATGAGCCATCCTACAACTCGTAATCTAGTACTACGACTTGTAGGATGGCTCGTTGGGACTGTCCCAAGACATTTTAACTGGAATACATGGTACGGAACCTAGTATGACCCATGGTATCCTACTACGAGTCATACATGGTGGTCGTACCCAAAATCTGAAATGGTCATGTTCAAAAGGAACAGTACGATCCTTAGTACGACTTCTGGAATCCAATTACAATCTGTAATGTGAGTGGTACAAAAATATAGTGAATCATAGTTTAAAAGAATTCTTCATACGACCCTTGGTACAAATCGTACTAACATGGGATGAGTCGTACCAAGGATTCGTGATAGTGTTGTAACATGCTACGAGTCCTAGTATGGATCATACCATCTATCTCAACTCATACTGATGACTCGTGAAAAATTACTGAGGATGATTTTCATTCTTTCATTCTCTCAAATCTTGCATACAAATATTTTTCTCTATAGATACAATGACAATAAAGAGAAGATCAGCCAAAAATGCCCAGGACAAGAAGACCAGAGCTGAGAAAGCTGCTCAGAGGGGCTTGAGGGATGAGGCCTCCAAATCTGCGTAGGAGAACGGCTCCTCTAGTGGTTTAGTGGAGGAGTAACAAGTGGATACTGATAACACTAATGAGCCATGGACCACAAGGGCATAGGCCAAAGCCCAGGCTGATACTGCTACAACCATATCTGCCGAAGCTCCCCAATCTGAGAAGGGAGTCGAGGAGCACTCTCCGGGGTCTGACAGGGGCTCTAATGCTAACGAGGCATGTGATGAGGCCTAATCTGGAGAAGGGAAAGATGAGGCCAAGTTTAAGGATGAAGTTGCTGAGGAAGAAGATGAACACACTATGCCACAAGAGAGTCATACTATGAGGTGGCATGTGCCCAATGCGTAGGCAATCTATGAGCAGGGCTTGACTCTCACCTCCAAGCAGCACCTCAGGTGGAGTATTAAGGAGGAACCGCGGATCCTCACTGGTGCTTTGAATGAGGTTGAGGAAATAAAGTAGATCTTCAGCTTCTATGGATTCGACTATATGGCTAAGACCCCTAACCGCAATAGTTCGGAGTTAGTTAGGGAGTTTTATGTCAATCATTAAGCAACAATGGAGTAAAAAGCACAGACTGGGCAGAGACTGAAAGAGCATCCCAAGCTTGATAGGGTGGTTTTCTAGGGCAAGAAGTTAATATCTTAGAGAATACCATTGCCCGGATCTATATGGGCCATAGCTCACAGCTCCATCTTCCATAATTGAGTTCAACTACTGAGTAGATGCCTTGAAAATGGTTAAAAAGCTGGGATATGAAGAGAGGAAAATCCAAGTAAAGTGGTTAGACAGGGGGATAGGTGAGGACAAAGGGATGTAGAGTGGGTAACTAGTGGTTGGAAGGTCGCCAAAGCCTCGCTGAGCTTCATAGTGAAGGCCTACTAGACACTAGTCACCACAGGTTGATGTCGACAGTGAATGAAAGCACCCTCAGCGCAGATAGAGCAGCTTTTGTGTCTTGTATAATGTATCGATATGACATCAATATCTCGAGGGTGATAGCAAGTGAGATACGGGATCATACTCTAGGCTTGAGCACCACTATGCCATTCTTGGGCCTCATCCATAGGATGTGCAATGAAGCTAGGGTGAGAATGCTGAGGGAGATAGATGTGGAGGTTGGAGGCCATAGGACTGCTAATATTGGCCTAATCAAAGTTTATATGAACCCGATTAGCCAGGTTAGAGTACCCACAACAGTCCCACTAGCACAGTCAGCAGGGATGAGCATGTAGATGCCCCAACTTCAGTGGACCAAGGAGAGATGCTGGCTACAGAGACCGGCCACACAAATTCAGCTTTGAGTACCTCTTCCACATCTCCGATGGGCATACCAAGCCAAATCCAAACTGGTTATATGTTGGTTTCACAAGAGTTCCTCTAGAAAATGGCCAAGAGGCTGATAGTGATCGAGAAGAAGGTCACCTCAATAATGAAAAATATCAAGCCTTGGGTGAAGGCCGAGATTGATATGGCTGTGAGAATATTTCGCGGCCGGTTGGATAGTTTTGAGCGCCGTCTCAATGAGCGCCTGGCTGAGTAGCCAAACATTAAAGAGGTGTTGGGGGCTTTGTGGAGCCAGGTTGCCAAATTGTCCTCTAGACAACTGGCAATAGTATCAGCCCCTATTATTCCAGAGTTAGATGTTGAGCCCAACGAGGAGCTAGATTTAGAGGCATCCTAGGCTCTGACAATGGGTGATAGAGGAAAAGGGAATACGAGGGTCTAGAAAGGAGTGGAAGACGAGTCCTCAAAGAAGAAGATAAAAATACACAACACTCAGACATTGCATTTAAGCGGAGAAAAAGGGAGGAAAAGTTTCAAAAGTGAATAAAAAGGGGTATAAAGTGAAAGTGAATCCAAGTATGTAGTTCTAAGTAGGGTTTAGTCACTATATTTCATATTTACCATACTCATCCCGAAGCCTACATTACAAGCCGAATAACGTCTTATAGTGATCCTAGCCTTACTGTCCGTAAAGTCGAAGTAGATAAAATAAGGGCAACCATATGGTATCCGATATGCATTATTTGGAACTTCATTGTTAGAGGAGAGTCTTATTTGATTAGTCCCAAGTTTCATATTTCTAGATATCTGTGAGTTTTGGGGACTTCATTTGCTGTGAGGACACTTGGTTTCTATTATATTCTGTCATTATTTGTGTGAGTAGCACTCGTGTTAGATTGATTCTCTATTTAGAGTTAGATACCATATATTGGTCCCTGAATGTCAGGAGTTTTAGTTGCATGTATGCATAGCTGAGTTGGTTTGAATGAAAAAAGGGTCAATGTTATGGTCTGTTGTGCAAATTTTGTTGTGTTGGTTGTAGGTCTTCTAGGTTACTTACTAGTTAAGCGTCATTTTATAGTTTTGTTTAGTTCTCTCGAGGATATGCAAAAGTCTTAAGTTGAGGGCGTTGATGTGTTGTGGGTTTACAGCATATTCGACGCTTAAAACTGAGAAAATAAGCATGGACTTAGGTATGTTTATACAGAAATGATGCACTTTTACTTTGTTTTCAGGGAAATTAGGTGTTGGAGTTGAAATGTGAAAAAGCTGTGAAAATGTAGACAAGAAGGGTTAAGTACAGACCTCAGTACGAGCCATATCATCCTGGTACAAGTCGTACTGAGAATTGTGGAAAAATCCAGAAGATGTGTTGAACCAAAGAATCAAAGTACGACTCTTGGTTAGAGTCGTACAATCTTGGTACGAGCCGTACCAAGGCATTCATGATAAATTTTAAAGGAAACTGCACTAAGTCATTCTCTTGATACATGTAGCAACCACAAATCGTGTTATCTACTTATGGCCCGTACCAATGAGTCGTGGTAAGCTCTAGAAGAATTGATGAAAGGCAGAACTCAAGGTACGGAAGGAAACCACGAGTCATAGAATGAAGGTATGAGTCGTACCAAGCCACTCGTGGAAATAATCAGAGGATGCCAAAAGTCTACAGTTCAAACAACGACAAGATAGTATGACTCATAGGTTTATGGTACGAATGGTACCAGTTTCCAACACTTAGCCAAAAATAGAAGTGCCATCCAATGTACGAGTTAAGATATGACCCATACAATCATGGTCCATAAGTGATGTGAGCGGTAGTTTTAGCAGTTTTTCTGTAAATTTAGAAAAAAGCTTCTAATTATTTGTATAAATAGTTTTCTATGTTATTTTTGTTAGAGGAAAATAGATTTCGAGTCTTGGGAGTAGAATTTGACTTTTGGGAATATTTAGAATAACTTTTGGGAGATTTCATGATTTGATTCTTTCGTTGTTCTTGAATTGTTCTTCATTAATACGTTGCAATAATCAAGTGGGTTTATAATTTTATCGTTATTGTAAGTTCAAAATTCTGTTTTTGTTTATGAATGCTAATTGTTTATTTACAATCATGAGTGGCTAAAACCTCCACAACCTTGCATTACGGCCACTCTGCATGAGGACATGGATATTGCCTGCNCTAATTGTTTATTTACAATCATGAGTGGCTAAAACCTCCACAACTAGGATTGTGGGAACCATGGTGAATTAACAAACTAGGGTTTGCACAAAGTGATTCTACACTAATGTTAATGCTTGTATTGTATTCTCTTCATCTTTAATATTTCTTAATAGAGAAATGTTAGGACTTGCCCGAATTCTTTACTTTCTTGAATCTAGAGAAATAGAGATTAAAAAAAAGAGAAATACAACATAGACTTTATCTTTATAGGTCATTGTATGACTTGAGCTGCAGTCGCAGGATAGTTAATTTGGTACAAATTGATAACGGTTGAAGTAAAATCACTCAAGAGACTTACTCCGGTGATTGAGTGTACATATCCAATAGGGATGAACCAGTTATTTGGATAAACCCTAGTTATTAGTTGTACAAGTAAGCATTTTGGAAGATCACGAGTGTAAAACTCGAAGTAGTTATCAATCCATGGGGTCACTTCCCTAGTTATTTGCATTAACTCAATAAACAACAATCAAATCTCAACATTGTTACGTGTTTACTTATTTACAAAGCCCCCCTCTAGGAGAAAACAGACATGAAAAATTAAATATTAGCGTTATTCTATATCGTGACCCTATTCCCTGTGGGATCGACCCCAACCTAGTTGGGTTCTTTATTGACAACATCCGTGTCATACTTTTATAGGAGTGTGATTTGAGCATTATCAAGTGGACTTGGAGATGAAAGATCTATTGTTTCCCAATTACAGAGGCACATACTAACCATACATGAAAAGTATGGGCAATATGTGAGAAGGTGCAAAGGAATGATGAGAAATGTGAAGCACGTGTCGATTCTACGGGCATGAGGTACAACCATAGTATTGACATATATATTGTACCTTGCATCATGAGTTAGCTGGGAGACATAGGAGCTACTTTTTCCTAAGTTACGAAGCCATACGAACCATACATAAAAAGTAAATTTCATGCCCCAAAACCATGGTAGCACGGACTGGAACCAAGTGCGTTAACTAGCCTGAGTGGACTAGTTCTAGAAAAGATAATACAACAAAACATACCATCAAAAAAGAAAATGGGATGTGTGGAGTAGTGAAATATTTACAAGTAACTTTCTTAATATAAAATAGAAGATACGAAATCCCAAATCAAGAGTTAACTGACGTTCCATCAACATGTTAATTAGGGCTCGACCACAAGACTATGAGGCCTCTAAGGATCCTACAAAATAGAAAGGTCGAGATAGGGCCCTGACATACAAAAAACACATATGTACATGCTATGAATATCTAAGCAAAGCTTTTCCCTGAAGAGAGTAAATCTCACTAAATGTAGTAGAGCTGGAGAAGTTAGCGTAGCAGGGATGTCTGCTAGCATGTGCATTTATACGTGCAGTGTGAGTGTAGCGCCCACAAAAAAAATAGATGTGAGTACATATGGAATATTACTCATATGATAAGGTAGGTAAAAATAGTACCAAGAAGAATAGTAATTCATGGAAATATATATAAAGAAAACAATATCAAGAGATAGACGGTACCACTTTTGATTCATTATACTTATCTTTGGAGAATCATGTACCTTTGTTGTTCCTTCGGAAACAATTATTATTTCTTCATTTTTTGTTGATGCTTTATAATTGTATCTACCACATTAGGCCTTTGTGTTGGGCACGAAAAATTCTTTATCATTCGGGAATAGTATCTACCCCATCCCAAGGCCTTCATCTTTGAAACGACAATAAATAAAATTGGTCATTATCTGCCACACCCATGGCCTTCGGTCAATGGAAAATGGGTCATATCCACCAAGCCCTATGGCTTTTTTCTAGAAAAGGAATAAATAAATTTATATAACTTATCTTATTATTAGAGATCATTCTTTGTTATTCAAGATTTCATGAGCATCTGGGAGTATCACATGCATTCTTCATCTTATTCATTCTTTAGGAATTTTTTGGTGGGAGGGAGGCACCAATGAAACACATATATTAGAGAAGCACGACATAATCTAGAATTATGGATACCGCAGCACATTAGAACTTGAAAACCATACAAAACAACATTGATGAAATGTACTTTAAGAGTTTAGGAAATGGGGAAAACATTTTCATTGAAAGAACAACCGTAGTGAGATGGAGGAATAATCAAGAAAATAGGAGGACAACACATACGCTTAGTCGGACAGTCAAGATACTTTGTGGTCCATAATTGACCAACGTACAAAAATAGGTGGAATGTTCATATTTAGGGGGAATCTTATCTATATAGGAAAAATGAAGTTTGTTTACATACATTTATGATCTGCCTCACAAATACTACCATAAAGTAATAAGCCCTTATGAAAGTCAATCAACATGAGTAATGAGGATACATATCACAATTTGTAGTAACGCAAAAATTTCTATCTTAAAGAAGCATTTCTTCAAACACTCGGAGGACATAGGTCATCTAATCCTTCTATGGTATTGTGTCCTTGAGTGAAACTCTTACTACAACTCAAGAACAACACAATAGTCCATCTTCAGCTCAACAAGAGCACCCATAATCCATCCTTATCTCTAAAATAGCCCCATACCCCTCAAGCCTTTGTTATCACTTGGACTCATGACTTCCTATTACCATCCTTTGAGTCTTAACCTCGGAGTTGCCCCAAAGTGTAAGAAATATTACTTATGCAAGGTTTTTAGATAGGGTAGATACCTTAATGAAAGAGGAGGTGCACTTTAAAGCTTTGAATCTCTGTTGTTTTGCTTGACTAAGCTAGAGGAGTTAAATTGGGCACCTCGATTTGAAATAATAAAAATGTCACAACCTGAACATAGGCTCGGATCGAGACACAGGACATGAAACCCCAAGAGGCTCCAAGTTGACCCATGGCATGAACATATATCTAACCCATTTAGAAGTCTGAACACCGAGATCATCACGAATAACATAGTAGAAGTATAAACAAAATAGAACATCTAAATACATACATGAGTCCAACATTGAATACACACTATGTCCGAAAAAGCCTCTAACACTGATGAATTGTAAGAAATATTACTTATGCATGGTTTTTAGATAGGGTGCATACCTTAATGAAATAAGAGGTGCCTACACTTTTAAACTTTGAATCTCTATTGTTTTGCTTGAATAAGCTGGAGTAGAAGAGAAGATTGATGTATTTCTTTGAAGGATTTTTAGGGGGATGGTGCAAGATAATAGGATATGTTTCTCCATGCATAAAAAGGGCTTAGAGAGCATAAGAGAATTATTGGGGTGAAGAGAGTTTATAAAATATGGAATAAAACCCTAAGGCTTTTATATAGGTTGTTAAAAAAGGTTGGTCTATACCCAAAATTTCCCATTTATTGTCTGTGGATTTCATCTACAGTTTGTAAGTGGGTTCAATAACTGGATCCTTCCCTAGGGTGGTCACTATCTAATGACTTATGGTCACTCCAATTGGCCATCTACAAACTGTAGAATCCACATACAATCCATAGATATTCTTCATAATTCGAATAGTAAGATCCCCAGTCACTGGTTAGTGACTTATGGTAAACACATATGGCTATTTATGGACCATAAGATCCATTTACTATCTACAGATGGGCTTCATAGGTGTAGCCCTAAATCCCTAGTCACTACTTAGTGACTTAAAATCAAGGGTAGTCATTTTATGATCTATAGAATCTATTTACGGACCATAGATTAGCTTTTGCAAGTCGAGCCTGATGCCACGAATTTAATTCATGGTTTGTAGATTCCCTCTATGGACCATAGATGGGCTTTTTAAATGATTCCCTACTTTTTGGAAAACCTCCACCCAATCCTGCCCTCTAACTATGGCCCCATACATTTAAAATACAATTTGTAAGTGGCTCCATGGCTAGTAACAATGACTCCCCCAAGTACAAAGAGATTTACGTTTCAATGTACGGTCCATAGATGAATTCTATTATTCGTATATTGTACCATTTCTAATGAAAGTCCTGTAGCATGGTCCTTAATAACTTTCAACCTTGACAACACTTTCCCATGTACCATGAGGCCAAACCTATTCAATATCAAGTATGAGCAAATATACCACGAGCTTAATTTTCCTTTCTTCCTAAACCTCACCACACCCTCTAAAGGTGATACCTTAAGAAATACCTAGTCTCAATCTCAAACTCTAAGCTCCAACAACGAGTACTGAAGTAGGATTTTGTCGAATTTGAGTTGCTCTTATCTGGTTCTAGATTACCCTGCCCATTTCTATATCCTTGTGGATAAAATTAGGGTTGAGTAGACTTTCTTCCCTTGTTTCAAAACCACCCAGTACCTACACTATTGCCCATAAAATGCCTTGTGCGACACCACTTTTATGATGGAGTGGTACCAATTGTTGTATGAGAACTCAATAAGGGGAAAATGCTCTTCCCAATTGCCTTCGATGTCCAAGGTGCATGACCTCAAGATATCTTCGAGCGTTTGAATGGTGCACTAGACTTTTCCATCAGTTTAATGGTGGAAGGTCGTACTATCATGACCTGAGCGCAGATCCCAGACATAACACAGGACCTAGAACCACTAATGGCTCCAAGCTAACCCATGGTACATGCATAACATAAGCATAAGCATACACTAAATTGAACAATGTATGATATAACATAAACAGAAGTCTAAAATATTATAAACGTATAAACTAGAACAACAATTCAAACAACTGAATATCTATATATTATCATCTAAAAAGCTTCTAATATAAGATGAGCTGATGGGATAAGTCCACAACTAGTATACTAAGTCTGAAAACTAAAATGACATAAAAAGGGCATAAACCAAAACTGACATCCTCGAATGATGAGGACTCACCAAGACTGAGCTGAATCTAGAGGAAGATCAAATCTAACAGCAGGCTGAGACTGATCACCCAAACATATATCATATGATGATATAGCACAAAATTATGCGATCAGTATATTGAATGTACTAATTATGGAGGATAAGTAAAGTATGAGAGTAACAACGTGCTGAAAATCATGATCATGATATAGTCGTTAAATATAAGTTGTTCATTATAATTTTAAGTATAATAACTAAAGGTTTTGAAAAACAAAATCATAAAGCTCATCATATTTGAAATCATAAGTAAATCTAATACCCAAATGAAAGGGTAAAACATACTATAAAGAATTATATCATAAATCTTGAACATGAAGAGACATGAAATATGAGGAACATGGGAGATTCTCATAACCGACGTACTCCAAGTGAGCATCATGGAGCCTGACCTGTATCCTTGGCCGGGAGGGTGTCCATACCTTTCCAAGGGTAAGAACCAGAAGGAATGATATAACTCATGATCCCAATAGCGTAAGGGAGACACTCTTAACTGGTGAGTACTCCTTAGGCAAGGGGTAAGGGAGACACTTTCTACCGGTGAGGACCCCATTATCCTACAGGGGCACATATGAGACCTGGGTGCACTGAATCCCGGCTTACTCAGTGTTAAATACTACTCCCAAAACCATACATATTTCTCATAATCATACATGAAATATGGGTTTTGAATGGGCTAGTTTAAAATAACATGATAGATTCATAATTTGCTTGACATACGTGAACTAGCCATGAAAATAATGTCGAAAATACAGGCATGATACATAAGATTGAGATTCATGAGATTCATACATACTTGGGTAAATCATGTTAACTTGAAATAGAGAATAATGAGCATTTTTCATAGAAATTATATAATCATAATAATAAATCATAAGTAGAATCAAGAGAGTATTTGACACAACCCGAACATAGNAAGTAGAATCAAGAGAGTATTTGACACAACCCGAACATAGGTGTTACACCCCATAAAATCTCGACATGTAGATGGCCTATTCGCATGTTGGTTAAGAGTTTTGAATTCCATACATGCTAGGAAAAGGCCCGGGGAAATACCAGATAAGTGACTCATCGAACCATCGCGGGAGGAGCCGGGGCAGAGCCCCTCCACGATGGCAGCGTGTCACAGAGGGAGGGCCTCCGCGATGGCAGCGTGTCACGGAGGCCCTGTCCAGACCCAAGTAAATAAGCCCCTCACTTCGATTTTTAATGATAATTTCATATAATTTCTAGAGAACAAACCAGAAAACAGAGGGCACGATGAATTCCTTCAAAATTCCTCCCGTTTACACTATTAAACGCAGTCTAAACACAAATTAACTCCAGATACCGAGGTATTAAGCAGGAAGGAGCATTCCTACGGATTTAGTTTCGTGAAATTCGGCCGGCGAATTGTCGTGCTACCGAGTTAAGGTAAGTGGAATTGCTCCAAATTAGTGTTAACATACTTCTAGCCCTAAAGTGCGTATTCTCCCTTTTAGACTTTCGAGAAATAGCGAGTTTTCGATCGTTTTTCGATAAGCCAAAGTTTGGGTTATAT
>JACEIK010000626.1:11070-24898 GCA_018107945.1 Datura stramonium
TGGTGTACTCCGTTACCATGGTAGGCTATGGGTACCGAATATGGGTGATTTGAGACAGCAGATACTAGCTGAAGCACAAAGTTAGAGATACTCTATCCACCCAGGAGCTACTAAGATGTATTGTGATCTAAGGGATATTTACTGGTGGAATGGCATGAAAAGAGACATTGCAAAATTCGTAGATAAGTGCCCGAACTGCCAGCAGGTCAAGGTAGAACATCAGAGACCGGGAGGTATGACTCCTGATATCAGCATACCCACATAGAAGTGGGAAGAATTAAATATTGATTTCATTACAGGCCTATCGCGGACTCATTAGCAGCATGACTCAATCTGGGTGATAGTAGACCGAATGACCAGGTCAACACATTTCCTCCTAGTTAAAACTACAGATTTAGCTGAGGATTATGTCAGGCTTTAAATCCGGGAGTTGGTCAGACTACATGGGTTTCCCTTGTCCATTATTTTAGATAGAGGTACCTAGTTCACCTTGCATTTCTGGAAGTTCTTTCAGAAGGGACTCGGTAAACCAGGTCAAGCTCAGCACAGCTTTTCACCCATAGACAGATGGAAAAGATGAGCAGAGTATATAGACCTTGGAATATATGCTGAGAGTGTGTCTAATCGATTTCAAGGGTAGTTAGAATGACCACCTACCTCTCATTGAATTTGCACAGCTACCACTCTAGTATCCAGATGGCCTGTTTGAGGCATTGTATGGCAGGAGGTGTAGATCTCCTATAGGGTGGTTTGAGGTTGGGGAAGCTACCGTAATAGGTCCAGACTCAGTTCATGAGGCTATTTAGAAGGTACAACTTATCAGGGAGAGGTTTAAAACAACACAAATCCATCAGATATCTTATACTGATGTGAGGAGATGAGAGTTAGAGTTTGCAGTGGATGATTGGTTTTATATGAAAATTTCACCCATGAATGGGGTGATGAGATTTGGGAAGAAAGGAAAACTCCGTCCAGACCCTACAGAATTCTGAAATGAATTGGCAGTATGGCATATGAGTTAGAATTACCCCTAGAGTTAGCATCGGTGCACCCAGTCTTCCATGTGTCACTATTGAAGATGTGCATCGGTGATCCAACTCCAGTTGTGCCACTAGACAGCGTGGGAATAAAAGACATTCTTTCTTACGAAGAGGTTCCAGTTCAGATCCTTGACCGTCAGGTTCATAAGCTTAGAAACAAGGAAGTCTCTTCGGTGAAAGTTTTGTGGAGGAACCAGCTAGTTGAGGGAACCACATGGGAAGAAGAAGCAGACATGATGGCCAGATACCCTCACTTATGCCCTTCTAGTTCAGTTCCAGCATCAGGTACTAAACCCCTTCTCTTTACTCTGTTTAGTTTCGTAATTATCAGCTCTATTCAGATTTTCTATGTGCACTCCAGTTGCATCAGCTCTGTTAGTATGGTTAAGACAGTTCGGAGTCAGTTACTCCTTCAGAAATCAGCCTATAGTCTCAGTCAAGGAATTACAGATCTTTTCCTAGTTTTTCAGCAGCATTAGTCTTCATTTGAGTATGAATGATCCCACGGGGGAGATATTGTAACACCCCAAAACTTTCCTAAACCACACTCACACCTTGCAAGAAAAATCCAGAAGAAAACTAGAAAAATGCCTCAGAACGACTGAGACAACGAGTCGTGGTCAGCTCCAACGACTTGTTGCGTCAGCTGTGGTCAGCGCTGCTTGATCAGTCGAGAGCCCACGGGACAAGGAATGTTCCCCAGCTCAGAATCCCTTCTCTAGGACCCCACGACTCAACCCATGAGTTGTTGTCGGAAACAACGACCCGTTATGGGAGTCATTCGGTGAGAACCCCAGAAACCTATTCCAATGATGACATGAGTCTTTGTCACCACCTGTGGTGCCAACCTTGAGAATTTTTAGAAGTTGTCCAGTGACAGTAATGACTGGACACAACAACCCGTTGGTTCCACCAATGAGTCATTGTGTCACTTGTTCTCAAGCTTTTCAGGTTTCCTCGTTTAGTGACCATGGGAGGAACCAATGACTCATTGCTTAACCCAATGAGTCATGGTGTCCCCCGTTGATAGATTCAATGTCTTCAACCCCGAGGCAGTAGGACCAACAAGAGGTCCCAACGAGTCGTGGTCCAAACAACGACTCATTGAGTGACCCGTTGGGTCCCTTTCAGTCAGTTTCTATATTTTTATTCCAAGTATATTTTTGTATACTATCTCATTTTAAGTATAATTTCAAAGAATGTTAGAGGATTGAACGGTTTTCCCCCCTCATTCCCCACGTACACTTTCAAAAATCAATCGCAGAACCTAGGTCATTTCTCTTAAGAAGAATCTAGGGCTCCTCATCAGTTGTAGAAATTCAAGCTTTCTTCTTCAGGGATTTCTAAGCCACGTATGTGGGAATTCAAAAAGGGAATCGTTCTTCCCTTGTGTCCCCAAATCTTCTCTAATTTTCTCTATCAGTTTAACCCCGTGGATTCGAATTGTAGAAAAATTGTTAAACTAATTTCTTGAGATTTCAAGTGGAGTATTTCTCATGATTTTTAACTGATTTATTATTCCTTATTTCTAGAAATTTAAGAGAATTGTATCTTGTGGAATGATTTAGCCCTAGTTCTCATTTTAGTAGAATTTGGAATCTTGCGTGTTGGACTAGTTTCCTTGTAGCTTGATTCTATCAGATTTAAGATCCTCATATTGTTAGTGTATATTGAAATTTTAATCAAATATATACATGTCCAGTCTCAATCAGATTATTACACTCAGTGTTGTCCAGAAATGTCATCTGATCAGTTTGACTATAGTTAATTCTTGAGGTGTCAGTAGTGCCTTCCAGTTATCAGTATTAGATGCAGTTATCAGATTTTAGTGGTTCTTTAGGTGTTCAGGACACTTTCAGATAAGAAGCTCTGACCAGCCTTATAATCATAGCCTCATATTACAGTTTTGTTCTTTTGACGGCTATGATGTTTCTAGATAAGCAGCTCTGACTAGTCTTAGAATACCAATTACAGAATCTGGTCCAATAAGATTCTTAAGGTACTTCTAGATAGGTATTCTTGACTTAGTCTTGGGCCCCAGTTTTGAGCTATCAGCTTAGTAGTCGGTCTAGGACCATCCAGTGGGAGTAGGACTTAGCACCGAGCAGATCGGGGTTCCAAGCACCTAGGTTCCCAGAACTACATTGCCACCCTAGGTTATTTTTATTGGCCTTATGACCCCAGACTTGTGATCACCCAGTTCATTCCTTTATACCCTGGCAAGGTATATTGGGTCCTACCGATGGGGTGTATATATTGGACTCCGTGTCTAGCTCACGTAGTTAATGTCGGTTATAGATTCTCCCGTTAGTCAATTCAGTCTCAATTAGCGCAACTCTAAAAAATTTCAGATTACTCAGTTTAGACCAGTTCAGTGTAGTATTACATATCAGTATCTCATATTTAGGGCATGTCTCAGACCATCAGACAGGGTCATTTTGACCATCTCAGTATATTCACTTTATTCAATTTCAGCATTTTAGTTGGTCATTGCATGTCTTTACAGTTCAATTATTTTATTCTCCGCGTTATGATTTCTCCTACGTACTAAGTACATTCAAAGTACTGACGCATACTTTCTATGTTGTATCATATTATGATACAACTGCAGGTTCTCAATTTTAGCATCGTTAGCATATCGCATTCAAGAGTTTTCAGCTGCATCAGTGGTGAGTCCTCATCTTTCAAGGACGATGATTATTTTTCTTCAGTTGTTTTCTTTCATCTAGACTTAGAGTTAGCTAGGGGCTTGTCCCAGCAACTCATCAGATAGATGGCTTTCAGAGAGTGACATAGATTCAGATTTTCAGTCTTGTTTCAGTTGTTTTAAGACTTTGTGATTAGTTCTTCTTTATGAATGGTTTTATTATTTTAAAGCTTCCGCTATGTTTTTACTCAGAATGATAATGTTATGATAGAACATGGGTTGACTTGGGGTTACTTGTGACTCCAAGTATCATGTCTCATCTAGGGTATAGACTCGGGGCATGACAGTAAAAAAGGCATTATGTCTACTCGGCCTTTGTACTTAAGAAGGTCTTCCTAGGCCCTATAGGAGGCATAAAACTCCCTCACCAACTCCATAAAGTAGGGGTCTAAGGTCTCAGTGAGAGGCTACCAATCCTGTATTTGGAATTACTTGTCATTATCGGGGAAGTCGGCCTTAAAAGAGTCGATATCATTTTTTGTTTCTTTCATAATTACACCCTTCTTCTTAAAGGAGAGATAGTAGGCCTCAATTCCCTTTAGTCAAAGTCGGAGTAGGGAGATTATCCTGTCCTCCTCTAGATCAGGTTCTTGAGGTGTGCCAACCCCATAGGAGCATTTTATTTGTCTCGATGCCTAAATAAGGACATTTTCCTGCAAGACAATGTGAGTTTCACACACAAACCATACACTTTTTGTACTTTTCTTAAAGGAAATATAAGAAACAAGTTACGCTAGACTAAGGAAAGAAAAATAAAGAAATTGGATTGCAAACAACATAAAATATCAAAAAGTTCACTACTGGTATGTGTGTTTCGCAAATGCAAACTTGCAGTCGACAGATGCCAAACAGAATCACTAGAATCTGGCACCAACATCTGTGTTACATCTGCATTTTATGGATGGGGATCTGCGGTACGCAGGTTGAACGTAAGTGTAAGGCAGTGAGCCTGAAGCCAAATTCCCAATCCTACGTTGAACCTACGTTCGCAGAGCAAGATCTTTGGCACCAGTTACTCAACAGTGTCTAAATTCAACACACATGATTTCATTCAAATTTTCAAGTAAGTATGAACAATATCATTATCTAACGAGTACTCAGACTTTCCCAAAAGATATACCAATAATATCAATCAACAATTTTTGACCATTATGACCACTTAATGACATTCCTTAAGAAGGACGTTACCCTATTTACAATAGGGAAACTGTCACGACCCGAGCATAGACCCGGATTGTAAACACGGGACAAGGGACCCCGAGAGACCCCAAGTCACCCCATGGCATAAGAATTCACTAACTCATTAAATAAACATGAAGAAAAATAATCATAAGCTCAGCGGAAGTCTAAATTGACATAACAACAGAATGAACATCTGAAGATGAAAACATGTCTAAGTTTGATAAGCCTCTAACATGGACGAGCTGATGGGACAATACCCCCAACTAACTCAGTAATACTGAAACTGAAAATACAACCAAGATAACTAAAAGTCTAGTCCTTGACAAATGAGGACTCACCAACTAAGCAGGTACTGACTCTGATAAGCGACTACGAACGGGGTTGGACCTAAGAACTAGACCCTACATCATGAAATGATGTCGCATAGAAAGTATGCGGTCAGTACGTGGAATGTACCGAGTATGCAAGATAAGTAAAATCTCCAGAGCAATATAAGTATTTTAAACAAGTCATACCTATATGATAATCCTTAAGGATAAGAAGAAGATCACAAGCATTCATTATGAAATCATCCTTATTTTATACGTGATCATGCATGGCTTTAGAACATCATGATGGACACGAATGACTCAAAGCTAAATGACAACATTTATATCAAAAGCTGAATAATGAGTCAAATCTTGCGTTTTGAACATTTATGCATAAGATAATCATCATGAATAATTGATATGCAACTTCGAATGACATAGAAAGTTGGAGACTCGTCACTTAACCGACATACCATGATATAGCTTACGTGGTCCCAACTATTACACTCAAGTGGGCAGAGCCATCCAAAGCCTTGTCAGGGCTAAAGACGCTATCACGATATCCATATCAAGCTGAAAGGGGTCGTTCGGCCGAGGATAGCTCACAAGGGAGATCCCAATAATAAAATAGAATCAACCTACATTGGCACATAGTTCTGGGTGTAGGGTTATCGACCCTTAGCCCGCTTGGTGGTACACACTTCTCCCAAAACATGCAATGCTCTATGTCATATAAATACGAAGCTCAACATATTCTAGTGATGAAGCTCAACGTGAATTCATTCATAAACTCAACATTATATGAAGCACAGCTCAACATTGTCTATTTATAAAGCTCATTCTGAAATAATACATATACTAGACATCATATAAATATGAAGCTCAACAATTTCATTTCGACAAAGCTTAGAATGAAATCATGCTTAGACTCAACATCATGTGAAATGAAGCTTAATGACAACATACATCTCAATTACTAATTCATGCATTTGAGAAGCTTTACTTTGACACATACCACAGGCTCAAAGAATAGTGGGAGACCTTACTCAAAAATCGTGTGGTAAGCCTACWTTAGAAATATCACTTCATCATCATTAATATAAGGGCCTTGCCCAAACCTTATCATACTTKAACTCATACAATTCATTTGAAAACATTATCATTTGGGRGATTTCACTCCAAAACGAGGTAATAAAGTCAATTCAAGAAAAACAATCATTCATACTCATCATTGGGCACTACCCAAAGCTTCATCATACTTGGGACTATTTAATCTTCTTTGAAAACATCATCAATATCATGGGTGAGGTTGGAAACATGCCTCTCATCATCTATTCCGTCATCATCACATTCTTCCACAATCACTTCTATTATGAACTATCCACACACGGGCGTTTTAGATTCAATTTATAGAAAAGAAATTTTTGTAAAAGAAATTAAGTTAGAATTCGCCCAAGCTCGATAAATCATCAATATCAACTCAATTTAATCATACACATGAATAGAGATGTAAGAATCATGCAATTGAATGAAAACCCATACTTGATCATCACAAACCAATCACAAATTGATACGGAATGGGCATGGGTATGGAAGGAAGCACCCACTCATAGCCTTACATACCCGCGATTGAAGAATTCTAACCCTTCCTAATTGCCCAGCTGAGATTCCAATTGAAACCTTGAGATTTTACCTTGAACCTTCCCTTCACACCTTCAAACTTTCATGCATGAGCGTAATGTCTTAGAATAGGTTTTTCCCTGCTAAAAACCCTCTAATACGAGCTTAAGACGACGTATAGGCCTTTAGAATATAGAAATTACAAAAAGACCATTACTAAATTCGAAGGAAAACACTGCGGGGTGACCCAAACGGGTGACCTGAAGATTCGTCAGAACGGGCAATGACTTGTCGAGTCGCCCGTCAAGTACACTGCCTTAATTCCCAATAATAATCCATATGCTTGCTCACGACTCTCCTCACGAGTCATTGGGACTGACCACGACTCGTGGGGTCCCATCCGTTGAGTACACTAGATAGTTCCTCCTTTAACATTCCAATTCCACCCCACGATTGACACGACGACTCATGGTGGCTGACCACGAGTTGTTGATTCACTCGTGGGGACTTTGATCCCTTGATCACTCCAGGCCTTCCCACAGGTCACTTGAAGATTCTTGGGGTCTTCTCATGAGTTGTTCAGTGACTCGTTCTGCAACTGCTGCAACATTTTTTCAGTTTTTCTCCGATTCACTTACGGGTCTGATTCCTGAATTCTCGAGGTATAACAATATCTCCCCCTTGGGAAACTAAAACAAGCCATTATCATACTCCAATACTGATTATTTTAACTGAAATTTCATGGAATGACTACCTCCAAAAAGAACCACATAGCTGAACTAAATTCAGGCATCACATACATTTATGGTAACATAATTCAAACTTGCGCACATGAACTAAACATGGAAACTGATTAGAGAATTAGGGAAAAAATCGATACCTCAAGTCGGAATTGAGTCGGTAGAGAATAAATGTGGGTATTTAGCCATATGTATGCTCCGGCCTCCCATGTAGCTCCTTCAACATGATGATTCCTCCATAAACCCTTAACTGAAGCTACATCTTTGTTCCTCAACCTTTGAACTTGTCCATCCAAAATCTCAAACGGAATTTCTTCATAATTGAGGCTATCTTTAACTCCAATGTTGTCTGCCAGAACTACCACGCTGGATCAGTCAAGCACTTCTTCAAAAACAACACATGGAACACGGGATGAACTAAAGACAATTCTGAAGGCAAGTCCAACTCATACGCCACCCTACCAACTCTTCCTACAACCAGGTAGGGGCCAACATAGCAGGACTGAGGTTACCTTTCCTTCCGAACCGCATGATTCCCTTCATGGGAGATACCTTTAGAAACACCTAGTCGTCTACATCAAACTCCAATTCTATTCTCCTCACATCAGCATACGATTTTTGATGACTCTGAGCGGTTTCCAACCGGTCCCTTATCAACTGAAGCTTCACCATCGCCTCATGGACCGAATATGGTCCTACCATAGCTGGCTCACCAACCTCGAACCATCCTATAGGAGATCTGCACCTTCATCCGTAGAAGGACTCGAACGGTGCCATCTGGATACTAGAGTGGTAACTATTATTATAAGCAAACTCGATCAGGGGAATATGATCATCCCAACTACCTTTAAAATCCATAAGACATGCCCACAACATATCCTCAAGAGTCTAAATGGTTCGTTCTGCTTGGCCGTCTATTTGAGGATGAAAAGCCATGCTTAGCTTAACCTGAGTCTTGAGCCCCTTTTGAAACGAATGCCAGAATTGAGAAGTGAATTGAGTACCTCGGTCTGAAATAACAGACAACGGAACTCCATGAAGCCGAACCAACTCCTGAATATACAACTTAGCATAATCGTCTTTTGAATCCGTGGTCTTGACCGGTAGGAAGTGTGCAGCCTTGGTCAACCTATACACCACAACCCAAATGGAGTCGTATTGCCGGCGGGTACGAGGTAGACCTGTAATGAAGTCCATATTAATTTCTTCCCACTTCCAAGTGGGGATGGAAATATCTTGAAGTACACCTCTAGGTCTTTGATGCTCGACCTTCACTTGCTGATAGTTTGGACATTTTGCTACGAACTCTTTAATATCCTTCATCATACCATACCACCGATAGATTTCTCGCAAATCCTGGTACATTTTCATGGATCTTGGATGAATAGAATATCTAGTACTATGTGCCTCATGCAATATCCAAACTCTGAAATTATCAACATTCAGAACACATAGTCGACCCCGGTATTGTAGCATGCCATCTCCCCCGTGGGAGAAAACCTCCTTCTGCTTCCTCAATATTGGATCCTCATCTTGCCTGGCTTTAACATCAACCACCAAGGACGATTCCGACCCGTAATGCACAACAACACCGCCATCGGTCGAATCGATCAATCTAACTCCCAGCCTTGTAAGGCAGTGAACCTCTTTCACCAATTCCTTCTTCTTTAACCACATGGGACACACTCTCCATTGAGAGCCTACTAAGCGCATCTGCAACCACATTAGCCTTGCCCGAGTGGTAAATGACACTCATGTCATAATCCTTAAGTAACTCCAACCACCTCCTTTGCCAAAGATTTAGATCCTTCTGTGTGAACACATATTGCAAACTCTTGTGATCCGTAAATATATCACGTGGACCCCATACAAATAATGCCGCCATATCTTCAATGTGAATACCACCGCGGCCAATTTAAGATCATGGGTCGGGTAATTCTTTTCATGTACTTTCAGCTGTCGAGAAGAATAAGTTGTCACCCTCCCACACTACATCAACACACACCCGAGATTGACTCTGGAAGCATCACAATACACCACGGACCCATCGGTACCCTCGGGTTGGGTCAACACTGGTGCTGAAGTAAATCGAGTTTTCAACTCTTAGAAGCTTTTCTCACAAGCCTCCGACCATTGAAATTTCACTTTCTTTTGAGTCAACTTAGTCAAAGGCACTGCAATGCATGAGAAACCCTCAACAAACATCCGATAGTAGCCAGCTAAGCTCAAGAAACTCCGAATATCCATAGGATTCACCGGTTTGGGCCAATTCTTCACCGCCTCAATTTTCTGCGAATCTACTTTCATGCCTTCACTAGACACCACATGAACCAAGAATGCCACGGAGTCCAACCAAAACTCACACTTACTGAACTTTGAATACAATTGGCGGTCCTTGAGGGTATAGAGCACTACTCTCAAGTGAGCGGCATGCTCCTCCTCACTCCGAGAGTATACCAAAATGTCATCAATTAACACGATTATGAACATGTCCAAATATGGCTTGAACTCTCTCTTCATCAGGTCCATATAAGCTGCAGGAGCATTCATCAATCCGAAAGACATAACTACAAACTCGTAATGACCATACCTTGTCCTGAATGTCGTCTTCAGAATATCACTCTCCCGAACTCTGAGTTGATGATACCCATATTTGAGATCTATCTTCGAGAAACACTTAGCATCCTGATGCTGATCGAACAAATCATCGATCCTGGGTAAGGGATACATGTTCTTGATAGTGACTTTGTTCAACTGTCGATAATCAATGCACATACGAAGGGAACCATCTTTCTTCCGAACAAATAATACTGGTGCGCCCCATGGAGAATGGCTCGATCTAATGAAACCCTTATCTAGCAAATCCTTTAACTGATCCTTCAACTCTTTTAGCTCGGTTTGAGCCATCCTGTAGGGAGGAATAGATATAGGTTGCGTATCGGGAAAAAGGTCAATATCGAAATCAATCTCCCCATCGGGAGGAACACCTGGAAAATCATCAGGAAAGACCTCTAGATACTCACATACTACTAGAACTGTCTGGATAGTCGGGGCCTCAGACTCAACATCCTTGACCCTAATCAAATGATACATGCAATCCTTAGAAATCATCTTCCTGGCCTTGAGGTAGGAGAAAAATTGACCTACAGGCACAACTGAACTACCCTTCCATTCTAAGACTAGCTCACCCGGGAATCTGAACTCTACTGACCAAGTCCTTCAATTAATGGAAGCATAACAAGGATACAACCAATCCATGCCGAGAATAATATCGAAATCGGTCATGGCTAACTCTATCAGATCTACTGAGGTGACCTTATGGAGAACCAAGACCGAGAAATTTCTATACACCCGTCTAACTATAACAGAGTCACCTACTGGAATAGAAACCGAGAAGGATTCTGACAAGACATCGGGACTGACTCTGAAGATAATAGCTACATAAGGTGTCACAAAGGACGGGGTGTCCCCTAGATCTAACAATGCATAAACATCAACATGAAACACTCGTAACATACCAGTAACCATGTCCTGGGAGACCTCCTGCTCCTGATGGGATGCTAGGGCATAGAATCTGTTCTGGCGCTGACCGCTAGCTAAATTGGTAGATTCCCCCTGATGTGCTGAGCGAGGGGGTGGGGCTGTTGAGCTAGAAGTTTGGCCACGACCCCAACCTGATCCTATCTCGCTGCCGGACAATCTCTAAGCATGTGTCCTGGTTGCCCGCACCTAAAACACACACCCCAACCTACCAAGCACTGGCCTGTATGCCCTTGGCCATATCTGTGACAAGATGGAACACCTGAATCTGCGAGCCTGCTACTCTGACCCCTTGAGCCTGACGCTCGCCCTTTCCGATCAATCCTATGCTGAGATGGCACACTCAAGGCAGATGAAACTAGGGCAGATGATCTGGTGGGTCTGCTGACGGTGCCCACCATCGGACCTCTGCTGGGAGAATATGTGGTCCTCAGTCCTAGCCCTCTAGGCCTCTCTCTCTCTCTCGAATGTGCCACCTCCATCTGCTGGGCGTACAACACCATCCGAGGGAAGTCCATATCCTGATGGAGCATAGCAATCCTGCATTCCTTATCCAAGTAACTTGTTATCCCATGCACAATCCTGCTAACTCGCGCCCTCTGGTCAGCCACTAATTCAGGAGCATACTTCGATAGGCCGGTGAACTCAAGGGAATACTCTAGTACTGTCATCCTCCCTTTCTTCAGATTTACGAACTCAGCTACCTTCATCTCCCTCATCTCCCGAGGGAAGATCCGACCCAGGAATGCAATATGGAACTTCTCCCAAGTGACCGAACCTGCTCCAGCGACCCTGCTATCCTTCCATTGACAGAACCAGATATGTGCAACCCCCTTAAACTAATAGGAATCCAACTCTGCACACTCAACAATACTCACCCTCATGACCTGGGTGATCTTTATAACCTCATCCATGAACTCATGTGAGTCCTCATTTACCTTGGACCCAAGAAACTCCGGCGGGTTCATCCTCAAGAAGTCCCTGAATCGAGCCGCCGCTGCACTGCCATTTTGCGCAATAGCCTGATGATTGACCTGAGCAGTCAATGCCTGTGCAAGCATCTTGATTTTGGCCCGAAACTCAGCGTGGGAAAATGGCTTCGGTGCCTGAGTTTCCTAAATGGTGGGACCTGTTGATGACCACAACCCATGCCATCCTTGTGGCCTTCACCATCTCCATTTATCCTTCCATTCATCCTTCAAGGAGCAATGATTCTGCAATCGTGACTAGCACGAATTAGAGGGATAGAAAGAGTCTTCATCGCACGACATAGATCATGAAAGATGGGAACATTTCCTAGAACGTCTCCTCTTCGTCATAAGTGTGGAATGATGCATACTAATGGAAAAGACTCTACTTAACGCGGCTTTCTGACTCCCTAGGACACTTGAAACCTATGGCTCTGATACCAAGTTTGTCACGACCCGAGCGTAGACCCAGATTGTAGACACAGGACAAGGGACCCCGAGAGACCCCAAGTCAACCCATGGCATAAGCATCCACTAACTCATTCAATAAAAATGAAGAAACATAATCATAAACTCAGTGGAAGTCTAAATTGACATAACAACAGAATGAACATCTGAAGCTGAAAACATGTATAAGCCTGATAAGCCTCTAATATGGACGAGCTGGTGGGACAATACCCCCAACTAACTCAACAATACTGAAACTGAAAACACAACCAAGATAACTGAAAGTCTAGTCCTCAACAGATGAGGACTCACCAACTAAGCAGGTACTGACTCTGATAAGCGACTATGAATGGGGCTGGACCTGAGAACCGGACCCTGCATCACAAAATGATGCAGCATAGAAAGTATGCGGTCAGTACGTGGAATGTACCAAGTATGCAAGGGAAATAAAACCGCCAGAGCAATATAAACCTTTTAAAACAAGTCATACCTATATAATAATCGTTAAGGATAAAAAGAAGACCACAATCATTCATTATGAAATCATCCTTATTTTATACGTGATCATGCATGGCTTAAGAACATCATGACTGACTCGAATGACTCAAAGCTAAATCATAACAATTATATCAATAGCTAAACAATGAGTCAAACCTTGCTTTTCGAACATGCATGCATAAGATAATCATCATGAATAATGGATATGCAACATCAAATGATATAGACAGTGGGAGACTCGTCACTTAACCGACATACCACGATAGAGCTTACGTGGTCCTGACTATTACACTCAAGTGGGTAGAGCCGTCCAAAACCTTTCCAGGGCTAAAGACGCTACCATGATATCAATAACAAGTTGAAAGGGGCCGTTTGGGCTGGGGATAGCTCACAAGGGAGGTCCCAATAATAAAATAGAATCAACCTAAGTTGGCGCATAGTTCTGGGGCGTAGGGTTATCGACCCTTAGCCCGCTCGGTGCTAGACTCTTCTCCCAAAACATACAATGCGCTACATCGTATAAATACGAAGCTTAACATCATCTAGTGACGAATCTCAACATGAATTCATATATAAACTCAACATCGTATCAAGCGAAGCTCAACATTTTCTATTGACAAAGCTCATTATGAAATCATGCATATACTAGACATCATATAAATATGAAGCTCAATAATGTCATTTCGACAAAGCTTAGAATGAAATCATGCTTAGACTCAACATCATGTGAAATGAAGCTTAATGACAACATACATCTCAATTACTAATTCATGCATTT
>JACEIK010000626.1:25447-82325 GCA_018107945.1 Datura stramonium
CATAAATTGATAGGGAATGGGCATGGGTGTGGAAGGAAGCACCCACTCATAGCCTTACATACCTGGGATTGATGAATTCTAACTCTTCCTAATTTCTCAGCTGAGATTCCAATTGGAAACCTTGAGATTTTATCTTAAACCTTCCCTTCACACCTTCAAACTTGCATGCATGAGAATAATGGCTTAGAATAGGTTTTTCCCTGCTAAAAACCCTCTAATACGAGCATAAGAAGACGTAGTATAGGCCCTTAGAACATAGAAATTATGAAAATACCCTTACTAAATTCGGAGGAAAACACTGCCAAGTGACCCTAACAGGTGACCTGACGATTCGTCAGGACAGACAACGACTCGTCGAGTCGCCCGCAAGTACACTGCCTTAATTCTCAATAATAATCCACATCCTTGTTGATGACTCTCCTCACGAGTCGTTGGGACTGACCAAGACTCGTGGGGTCCTATCTGTTAAGTACACTGGATAGTTCCTCGTTTAACATTCCAACTCCACCCCACGATTGACATGAAGACTCGTGGTGGCTGACCACGAGTCGTTGATTCACCGTGGGGACTTTGATCCCTTGATCACTCCAGGACTTCCCATAGGGCACTTGATGGCATCTTCACACGATTCGTTTATTGACTCGTTCTGCAACTGCTGCAACATTTTTACAATTTTTCTCCGATTCACTTTCGGGTCCGACTTTTGAATTCTCGAGGTATAACAGAAACGTCAAGTGACCAGTCTAGCCCATATTCATCACGTTAATCACAAAACCCACACTACTCACAAGCATGAGTATATTTCATCTACATTATAAAACAAACAAGAAGAAATACTGATTTTTCCTTAAGAAATATGTCACTGATGAGTTGATAATTTACCAACTTATTAGGCTCTTGAGCTTGAGTTTTTTCTTATTTTTGTAGTTGATTATATGGATCTATTCCCTTTTTGCCTTTGTTGTGTGAAGATATCTAAATGTGTAGAAAATAGCAAAAAAGGATAAAAAAGAAGGAAGTGAGATCAAATCGGCGATCCACCGATGAAAACCAGTGAAACACTGGTCGAAGTCTGATTATCACTGCCTCTGAGGAAGAATGCCACTGGAGAAACACGAGTTTCCATTGGCAACTCGCCGATCCAGTCACCGCATGACACCCGATGTTTTGGACTGAATAACAAAGAGTCGGTGGTTTATAGATTTTAATCGGCTAAATGTCGAATGAACCACTGATGCTCATTGGAGTTTAGTGATGGCTCAGATAATGTACCCGGTGGTTCACGGATTTGAACTGGCGAACTACCGATGCCTTCGCCGATTCCAGAACCATGCTTAGGGGTAAAATTATCCAGCACGAAAAAAGAGAGAGAAGATGCCCTATTTTCTTAGATATAAATTCTAGAGAAAGTACTGTGTACTGGGGAGATGATAGAAAAGCATATCACATCATCTTTTTCCTTTCTTAGCTTTACAACTTTCTTTTAGCAGAGAAAAGGAGATTTTGATTGGTAGACTTTGAAAAGTACTATTCTCTACTTCTTCTTCTTAGTAAGGTACAACCAATGTTGGAAACCATTTGTGAATTTGATTTTACTACTCTTGTTATTGAATTCAATGAGTTTATTGTTGAATGTGCTTTTGAATTTCTTAATTAGGATTGGCTAAATCATTAACTAGAGGTGTGTGATGATGAATACTTAATTAGAGTGGGTATTGCTAGAGTCATCTTCATATTGTTTAAATAAGTGTAAATCTGTTAGATTTCTCTTCATTCTATAATGGAAGATCCATTAATTATGATGTGGGTCTATTTGTTCTTAACTGATTATTGCTTGTAAAAGAATAATTAAGTATTGAAAGAAAATTTAATGATGGGTATGGATGAGAGATTGTGAAATTGAGCTAGAAATAGCCAAAATTGCATTCTCACTCCTAATTAGTAGCTAATATCTAGAAATTAGTGCAACTACTAATCCAAATGTGATTGGGTTGAGATAATAGTGGCTAGAGGTTTGATAAAACTCTAGTAAGAGGTAGTTGTAAAGCTGAAAAGCTGTAATTACCCATTTTCCGAGATTATTTACACTAATTAAACTTATAAGATGACCTAGCATATCCCTATCTAGTTAGTATATCATCTATACCACACCTCTAGTCTTTTACATTCTTGTCCACAACCTTGCTGATTTCTCTATTATATTCAACCAAATTACGAAATATAATCCACTATAATTTCCAATTTCCCCCAATTTACTCATTTTTATGTTACCTCTAAGTGGTACAAGCTAACTTCAATTTTCCAACCGACACTTGTAATTATCACTCACTAGTCCTTGTGGGATTCGATCTCAACACCCGTCGGGTTAATTGTTTTGATACTTTGGCCGTGTATATTCTTTGCATGAAGGATATATTTTGGACGTTATAAAAAATGGAGCCATTGTCGTGGACTAGCGCTTGATATTTTTGTGTTGATTGTTAAGTTGAAATAGTTTTGCATAGTAGTTACTACGTGATTTTGTTGTGTTTGTTAGGATCTTACAACCACATGAGTCATCACTCCCAAGTAGGGGATAGCTTAGTGGAAGGTAACATAGAGCACAACGAGGATAACCCGGTGATGCCGGAAATTGTGGGAGCCATTCACCTACCACCTACAATAGGGAATGTTGTATTTCATTTAACAAGCAGCATGTTGCATTTGTTGCAAATGAAGGGACTCAGTGAGGATGAAAATAGGCATTTAAGAAATTTCATGGGGATATGCCAGCCCTTCAACATTACGAATATTAGTCAAGAGTCAATCAGGTTGAGACTCTTTCCTTTCTCACTAATGGGGGAGGCAACAATGTGGTTGGAGGAACTCCTACCGGGATGTATTACATCTTGGAAAGAGCTAACCGAGGCTTTCTTGGATCATTTTTTTCCTCTATCGAAGATGATGCAGCTGAGGGAAAACATCATAAATTTCAGGCAAGAACTGGGAGAGCCTTTGCATGAGGCATGGCTAAGGTTCAAAAACAAGGTTGCTCTTTGTCCCAATCATGGACTTATGGAAGGAGTGCTTCTCCAAAGCTTCTACAGATCCCTAGATTCCATCAACAAGTTTGTGGCCAACAATTTAGCTAGAGGGTCTATTATGGATCAAACATATGGGTTGGCCAAAGCCCTTTTGGACAGAATGACAAAAATCAATAGGGCTTGGCACACGCGAGAGACAAATGTATCTATACATGAGATCCGCTCAAGTGCATTGGAGGCTTAATTACGCAAAAGGAATGAAGAGCGGGATGAGAATCTTGCTAAGATGATGACACACCTGGAATTAATGACAAAGTACATAATGGGGGCAGGGCCCAAGGTGGTAAATGTTGTAGGCATGCAAGGTCCTTTACAATATGATAGGGAATAGTCACCATCAAGATATGAGGAAGAATGTCAATACATGGAAAACCAAATAGGAGGACCTCGACCTGGATTTCAAGGAACCAATCAAGGCACTTGGTGCCTAAGGGACAAAAAACAAGGTTGGAGAAATCGTGATCCGTAGGGGTGTCCCCAAAGAAATGAAAGATCGGGAAATTGAGAGTAGAATCAAGAGGGAGACCGCTATCCATTGAATTTCAAACCCTTACGTTCCCCCCCCCCCCAAAGTTGGAAAATCCCACAGTCATCTAGGTGTGAATGATGCCGGTAGTTCAAAAATTGAGGAAATGCTATCAAGAGTCCTAAAGAAAGTAGAGTCAACCGAGAGCAGGTCAAGGAGTTAAGAGGGGAGGTGTCTAACCTTTCCCAAACAGTGAGCTCACATTCAGCCTCCATCAAGCATTTAGAACCCCAAATGAATCACTTGTCGACTCAAATGAACCCCCAAATGAAGGGAACGCTTCCTAGTGACACAATGCCGAATCCAAAGAAGATAGTCAATGCATAGCTATTGTCACTAGGAATGGCAAAGTAATCGGGGATGCACCGGTGAAGCCCAAAGAGGTTAATGGACTAAAATCATATGAGGAAAATTCTCAACAAGATGCTAAAGACTCCAAGGAGCGAGTAAAAGATTAAATAGGAAGGAGAGGGGAAGGATGATGAAATCCCCTCACATGCTAATGAAGATGAGGCGGGCATGAAGGCCCCAATTGATGCAAAGGTTGAAAAAAGAGCCTCACCTCCTTATCCACAACGGTTGTCTAAGAAAAAGAAGGACGACTAGTTTAGAAAATTCATTGATATGTTTAGCAAGTAGTCCATCAATATACCGTTAGTGGATGCTCCTCTCCAAATGATAGGATATGCGAAGTACATGAAAGAATTGTTGAAGAAGAAAAAGGTGGTTGATGTAGGTAGTGGGGAATATGCACCATTGTAGCGCAATGATGATGAGTAACCGTGCCCCCTAGAGGGAAGACCTCGGAGCTTTCACAATCCCCCATACAATTGGGATATGTGTGTTTAAAAAAAGCTTTATGTGATCTTGGTGCCAGCATAAATTTAATGCCCCTACTCATTTTCAAGAATTTGGGACTTTGAAGAAAAATGCCTATGTCGATGAGGTTGCTCATGGCAGATCGGTCCATCAAAAATACCAGTGGGGGTGTTAGAAGATGTGTTAGTAAGAGTGGATAAATTCATCCTTCCTACTGACTTTGTAGTCCTTGATTGTGAAATGGATGTGGAGGTACCCATTATTTTGGGGAGACCGTTGCTAGTTACGGGGAGAGTTGTGGTTGACGTGGAGCTTGGGGAGCTCAAATTCAGGGTTGGAAGTTAGGAAGTCACCTTCAAGGTGTGCCCATTAGCTAAAAGTCCCCTCGAATTCAAGGTAATAGGGGTGTTGCAAAATGAGGATGAGGACAAAAGACTTGAGATGAAGGAGACGGAGTTGGAGGATGATCTGTCGAAAAAGAGTTGTTGAATGAGATCTACGTCGTTCCACGACGTTAACTAAGGCGCTTCTTGGGAGGAAACCTAAGTGTTTAATGGATTGATTTTATGTCTTTTTTATTTTTGTTTGTGTAGGAGATATGAAGTGAGGAAAAAAGAAAGAAAAAAACCTACAATAGAGCGGAACTGCGCTGAATCGGTGATTTGCCGATCCAGAAGCGCAAATCTCCGTTTCAAGATGAGTGAAAACAAAAGGATGAGAATTTGAGTAATAGATTGGCGGACCCACCAGTGAAATGTCGATGCATAAATTTTGGCCGCTGGTAGGTCGCTGATAAAACACAGAATACCTGAAGCTTTGGCGCCTAAGCGATGGGTCACCAGTGGATCGCCGATCCAATTCGTGAACAACTGGTAATTCGCCAGCTGAGATGCAGTGAACTGGGCACAAATACTCAAGAAAGAAGGTAAAGCGGCAGAACGTTAATTTATTTCGGCGAACCGCCGATGCATTGCCGGTCAAGATAGAATTTGTCTCAAAATTTAAACTAAGAGTGGACCCATCTAATCCCAAATATCAGCTGCGCCACCCTATTCTACACAATATTTCCTTAGTTTCCCTTTTTTGACCATTTATTTTATACCCTTTTGGTCTCTCCACTACCCAACATTTCCACTTCCCTATATTTCCCTCTTTCCCACCTTTCCACTTTCCCACCTTTACACTATCCCACTTCCCACCAACACACCAACACATTAACTCTCCACCTTCTCCTCAACCTATCAATTTTCCACCTTCCCACCTATAAAACCTATCCCTCCTTTTACTAACACGCTCACTACACTAACATTTCCTTTCTCAACTACACATCCTCTGAAGTGCCATCGTTGAAACTTGTCAAGCTGTTCAAGCTCAAGTGTGCAAGAATTCCAACATTGTGGTAAAGCTTCCTTGCCCTCGTCATGATTTTATCAATGGTTCATTATTATTTCATTCTTAATACTTTGCTTTCCTTTCCTACTGGATTCATCAATATGCTCTGTTTGTTGAAATGAATGGGGAATAAGTGTTCTATTTGTGTGAATCTTAAATAGGTGAAGTCTGAGTAACCCAATTGGAATGAAATGTAATATTTTGCCTGATGATAGACTAGGTGATGCCATTCTTAAGGGAAAATCATCATGTGATTTTGTTTAAGGTGTAATAGTGTTATTTCCATCAAGATGTGAGTGGGTGTTTGTTCATTAGCTCCTTTATGTTGTTTACATTCGATTTGGGGATGATGAGGTTCAGCAATTTGCCGGTTGGGTTCGGTGAAATGCCGATGGAATGCCAATCCACTTTCAAAAATGGCTTTAGGCCACTAACTGGATCCCGCGTTACATCGGCAGTTCATGAATCGGGACTGTCGATTCGCCGCCTGGTCACCGGTACACGCTTAGTTTGCTCAGTTTTCTGTTCTGCATTGACGAGTCAGCGGGCGGTCCGAAGATTCCTCCCGCGACTCGTTGGTGCTTCACCGATCCTGATGGTTCTTTATATGATGTTTTTTTATCCTTGTTTCTCATTTCACCCTTAGAATAGTTTTTGTTATTTGAGTTTATTTCCATAATGGTTGTCACGAACATCATCGTTGCAGAAATACCATGTCTTCATCCATAAATATAGGAAAGGGAAAGGCCCTGCCTCATCTTCTAGCAAGAGCAAGGGCAAATCTAAGGCCTCTCCACCGCATGCCAACTCCAAGGAAGCATCATTTTTTGTGTCCCAATCATGCAAGAGCATTATGTCATCTATAAAGGCTGATCCATCACTATATAAAAGCGGTTTGATTTAGCGAGATTTAGGTATGATCTTCCCAACATCACTTCCCAATTCATAGCCCAATAATGGCATGCATTTGCCAATCCTCTCTCGCCTTATTTCCCCAGCTTGGTGTCAGAATTCTATGCCTCCTACAAAGACCGACAGGATCGCATGCAGCGTAAGGGAAAAGTTGATGAATTTCCATGCCTACCATTAGTTATGCTAAGGAGAGTGGAAGTTGACGTCATCCCGGCTGCCATTAACTCCCTATTTTGGGAAGATGATATTGACCTCGATACGGAGTACATGGCCCGGGTAGCTGATATAAAAGACCAATTTTTTTGGTTAGCCCCATTTGTTGTTGTTGACACTCCTCTTTAGGCCTTCATGGGTGGCGAAATCTCTCGCCATGATTTGAAATTCGAGGTTAAGTGGTGGGTAGATTTTATTTGTTGTCATATCATCCCCTCCAAGAACGAGCAAAGGGTCAGTTTGGGAACTTCTATTCTCATTGACTGCATCATAACTAGAGTCCCCATCAACTTTGGGGAGATTATATCCCAACAAATGAAGAGAAAGGCACGACAGTCTAGCACTTGCATGCCCTACGCCGTCCTCATTTCCCAGCTTTGCTCACAAGCTGGAGTGCCTCTGTTCCCAGATGAAACCCCTTTCGCTGCTTTAGGAGTGATAGCCATTGACCGAAAGAGAGATGTCGAGGCACCTGCAATGAAAAGGAAAAGACTTCAAGCCTTTGGAGTCACTGAGGGTCCCTTTCCCATGAGTCGGACCACTCACCACAGGCCCCAGAGTTGAACGTTCCCTAGCCCGAAATGTCAGGCCAAGCTTCAGACGACATGCCTCAGCGGGGAACATCTCCCACTCAACAATCCTCTCAACCAAGTGGTCTCCACATACTTGTGGAAATGACCAACTCTCACAAAAGCCAACTCCAGAGATTGGCCAAGATCCTCCCTGCACTTATTGCTCAAACAATTAAAAAGGAGCTCAGATCTTTATACAAGAGTGTCACTACACTATGCAAGAGGGTGGATGCGGTTGAAGGGGCTGTCACCTCCCTCCGAACTAAGGTGCAAGAATGGAAGAATCAGACTTCAACAGAAGTGCCTGATTTGAATGCCTGGATGCTGCAATGGTTTCTCCTTCCTCAGTTTGGGGCCCTATTTATAATCTCTTCGAGGGTTTGGGGGATGACTTTGCTGGGATAGGTGAGGCCAGTGGCAATGGTGCAGGTGATGCAGCGGCTGATGATGAGGAAGAATGACCCACTCAAGGTGTTTCTYGTCCCTTTCCCTTTTGCATGCATATATTGGGAACAATGTACTCTTTTAAGTGGGGGAGGGATGAACGCAGTTGATAATGGGGTCATTGATGTTTTTTTTTAATTGATTGAGTAGAGCCCTTATCAGTCTATTGTTTATGATGATTGATGATTTCTCTTGCCGGGCTTGTTTTGGAAAAAAAATGAATGAATGATTTGGTTTAGTTCTTGATGAAGTGATGGTTAGTGATAGAATTGGGTCTTTGCTTTAAATTGCGAAATTTTGAAATGACCCAAGTTCTTGTTTCTTTTTAGCCTTTGTAAATAGTAGTGTAATAATCAAAACTCTGAGGGTTTTCTTTAGACCATGGTTCTTTCCCGAGGAGCATTCTTTTATTTATTTTTATTTTCTTTGTCGAATTGGGTTGGCATTTCCCGATGATAGATTGAGTGGAGACATTCTTAAGGGAAAATGCCATGTTGTTTTGAGTCTCTTATGAATTTGTTTTGAGAGGCACCACCAGAAAAATTGTTCAAATGGAATTTTAAAATGAGGGCATGAAGATGAAAATAATGAGAAGATATTTGACGCAATAGCATAGCATTCTTTGTTATACGTTGTAAATTCTTTGCTTGAATTATGAGTATGCCTACTTTGATGTCCTAACTTGAAATGTTATGATGAGAATGACTCTTGTGGACCCTTTAAGGGTGATGCCTTGTGTAGTGAGGAATTTTTGATGAGTCTCATGCATGACTTCTTGTCTAGAACTTTCCCCAAATGTGACTCTAGGCGAAATCCTAGATGTATTTGCACTTAGGACATGATTTTAGGCTTTCCTTTGTCTAGCCACTCACCTATATACCCTCCTTGAACATTTATCCTTTTCAGCCAACATTGAGCCTTAGACCCTTTCTTTGGAAATCACATTACAAGCCTTAATACCATTCTTAATACCTCTCTTTGGAACCCATCCTCCCTAAATGATAGTGATAAGATAGTGATGAAATTAGGCTTTAAGCCTAAGAAAAAGGGAGTGATAAGGAAAAAATGATAAATGAGGCAAAAGCCCAAGTTCGGGGGTCTGTAAAAAGAGGAAAATAAGAATTTCAGATTGAGGTAGCACCACATTGTGTAAAAATACATACAATTATAAATCAAAAAAAGAAAAATAATTTTGTGAACCAGTGCTTCCTTTTGAGGTGATAAGGATAATTGTGAAAGCCAAAAGGGTTATAAGGAGGATTATTGAGAAATGAAAGTCAGAAACAATGAAAGAAGCGAAACAAAGTGAAGTTATTGGAAAGAGTTGATGGGAGGTATGTTCATAAAAAGAATTAGGGAGGATCTAGTCACTATAACAAAATTTTCATCCTATGCTTAACCGAGCCTACATCATAACCCGCAAGCCTTAAATGATTCTAAGTGCAGTCACTCTACGTTAGTGGCGAATTACATGAAAGGCAAGCCTATGGGTCAATGTGTGCTTGAAGACTTATTTTGGGAGAGTAAGTGTGATTATCTCTTCCAAACAATCCCTTATTTTCATTCAATGATTACATGACAAGAATAGGGATTCTTATTTCAGTGAGTGGCATCATCCCTTTTTGAGGACATAAGTGCATTTAGCATTAATGTCTGAATAGGGCATGAGAAGTGTAAACTCTAAGGCATGTTTTGAATGTGTATTGATTAAGACTTGAGATGCTATGTGTATTTCATGGTTGAGCTATGCCCTTGTTTTACTAAATGAATCCTTTCAAGAACCATGTTGGTGAAAAGTGGTAGCCTCTTGAAATATCTTGGTTGTTTTGGTCTTTTGGGGAATTTGCTCCTCTTTGTTGGCGAGATTGGTGAGCATTTTTGGGTTCTCATAGACCAGGTTATTGGTGATGCTTAAATTTGTGTAGAAGTAGCATGTTTTTCAATGAATGAGAATTGCATTACTTGAGGACAAATAATTATTCATGTTTCGGGGTTTGATGAGTTGGTAATTTACCAACTCATTAGGCTCTTAAGCTTGAGTTTTTTCTTAGTTTTTGAGTTGATTATATGTATTATATGCCCTTTTTGCCTTTGTTATGTGTAGATATCTAAATGTGTATAAAAGAGCAAAAATGAAGCAAAAAGAAGGAAGTGAGATCAAATCGGCGGTCCACCGATGAAAACCGATGAAATGCCGATCAAAGGACGATTATCACTTCCTCTGAGGAAGAATTCCACCGGCAAAATGCGAGTTGCCAATGGAGACTCGACAGTCCAATCACCAAATGACATTCAATTTTCTGGAATGAAGAACAAAGACTCAGCGGTTCACGGATTGAGATGGCTAAACACCGAATGAACCGCCGATGCTCACTAGAGCTTAGTGATGACTCAAATAATGTACCCGGTGGTTCACAAATTTGAACTGGTGAATCGTCGCTGCCTCCGCTGATTCCATAATGATGCTCAAGGGTAAAATTGTCCAGCACGAAAAAAGAGAGAGAAGATGCCCAATTTTCTTTGATATAAATTCTAGCGGAAGTGCTATGTACTGGGGTGATGATAGCAGAGCATATCACATCATCTTTTTCCATTCTTAGATTTAGAACATTCTTTTAGTAGAGAAAAGGAGATTTTGATTGGTAGATTTTGAAAAGTAGTATGCTCTACTTCTTCTTCTTAGTAAGTTACAACCATTATTGGAAACTATTTGTGAATTTGATTTTACTACTATAAGTTACAACCATTATTGGAAACTATTTGTGAATTTGATTTTACTACTATTGTTTTTAAATTCAATGAGTTCATTGTTGAATGTGTTTTTGAATTTCTTTATCATGAGTAGCTAAATCATTAAATAGAGGTGTGTGATGATGAATACTTAATTAGAGTGGGCATTGCTAGAGTCATCTTCATATTGTTTAAATAAGTGTAAATTTGTTAGATTCTCTTCAATCTATTATGGGAGATCCATTGATTATGATGTGAGTCTATTTATTCTTACTTGGTTGTTGCTTGTCAAAGAATAATTAAGAAATGAAAGAGACCTTAATGGTGGGTATGGATGAGATATTGTGAAACTGGGCTAGAAATAGCCAAAATTGTATTTTCACTCCTAATTAGTAGCTAATAGCTAAAAATTAGTGCAGCTACTAATCCAAATCTGATCAGGTTGAGCTAATAGTGGCTAGAGGTTTGATAAAACTCTACTAAGAGGTAGTTATAAGGCTAAAAAGCTATAATTACTCATTTCCCGAGATTATTTACACTAATTGAACTTATAAGATGACCTAGCATATCTCTATCTAGTTCATATATCATCTACACCACACCTCTAGTCTTTCACATTCTTGTCAACAACCTTGCGGATTTTGCTATTATATTCAACCAAATTACCATATATAATCCACTACAAATTCTAATCTCCCCCAATTCACTCGTTTTTATGTTAAATCTAAGTGGTGCAAGCTAACTTCAATTTCTCAACCGACACTTGTAATTATCACTCACAAGTCCTTGTGGGATTCAACCCCGACACCCGTTGGGTTACTTATTTTGATACTTCGGCTGTGTATATTCATTGCATGAAGGATATATTTTGGACGTTATCAGTCACCCAATCTATCATCGAAAAAAATCATTTATCTCAAGCAAATGGGTTACTCAAACTTCAGCCCCAACTAAAATTTCAAAGCAAGATAGAACACCTAATAGATAGAGAATCATGAAACAAGAATTCCTACCCATTTATTTTGCCTCAACAATACCTATAAGAAACTAATTGCATCACAAACATGGAAACAGAAAACACGGGTCATGGAAAATGAAAACTATCATTCTTTTCTTCTGTACATACCATCAAACATTGTTAAATGAAAGTGAAAAAACATACCAAGTGAGAAGAAAATAAGTTGAAACTTGAAGCTTTGCACAAAATGAGTTCGACCTAAGCTTTCCTTCTTTTAGTGTTTGGACGATTTGTGATGGTGAATACTGGGAGGAATAGTGGAATTTATAGGAGGGAATAAGGTGAAGAGGTTGGGTGGAATTTATGGAGAGTTAATGGAAGGTTGCGGAAAATGAAGATGGTGGTTGAGGGGTTAAGAAAATGGTGCAGGGGATAGAAAATTATGAGTTTTGGGAAGTTGGGACAAATTTGAAAAGCCATGGGTTGGATCTGGGTTAGTTTGGTCAAAGGGGTAGTCAACTTTTAAAATTACCTCTTACTTTAGACTGTGTGGACCTGCGGACGCAGATTTGGATCTGCGAGTTGAAAGTCAAATGCAGGTAGACCTCAAATTGCCCAGTTCACTATCCAGGATTTACGCTACACTTGCATCTCATAGATCTTTGTCTGCATTTTGGAGGTGAGATGCGGATTGCCTATTCTTGAATGATTTTTTCCTAGGTGTTATGGATCTGAACTGCGCTAACCTGCATTTTGCATGTCCTTGACTACAGTTCGCAAGTGAGGTGCAGGTGCTCACCTTTTTGGCAGTTAGGGTGTGAAAGCTTGTGTGCTCACCTTTTGGCGCTTAGTCTCGGATCAATTATGCTTGACCTATGCTCGCAAGTTGGTACCGCATTTTGTAGGTCCAACATAGATTCCCATACTGCTTTTCACTTTTCCATAATCCAATCATCTTACAACAATAAAAACAACGAAAAGTGTGAAGTAGAAAAAAAATTAAAGACACTTGGGTTGCCTCACAAGAAGCGCTTGTAATACCCCAAGGTTTCTAAGACTGCACCCTTGTGATTTAAATATATTAAGCAGAAAAGAGGGAAAAATTTTCACAAGAAGACTCGTGGTATGAGTGGTTATAAGAAGGTACGACCTTACAGGAAGTGTCGTGGTTAGAATCTATAACAGGAGTTCAAAGGGCAACGAGTCAAGGTACAACTCGTGAGATCATGTTACAAGTCATGCGATGAACCATGTATTTAGAAATCAGTTACCCTAGGTGAAAGGTACGAATCTTTATAAGACCCGTTATGGGAAACAACGAGTTGTGGCCTACACTGTGTGTAGAAAATGATGATCTTGGAAATAGTGATCACAAAATCTAACGACCATAGGTTGGTGGTACCAATCGTAGTCTAACCCATGAAAACTTTTGAGAGTCGTGGAAAAAGTGGTGACTACGGATGGTAACCACGAGGCATGGCATTGAGGTACGCACTCGTGTGTGAGTCGGTGACATCCCAGTGGAATTTTCAATTTAAGCAATGGAATTGTGAATTCCTAAGCTCCTAAGTCATTAACTATCTTGTTCCTTCCGTTAGGAGTTTGAAGAGGTTAAACCTATTCTAAACCATTCCCCTCCCATGCTTGCAAGAGTAAGACTTCTGTCATGACCACCCCTGGAAGCGTAACTAGCACCTAATTCCACAATGGACTCTAAGCCGACCTAGCTTAGACATTTACACTTCGTGATACCAAAGAACACATAATAAAGAAAACCAATGGCTATATATCTACTTGCAATATAGCCTTAGGCCGATAAGGCCGCAACACAAACACCTACAACAAATCGCCTAACTCCAACAGCTGCAATAGTAAGATCATCCTATGCAGGCCGACAAGATCACCATGTTGTATAAATCATAACAAAAGAAAATGCAAGAACATATAATACATACACAAGCACCAGCTGTGGCTTCTACTAGAAATAATTAGGCCCCACACGCCCAACAACGCAAGTCTAACAAAACTCGTAGTCCGCAAGCCTCTAAAGAGTAAGATATTGGTCAGAACAAAATTCCACTCAGCCATTATACAAAAAAGATAGGTAAACCTCTAATGAAAGACAACTCCAGAGAAAGGGAGATGACTAGTATGTTGGAGCCGAATGCTACTAAGGAGGTCTTGGAACCTATCTCGTCGAACTCCGCACGCAAGAATGCGCCCCATGCAATGTGGAGTAAGTACAATTGTACCAAATATTCAAGGAAATAATAATAATAATCGAATAGAAGCGATAGAGAAACTGTAGCACCGTAAGGGCCGAAATTAGTTCGTACACCACAAACATAAACTATGACTAGCGCCTATTCAAACAAGGGCCTAACCAAGCCCCCATTAGCCCGAGAAGGTATAAACCGCATATAGTAACCTACTCCGGCCCACGTATGCTCCAGAAAGTACAGCTTTAATCTATATACCCCAATGGTATTATCATGGCTCACGTGAACTCGTAATTCAAACATGCACTGGCTCTCCCGAAAGTGCAACTTAGCCCGCTAGATCTTGTAGCGCCATGTCTAGTTTCGCAGGCTCCCGTATCTATATCCGAGCCTTTCTCTCGGTTTCCCGTAATCGCACCCTCAAGAACACTAGGTTCTACTGAGGTTAGTAATGCCATTATGGCATAAGGGAAGTCCATAGGTGAATAGACTTCAACATGTCCCTATAGGCCTCAATCTAGTCCTTGCAGATGTCAGCATAGCTCCCCGTGAGCAATCCGTAGCCCTGTAGGCAATGATGCAATTTGGTAATCTCTAGGTCATTCATAATGGGAGGCAAAGTTGAATAGGGTTAATCCCGGCAAGGGATACTATACTCTAACCTCAATTCTACTTGAAGCAAATTTCCAACCAACATACGTATGCTCGAATTACTACAAAGGTGGCTGTTGTATCAAATATCGACGAGAATAACTTGTCGAAAGAGGTTTGCCTTAACATATCTTAAACTCCAATAACATAAGTTAGCCGCACCTTCACTTCCAAAAACACCAAGAGGTTTCCCAAGAGCAAAGAACTCACACCCTAAAAACCCTGTGATTTGAGGCATAATACGTGCCCAAGTGCTATTTTATAACTTATTTTTAAATTTGTCAATTTAATTAATTACATTCTCACGTGACTTTGAATAATTTCTTGCATAAACTAACCAATGTGATTAGCTCTTTGTTTTGTAGGTAAAAAATGCTAGGAGGGGCTTAAATTGGATAATGCATGAACAAGATGAAGCATTGGTAGGAGTTTGAGGAAGATTGCAGGCGAAATGTGCATGAAAATAGCACAGCCGCACCGCCCGCCGTGTCACGCCATCGACCTTCCCCTGTCCAATTCCTTGTAACGGTTGTGTGGGCTACGCGCTAGGCGCGTGCCACGCCCTTGTTGCGCACTCGCGAGAGTGTCGCCCGCTTCCCCTATGCGATGGAAACATGCCACTAAGGCACAAGGAATGATAAGGAGGTGCGACGCCGGCGACACGCAGCGCTAGCATGAGACCTGCCGAGGGACAACTTCCAATGGGCATGCGCGACAGCCCTGTGCTGGGGAGATGCCGCCGCACGATGGGCGCTGCGGCATGGAGGCAGTCCATTTATGGTCAAAATTTCATTTTTTCCATTTAATATAAATAGGAAACTTAGCTCCTAAATTAATTTATCACGAAATATTTGAGAACACCGGAAAGAAGCGGTAAGGGACATGAAGAACTCACCAGGGATTCGTTATTTTCATTCTCTTTTAACTACTCTGTAAGTATCTTACTCTCTAATTATATGTTTTTGAGTATTTGTATCAACATGAGTGGTCTAAAACCTCTTCCTCTAGAGTTGAGGCCACATGATATGATTGTAAATGCATGAATTCTTCTTTGGTTTGAGTTATTAGTTGTTGTTTTGTCTTACATTCTTTATTATTATTGTTTATTATACCGATCACCATGAAAACAAACTCTTTAAGCTTAGGTAAAAGCTCGAAAGAGTAACCCTAGGCTAGAACACAAGAATGTAGGGAGCAAGTTCTTATCTTTATAATAGGATTAGTGGTTAGGATTGAAATTATACCTAATTTTCCCGTTCGTTACATTAAAACGGATGAGCTAGACACTCCCAACTTAGAATTGTTACATCACCGCTCGTAGAAGTTGTTGTGAAGCTAAGTCGGGTTAAATGGTTAGAGGTAGAAAAGTCCATAATCAAGGGCACAAACTCCGTAAAACCATATCCACGTAGTTAAATTGCTCACGAATTAGGTTGTCACATCCCCTCTCAACAATGCTGGTGTGAGACTAGTTTGTTGTGTTTAGAGGCTCGAAAGGCCATGCACATTGTATTATAATTATTTGTATTAAACAACTCAAGGTTTTCATACTCGAATCATTGTGAATTGTAGCATTGCATGATTATTAGGCCTTAACTTCTAGTTGTTTTTGGCTGTTTCTCGAATTATTTTATGATCACCCATAGATTTAATTAGAATTTTAAAAAATTTTATAACTTAATATTCTTTTTTCTGTTTTTATATTTAATTTTAACACTTAAACTTTATAATTAGTTGAATTGGTCCGGTCCCTATGGGTTCGAAGATCCGCCAAAAGGGCCACCGTATAATTCTGCACGACCGCGTATGCTTGGCGCTGCAGCCGGGGCGCAAATAAGTTTTTGTGCCGTTGCCGGACTAGCGAAATTTAGTAAATTGTTAGTTTTTGTGTGATTTTTTAATTTCTTAAGTGTTTAAAAACTGATCTTAGTCTTCTATATTGCATGTAACAAAGCTGTCCTTGCGTAATCGGCAAGGAATAGAAAGCTAGATGAACCTTTGTTGAACCCGAACGCTAACTACATTTGCTCGTGAGGGAAGCTATAGAGTTGAAGTTGAAAGGGTTTGATGATGGCGCCCGACCAGTTTCGCGAAGTGGCAATCCCACTAGCGATTTAATGTGACTCCAATATCCGCAAACGAGTCTTGAGGGAACTTTCATCTTAAGAAGAACATGGTGCAACCATTAGATTTTAGTTGCTAGTTCAATTGAATGAATCATGAGGACCTACGGTGTAAGCACTTACGTAACTTCTTGGAGATCGCGATTACCTTTTGTCCCCAATCGAGTGTCAATCGACTATGTCCAACTCACACTCTTCCCAAATTCATTGTTGGGAGAGGCTATAAGGGTTCAAGGTTGAGCCACCAATTCCATTCTTCTGGAACGACCTAGCAAGGAAGTCCTCACGCATTCTTCCCTTCGTGCAAGACTACAGCTGTAAGTGAGATATTGGCCTTTAAGTAGAGGCCTGAGGAGAACCTATATTTGGCTTAAGAGGATTCAAGTCATTGTTGATACAGATCGCCCCCATCACCAAAGAATCCAATGACGGTTAACTCACACCTTGGTAGAGAGTCTAAACCCACATACCGAAGATTCCGTTAGACTCTATTGGGTGTAGGTAAGCATTGGAGAAGACTTATGATGAGTTGTACACTCCTGAACAGATTGCTTCGAGGAAATCGGCAGGCATGTTGAATCAATAAGTAAAGAGAGCAGCGGTATTTATAGAAGTGATAGTGTCAATGCCTTAGCAAGACAGCTCTAGCATCGGGCTAGCATCAGATGATGACTCGCTCAACAACCGAAAGTATGGAAAACAGCAGAGATGTGTGAATGCAATTTAACAGCTCCTAGTTGGTGCAAAATTTGTGGTAACAATGGGCACTAATGCCGAATCTTGCGGGAAAATTCGTAATCTATCAACTTTTTGGGGAATGTTCCGAGAAACAATGAGAATTATTGGAACACCTACAATAGTAATTGCGTAGAGCCACCCAAAATTTTTCTTAGGGTGGCAATCAAAGTCGAGTTACTGCCAACAAGACGTTAGTAGAACAGATGCAATGCTGGTCACGAGAAACAAAGAATTACTAGAAGATGTATCAAAAGACAGGCTACCAAACCAACTGGCAAGAGAATCGTGCATGGATGGCTTCGTATTGTGAAAATTTAGTTGGCCACCCGCAATCTGCAGGCGTACGGGTCACCAGTAGTCAGCTCGCACACCAGCTCCTCAGAGAAGGTTACCTAGTGACACGTATACAAACCCCGACAGGTCAATGCCATTAGTCCGAGGAGGGAAAGCATTGCCGATGCACCACCACAGGAAAAGAGAAATGAGTAAAGTACTTGAGTCGGTCGACAGGGCCCATCTAAATGACAAGGATATAATCGTAGTTCTGTGAAAACAATGCATAATCATCATTGAAGCTAAGCCCAGACCACCACCACCATTCCCGCAAAGACTTAGGAAGAGAAAGGAGGAGGAATATTTTAAAAGTTCTTTGATATTTCTGAAGAACTTCACATCAATTTGCCCTTGATGACTTGTAGGGAATGCCAAAGTATGCTAAGTACTTGAAAGATGTGGTGGCCAACAAAGTCAAGTTGGTGGATGTCCAAACCGTGGCACTGAGTGAGGAGTGCAGCTACATGGTGATGAGCAAGATGCCGAAAAAGCTCAAAGACCCAAGGAGTCACCCTCCCATACAAATTGGTAAAGATGAGGTGGTAAGAGCCTCTGTGACTTAGAGGCGTAGTTAATCTAATACCCATATCTTTGTTTAACACCTTAGGGTTGGGTCAATCCAGGCCAACACGGTAACGCGACAACCGGTAGACAGTCCGCCAAAGGGGCACCAGAGCAAATAATTGAGCGACCTTCATCAAAAGTTTTCGGTAAGTTCATTATAATTACGATTTCATCTATGACTTGGACTTTAAGGTTGATGACAAGGTACCACTAATCTTGGGATGGAAATCCTTTTCCACTGGAGGAGAAATTATAAATGTAAGAGCAAAGACCTCTTAAATGAGGGTCGATGATGAAGAAGATCTCTGTAGTCTACCAAGAGATTAACCCACCCACACACTACGTAGACTTCTTGTAAGGTCTCGTGTGCTGTCGATGCTAAGGGGTGCAGATCTCATGTGTCCACTGCTACAGGAGATGATCACATTTTGTGCTCGACTTGATGGAGGGCTTTAGTTAAAAAGAAGTTGGAAGAAGGGGGGATAGAATGAAGGTTGTTCCCTCTAAAAATAAAAAAAAGAGTAAGCACGATGGTTCTCAAAGGGAACATCAAGCTGAGGATATCCTTAGAAGGATAGTCCATGTCGTAATGCGACGTAAAATCAAAAATGCTTGAGAGGCAACTCTAAGAGTACCACTGCAAAGTACCCATTCTTTTTAGTTTGTGTGTTTTTGTTTAGTTTCATTTTTGTTGCTGTTTTGGTGAAGCACAGATTTAGAGAAATTCTGAGTACCCTTTAGAAGAGAAAGCTAAGGAGCATGGAAAAAGATGAGCGTGGGGTCGGTGACCCACTTGTGCAAAAAAATGGAAGAAACATGTTGTTAGCTAGGCCTAGAGGCCTCGTGCAGCATTTATCACCCTTGTATTAGTTTAAATTATGCTTTGGGACATAGTACGATTCAAGTGTGGGTGAGGAAATTTCAAAATTCTTGTGCTTAATAAATTCCAGAAGTTGGTGCTTGGTATTGGGACATTGAGCCATTCTATAAGGAGGAATAGATATAGGCTGTGTATCGAGAAGAAGGTCAATACCAAAATCGATCTCCCACTTGGGAGGAGTTATCTGAGAGATTATCTCGAAACACTGGATATTCCCACACAACAGAATCGATCGATAGCTTCCAGGTTTCTGACATAGCATCCTTAACCCTAACTAGATGGTACACGCCGATCTGCTAATTTCATGCCCAAGTGATACTAAAATGCTTCATTTCTACTTGTTTATCTATTGTTATGTGTACATTCTCATGTGATTCTTAGTTAAATGTGAAATTATACTAACCAACATGATTAGCGTTATTTTGCAAAAAGGAATTTTTGAAGCACTCCACAAGTTGGTGAAGTGCGGGAATGGACTTGGAAGCAAGAAGTGGAAGTTGACAAGGGAAAGTGGAAAAAATAAGGGCTCCACGATGGCGCCGTTTCACGCTACCATCGCGTGGAGGCATTCCCGCTTTGGAAGAATTATTTATGTCAAATTCTAGTGGAGGTTTGCGTTACCTCCGTGACATCTGAGGCAAAGGCTCGCGATGCACTCGTGTGTCATGTTGAGTGTGATTACCTCGGAACCTCAAGTCTCCAAAGTGAAGGTGCATAGCACCGTGGCACGGAGGCAAGGCTCCACGACATGTCGTGCCACGCGAGGTGCAAGCACTGGGAGCCGACTTCCAAAGGGGGTTCCACGATGCCCCGTGGCACGAGGGAGTGCTCCTCGTGATACACCCGTGCCACGTTGCTTGTTATTTGGGGAAAATTCTCAATAGTATAAATAACACACTAGTTTTATTTTAAACATTCCGACTTTGTTGAGCAAGAAACGTAGGTTGCAAAAAGGGCTTGAAAGGATAAAAATTCTAGGGTTATTCTCTTCCTTTTTCTCTTTAATTCCAATTGCTTGTATGAATTCTACTTATTTGAAGATGTTTAATCCACAAATGAGTGGCTAATTCACCTCTTGATGAGGTTGAGGATAATTGTAGAGGAATGTAATTATCATCATTTTCACTTTCATCTTTTCTCAATGGTTGTTCTCATTAATTGCTTTTACCGCATTAATGTTTGGCCAATGTTAATGTACATCTAGAAACTAATTTTGATTTTGAAAGGAAAGGAATTGGACAGATGTGAATTGGTAGGATATGATCTTTTCTTAGTTGTAAAAATTGAGAAAGATTTGCTATCTCGCACAGAAATATATCCGAAAGTCTTATTAGTCAATTGTGGAATCCGTTATGTATGGCTAGAGCATGGAGATTTATATCACAAAATGTAGAATAAAGTCTCATGATTCTTGAGTTGGATAGGAGTCGAAGATCCAATCCATAGGCAATTAATTCCCGCCTAGCAACCGAAGAGAAGATTAGGGCCGAATTGAATTAATAAATTACATCTCTGCATGTTTGTCTTAAACTCGCCCTTGTTCATTGCTATTGTTCGACTAAATTATAATCTCGACTTAGTTTCATATTACTTTTAGTGATCTTAACTCGTAAAACATTATTTATTTTGGTTGTTCCGCATTCATAGAGATATCGTCTCACTCCACGCTGCTAATTCATATCGTAGTTCTACCCTCGTGGGATCGATACTTGGCTTAAAATAAAGTTACTTTACTACTTTGTAATGACTACGTGCACTTGCGTATAGTTTTGAGTCGAACAAGTTTTTGGCGCTGCTAAGTCAGATTGGTAATTGGTAAATTTATTTTCTTAGTGTTAGTCTACAAATTCAATATAAGTGTTGACAACTTGATCTTAGCCTTTCTCTTGCAGGTATTGAATTTTTCTCAACGCCGGGAAAGAGATAAGGAGTCATGGATTCATATATAGAGACGGAGAGACAATTTCATCGTCAAAGAAGGGGAAGCTCTAGAGAAGAAGCCGCATTTGCTAAGACAGCAATTCTCGAGCAATGACGAATCCACCACTTGTAAGGATAGTTTTAGTGCTTGAGGAGATGGGCAAAAGAAGATTCCACCCACGAAGTGACAATCCCACATGCAAATAATGTTACAACTAGTATTCGGCAAAACTAGAGCCAGAGGGAGGTTCGATCTATGCATTATGGTGCAATTTTGCACACCAAATAAGTAATTCATAGGTCTCCTCATGAAGATCCACAATAACATCTCCAAAATATTTTGAGATAAGTGACACCATTCCCGCGGAGTATCATCCCACTATATGAGGCTTACATTATTTCCATTCTCATTATTTGGGAAGCAAAGAGGTGGCTGAAAGTCGAACCACCTAACCATATCACTACTTGGGATGATCTTTCAAGAAAGTTTTTGATACGATTCTTTCAATATGGGAAGACAAAATTTACTTATAAGTCGATTCTAAGTTTCAAAACAAAGAGAGGGTGAGAATTGTATCAATCTTCTCGGAGAGGTTCAATTCAATGTTAAGGGATTGTCCCCATCATCACCGCCTAATGATGTGTTAGTGCATACATTCATTGAGGGTTTGGAACCACATACTAAAATTTTGTTAGATTCAAAGAACTGGGCAGCATTGGAGAAGACATATGAGGAGCTCTACACTTTGTTAAACCGTATTAAACAGGAAAATCCAAAATGGAATGTGGACTCACGAGGAGAAACAAGGAAAGCGGCAGGAGTCTTTGAGGTATATGGTTTACAAAACTATCACCGCATAGATAGATGCGTTGCAAGATCAACTCAACACCCACTTCAAAAGCATGAGATCAATCAAGCACAAGCCCCGGCCAATGCAAGCCATCGTGTATGGTGTGAAGTATGGGAGTAATGAACACTAACCGAGTGTTGTGGTGCCAATCCGTACTGAAATTTTGTTAGAAACATCTAGAGGAATAATAACCAACAAGTATGGCAAACAACTACAACTCTATTTGGAGGAATCATCCGAATTTCTCTTTGTGTAGTAATAGCCATCAAGGATGTAGTTTGAATCAGGCGTACAGAGAAATCAAGGGGGGCATCGGAATTTTGGCCTCAATACAAAGGAAACAATGCACCTCCTCCACCATCCAACAACATTGAGGATATGTTCAAAACAATTATAAAGCACCAAGCACAAAATGCAGGGCCGATTATAAATTAGCTACGACATGAAAAATCGCCAGCTAGCTACAAAGGCGTGGAGTACCGCTGGGACAAGAATGGGAGCTCAAACACCGTGCTCGCAGGAGGACTACCGAGGATACCGACCCAAATCCCAAGGTGTCAATGCAAGAGACTACAAGGAGTGGACTACAACTTAAGGAGCGTGGAAACTTAAAGACCACCTCAAGAATCTGAGTAGTGGAAAAAGATGGGGAACATGATGATGTGAGGAAGGAAAAGGCAACAGACAGTAAAGACCACCACCCTGCTTCCCTCAGAGATTAAAGAAGCACAAGGAAGAAGCTTGCTTTAAGAAATTCATGAATGTCAAACAGTACACATTAATTTACCTTGGTTGATGTTTGCAGAGTGCCGAAATATGCCAAGTATAATGCGGATTATCAGAGCAAACAAAAGCAGTGTTGACGGAGTATGCTACGGTGGCGCTACCGAGGAGTGCACCTCCCGAATACGTAATCAGTTGCCGACAAAGCTCAAGGATCCTCGGGAGCTTTAAGACAGACATAATCAGAAAGTATTCGAGCTCATGGATTATGTGATTTGGGAGCAAGCATAAACTTGATGCCGACAACGGTGTTCAAGAAGTTGGGACTGGCAAATTTCTAGACCAACTACTATGATCTGCAGAGTAGCCTAGCCGACCGTCTTTCGACGTACCGCATGGTATCAGGAGGATGTACAAGGCAAGTGGGATCCCTCATTTTCCTAAGTGATTTATTATCTTGGATTTCGAGCCGGGATGCGGAAGTCCCATTTATTTCTGGGGTCGTCCTTTCGGCAACCTAAGCAGCTTTGATTGATGTAGGTCGCTGCGCCCAACTATGCGAGCTTTTGATAAAGTAAAGTTTTTTGATGTGTATTGATCTTGGGCAGAATTGCATGCCCAAGTGATATTTAAATGCTTCATTTCGTCTTGTTTATCTATCGTTATGTGTGCATTCTCATGTGATTTGTAGTTAAAATATGAATTTATACTAACCAACATGATTAGTGTTGTTTTGAGGTGTAAAATGGAATTTCAGCTAAGAAACATTTTGGTAAAAATCGGGAATGGACTTGGAAGCAAGGAGTGGAAAAGGTCAAGGAAGAGCAAGAAAATAGGCTCCGCGATGGAGCGTGACACGCCGCCATCGCGAAGGAATTCTACCTGGTGATCTATTTTGCCAATTCCAAAGAAGGTTACGCTGCCTCCGCGGATACGGAGGCAATGCCACGCGATGCGAGTCGTGGCACGTTGAGTACATTTACCCGGGACATCAATTTCCAAGGTAGGTGCACATTGCACCGTGAATGCTGGCCCTGCCCGCGCGTGCCGTGTACGCCGAGGAGAAATTGCCGAGGAACCTAATTCCAGAGAGAGGGTCCGCACTAGCCCCTGGGCATTGCGGAGGTGCTCCGCGATACACTCCGTGCCACGTTGCTTGTTATTCCTGAAAATTCTCAATAGTATAAATAGCAACTTAGGTTTTATTTTTAAACATTCGACTTGGCTGAAAGCAAGAACGTGGGTTACAAATGTCAGCTTGAGGGACGAAAATTTAGGTTCTTCTATCTCTTTCTATTATCTCAATTGATTGTATGATTTATAGTCATTTGATGATGTTTAGTCTACAAATGAGTGGCTAAATTCACTTCACAAGATTTAAAAACAAAATGCTATGGATTGTAATTGTTGATCATTTCACTTTTCTTCTTTTCTTCAATGGTTCTAGACACTCGGTTCTACCGCATTAATGTTTGGCCAATGTATATCTAAAAAAATCCAATTTTGATTTTGAAAAGGAAAGAAATTGGAAAGTTGTGAATTGGCAGATATGATCTCTTAGTTTGGAAAATTGAGAATTGATTTACATTCGACAGAAATATATCTCGAAAGTCTTATTAGCCAATTAAGGAATCGGGTTTTGTGGCGGCTAGAACATGAAATTCTTTTATCACAAAATGTAGATTGAAGGTTCATGATTCTTAAGTTGGATAGAGACTAAAGTTCCAATCCATAGGCAATAATTCTTGACTAGCAACCAAAGGAAGATTAACTCGAATTGTATCGATAAATTACTTCCCGCATGTTCGTTTTAACCTCACTTGCTCATTACTATAGTTCGTACCACTTTATACTTTTGTGTTAGATCAGATGATTAGGAAACTAAACTCTCAAAATCTTATTTAAATTGTTGTCCATTTTTAAAAGATATAGTTCATTAACACTTGCTAATTAGTACCTTAGTTCAGTCCCCGTGGATCGATACTTGGCTTACTTGAGCTGTTTTACTACTTGTTCGACCACGTGCACTTGCGTGTAGTTACCAAACCGCCCGAACATGTACAAGGCCATGAAGCTACCTACTATATATGAGGAGATATAATCAATCAATGTGCTAAACAGAAGAAATTTGCATTGTTGACTCATAGACCCATTGAAGTGAGCTCTGATGTGGCCCGATCATTTTGAAGACGTTTCTACTTATGAGATGGTGTAGGCGCTGAAAGAGCCAAAATGGTTTCCCAGGAAGCAAGACTTTCAGCCATTGATGAAGTCCTTGGAACTACTAAGCAAAAGCCATCAATTGATGAGGCACCAAAATTGGAGTTGAAGACATTACCTCCGCATCTGAAGTATGTATTTTGGGGAAGATGACACTCACACTATCATTCTAGAACCGCATTATACAAGTTAAAGATGCATTGGTGGTCCTCTGAGGCAGAAGAAAGCAATGGGTTGGAAAATGTCGACATCAAAGGAATTAGTCCAGCTTTTGCACACATAGATTTTTATGGAAGAAGGATCCAAGTCAACTGTACAACACGCCGAGGTCAATCCTGATGAAGGATGTAGTTAGAAGGAAGTGATCAAGTGGCTTTGATGAAGGTGTATATCCCATTTCAGACAATGACTGGGTTAGCCCTGCTCAGTGTGTCCCAAAGAAAGGTGGATGAAATCGTGGTCAATGAAAGAATGAGCCGACTCACACGCACAGCCACAGCCGGCGAATTTGCATGGATTACAGAAAGTCAATGAGGCCAAGAGGAAAGATCATTATCCTATCCCATTTATTGATCAAATTAGACTGCTGGCAAGTCAAGAATATTATTGTTTCTTGATGGATATTCGCTATAACGAAATAGCCATAGTACCAGAGACCAGAGAAGACCACTTTTACATGTCCTTATGGGAAATATGCTTTCCCGTGCGGTTGCCATTTGGTCAATGCAATGCACCACTACATTCCGTAGATGCGTGATGGCGATCTTTCACAATATGGTTGAAGATTTTGTCGAGGTATTTATAGATTGTTTTTCTATTTTCGATAATTCATTTGCTATATGTTTGAAGAATCTTGACAGGGTGATAGCTCGATGTGAAGACTCTAACTCAGGCTAAACCTGGGAGAAATGTCATTTTTAGTCAAGAAGGGTATCGTCCTTGTCCATAAGGTGCCATGAAAGGGGTTGGAAGTCTATCGTGCAAAGATCGAAGTGATCGAAAAGCTATCACCACCTACCAGTTGTTATGGTGAAGGGTGTTCGCAGCTTTCCTTTATTACGCGGGTTCTACTGCATCTTTACCATCAAGAACTGTACCCTAGACCGATATGCCGGTTGCTAGAAAAAGAGTGGAAGTTCCGAGTTTGACGAGGATTGTGTTAAAGCATTCGAGGAGTTAAAATAGAAGCTGGTAGAAGCGCCATTCTCATTTCTCCATCAGGAGAAACCATTTGAATTAATGTGTGATGCAAGTGACGGGGCTGTAGGAGATGTATTGGGGCAAAGGGAGGAATAGAATTTTTATTCCATTCATATGCAAGCAAAACACTTGACGCAACTCCAAGTCAATTATACAATCACGAAAAGGAGATGCGCATTGGTGTTCGCATTTGATAAATTCTGGTCCTACTTGCGGGGTTCTAAAGTAGTGGTGTGAGCACGATCATGCAAGAATTGACATTCTGCTTACCAAGAAGGATGAAAACCCCAGACTAATCAGATGGATATTGTTGCTACAAGAGTTTGACCTAGAGATTCGGGCAGAAAGGGGAGCGAACTGCGGGTAGATCACCTATCGCGATTGGAAAGTTTCTGCTGCATATAAAGGAAGGTGTTATTATCAAAGAAGAGTTCCCGTATGAGCAAACTTTGGCAATAAGGAAGCCGAAATCCTTTGGTATGCGTATTATTTCAGAATTTGTTGCAAGTGGAGTCTACCCACCTGTGAGGCTATGGCTCGCAAAGAAAGAAGCTCGAGACAATGTCGTATTACATATGTGGATGAGCCAGATTCCGCTTGTGGATCGGATCAAGTGATAAGATGATGCATCCTGTGAGAGTCGTATTGCAGAAGTATTGAGGAGTTGTCACTCATCGTTGTATGGAGGGCACCACGGAAGCGAGCGGACAGCTCACAAGGTGTTACAATCGGCTTATTTTTGGCCTAACTCATTTAGAGATTCTATAGCATACGTAAAATGTGTGATAGATGTCAAAGAATGCAGTACAATTGGAAGGAAGGAGATACCGCAGCGTATATTAGAAGTGGAGATTTTGATGTATGGGAATAGACTTCATGGACCCGTTCCCACCATCATTTTGTAATCGTTTACATCTTGGTAAGGGTTGACTATGTATCTAAAAGGTCGAGGCAACATCTTGTCCTAGGAATGACAACAAGGTGGTGATGAAATTTGTGAAAAAGAAAATTTTCACCAGGTTCGGGACACCCCGAGCTATTATCAGTGATGGAGGGCCCATTTTGTGAATGCGAGTTTCAAGAATTTGCTAGCTAAGTATGGGGCGCTATGACAAGGTAGCAATAACATATCATCCCCAAACTAGTGGGCAAGTGGAGGTGTCGACAGAGAGATAAAGTGGATTCGGCGTAAGACAATGAATGCACAACGAATTGATTGGTCAAGAAAAACTTGACGATGCGGCTAGGGCTTATAGGACCGCATACAAGACACCCATTGGGACTCCCCGTATGATTGGTCTAGCTTAAAAGGCATGTCATTTTCCCCGTGGATCCGGGAACATCGAGCTTTTGGGCCAAGTGAGAAAGCAACATGGATCCGGGAGCTGTAGGAAGAAGAGGTTACGCAACTCACGAACCGGTGAGTTTCGATGGCATGCCTAACAAAGTGCCAATGCTACAAGGAGAAAACTAAAAGGTGGCACGAAAGCATACGGTGCATCTGATCTTGAGCTGTGGTAGAAAGTTGTTGCTATTTAAGTCTCAAGGCTGGGAAGCTTTTCCAGAAAGTTGCGGTCCAAGTGGCCGGCCATTTGAAGTAGTGAGAATGACCCCACACTGGGCAAAGGGAGTTGTGGCAAAGATAGAAGTGCCATATTTTTTTGTGAATGGGCAACTATATATTATCAGGCGAGAACGCTATTCCGCAGAAGAAGTCCATCACTCTAGAGGATGATTGAGAATGATTAGCGTCGAGCCGCGGATTGTAAATCAGCACAGACGGAGGCAACCCGTGAATGTGTTGTAATAGAAGAGTAGAATTATTTGAAAAAATATTTAAATTTGATAATTTTTAACTTTATAAATTATTTAAAATTGGAATTTTAACAAATTTCTTGTGGTGAAATGATTTTCAGTGGGCGGAGGGCAAAATACAAAAAGCGCAAGTGGAGAAATAAATCAAGGTAAGAAAATAAAATTGGCACATTCCAAAGGAGCTTCAAGGCTGATGGCTCGAGGTCACTTGAGGAGGGCCACCGCTACCCTCCGTGACATGTTGAGGTAACCGGATTTTTAAAAAAATCCGTATCACTGCTGAGCGGAGCTCCGTGTCACGGAGGCAAAGGTTCGGTAATCCCTCCGTGACACGTTGAGGTACCAAGGCCGGTCACCGTCATCGGGTACCCCGCGCGAAAAACCTCTTTAAACCCCAATTTCTTCATTTTTTCCTATTCTCTCAATGCCTCCGCGATCCACCCAAAATCCCCTTCTCCCCAATGTGACACGGACTTAGTGATCACTCTTTCGAGTTTTCTTCAATCCCATCGAAGTAAAGGTATGTTCTTTGAACTTTTTTTCTTATTTTTCTCAAATTTTTGATTCTTGAATATGTTTTGTGATTCAACCTTGCTCTAAGTGAGAAATCTTGAAATCAATAGAGTTATGATTGAATAATGCCCATAGCATCATTGTGAGCAGATTAACTCAATGATTGCATATTTTGTTGAAATTCTGCGACATTGATACTAGGGTTGAGGATTGAATAGGAAGAACACAAAATGCATGAAAATGTTGATAACGGGTCATGTACGTTGTTTCAAGTGAAATGTGATTGTGATTGATGTCGAATATATTAGAAGAGGGATTTTCCGAGAATGCAATTGAGAATTACATAGGTTGCTGAAAAAATTGCAAAGTGCCAATGATGATGTAATTGAATCGATGGAGAAATCCTTATTCATTGTACGAAGTCCGAGTAGCAATAGCAATAAGCCCATCGACTTATATGACCCATCAAGCATGTTGAATGCCAAGAATGGAAAACTCAGAATGTCTTGTCGAATTGTGTTGATTGGGCAAACTTAAAGACTAAGTGTGGGGTGATCCAATTAAACCCAACCTTAGTTGTAGCTAATTATGACTTGAATAACATTGACCGTATGTTGGAATGTACAGGAACAATGGCAGACATACAAGATAAGGGAAAGGGCGCATCCACATCGGTGGGCACCAAAGAAGAGGGTAAGATTGGGGGACATAGCCCTAGCAAAGACCGTTCCTAGAGATCAACGCCGACAATATGGAAACTGGGATTGGTGACTGATGAGGGGAAGAACTGGTATGATAAATATAAAGAAACCAAATACTTCCCTGAGGAGCAAGATAGCATCTAGAACCACAAAGTACAGGAATTCCCGCGGATTGTACTACAGGATTGACACCGCTGGGTTAAACTTCATTTTCGAAGAACCAGAAGTGCAATATCCATCTTATCCGGAGTTCTATGCCAATTGGAACCGACCTACGCAGCTCACACCATAAAACCGAGGACAGTAGTCACCTTGAGCCCCACTCGAATGCAACTCGGGTGCGGGACACGCACGCTCATGTCCTCCGTCGCTGAACATCACTCCACCCTATGCGGACATCGCACGCACCTTATGTGGAGCCCGACGATGTACCAGGTGGGTAGCACAAGGAAAGTGGGCTACCACGACATTGCCCTATTCTCAAATGAACAAGGAGGCCCAAATTTGCTGAAGATTGGCTTTGTTCGTGTCGATCCCGAGGGCATGCTACGTATGTCACCCGGGATAGAGTTTGTCCGGTGTATGCCCTCCATGAAGGAGTTGGAAATCAATGTTGGGGCGGTGATCATCTCCGCTTACGAAGAGAGCCCGACTACACGGCATGATATGTTCGTTGGCCTCTTACCACGCTCCCAGGCCACGATATTGAGGAGGAGGTCTCAGATTACATCCTCAAATTGACAAAAAGTGTGCCTTAGATGTCACAAAACCAAGGCACCGACACTACTTCTATGGGCCAGCACTCACCAGCCGAGCGACATGCTTGTAGCACCAAGACATGGCCCGCATTTCACTGGATGTGTGATGTTGTACTGCGCATTGAGGGAGGCCCGAACTAAAGATGAGTCAGGCGGTGTCGAGTGGATTACCCATTCAACGAATGCCCGGGCTTTTATGCACAGTGGGGCCCGCATTTGTGGAGCTCGTGAATGATGACGTCTTACCGATAAGGAGACACGAGGACTAAGATGTTGAGTCGACGAGGACGGCGGGGGCGATTCTCAAGGAGTGGGAGACGAAGCACTCGGCACCTCGATGAAGAAGTTGGATTACTTTGATTGATCAGGAGTTTCACCACCCAACCTTGTGATATTTTACCTATGTGAACACCGGGACGCAGCCATTATGGAAGGAGTAGTTAGGGTGCTAGTCAGTTTTTGTTTATGTTTTGTTTATGTTTGTTATGCTTGTGCTAATTGTGACCCGTGACTCGTGCTTCATGTTCTGGTAATTAATGTGGGTGTTGTAATGAATTTGAGTTGTTTGCCAGGTTGAGCTGCCGTTGTTTGTGATGTGTAACATTTTTTTAATTATATTTTTATCTTTTTTTTTCTATTCGAATTTTTTTTTGTTTTTTTGTTGAAATTTTTATGTTGGGTTTCTCGGTTTTTGTTTTTGGAAGCCTGAGAATAGTCCCATTGAACCGACATCGTAGATAGCGAACGTTCTCTATGATGGATGGATGACGATTGTCTTAAGGGAAATGTAGCTCTATAGGAGTAGTTTTTTTTCTTTTTTTTCTTCTTTTGTTTTGTTTTTTCCCCCAAACGTGTCGCTACTTAATGTTCGGAATTCTTGTTACATGTTGTACAGATATTAAGTGATGCAAAGGTGATTCGTATTTAAAGCATGAAAATGTATTAAACATGTTCGATACCTAGGGCCCTAGAGTTCGATTCGTGTGATCGAGGCTTAATAGTGAATTCTGTAATTAGTTGATTGAAGAGTCCAGAATATGTCTTAACTTGAGCATGTGCAATGAGCGTGAGGTGATGTTTCGACTATTCCATGCTATTGTGAAGTACATAGAACTTGCCCGGTGTGTATACTAAACGAAATGAAGGATGTGGATTGCAGGAAAGGATGTAGGCATTTCTTTGAATAAACCGAAAGTTTCTCCTTGTCATACCTACCTTGAATGTACATCCTAGTTAGTCCCATTGAGCCTTTAGCCTATTTTTTTTCTTTGAAGAGGTACAAACCGAGCTTAATTCCTTCTTTTTCATTAGCCGTTAATTTGACTCAAACCTAAGCGCTTAAGAAAAACAATTTTCCCACAAAGGTAAAGGAGTGAGTAGTGTGAAACCAAGGAAAGCAATTAAGTCGAAAGCTAAAGAAAAGGTCAAAGGTGCACTTGTTGAAATTGATTAATTAATAGTAGAGAGTAAGAAAATCAATAAATGAGAAAAAAATAAAGATGCATAAAGACTTTGCTAGTGAGTCAAGTGTGCTTAAAGAAATGGGAACAAAACAAAGAAGAAAATTCAAGAATGAGAGGATGGAGGAAGAAGAAAACTGCATCGAAGGTGGGATGTATTGAAAATTGCTTAGGGAAGCTAGTTGCTATTATTGGTTAGCCCAAACTGTTTATTAGTTCATTATCTTACATTACAACCCATTAAGTCCTACGCGATCTTACATCACGCATCCATATATTATTGGAGTAAAACACTAGAGGCAAGCTTATTGGTCATGACATGATGCATGTGAATTCTTTGGGAGAGCGAGCGAAATCGTATTCATATACCCCTACATGTAGTGCTTTGGAAATCATATGAGGGCAAATGGGGTAATTCTCTTGTGTTGTGAGGAACATGCTTGACGAGATATTAAAATTTGTGTCGGATGTCTTGATCAGGTTATTTGCAGGAGTTTGCTAATATTGAGAATCGATTCTTGAGGTTAGGAGGTCTTAATGTGGTGTACTTCATTGTATTGATTAAACCATGCATGTTTTCTTGATGATTTGATATCTTAAATAATCAGATAGTCGTAGCTTGAATGGTCTAGCCAAATTAGCTATGTGTGGGTTTCCACTGGCATGAGATGTGAGAGTATTGTTCGATAGACGAACAAGTTTTTAAGTGTGGGGTAAGTGATCTTGGGCAGCATTTCATGCCCAAGTGATACTCAAATGCTTCATTTCTACTTGTTTATCTATTATTATGTACATTCTCATGTGATTCTTAGTTAAATGTGAATTTATACTAACCAACATGTTTAGTGTTGTTTTGTAGGTAAAAGGAATTTCTGGAAGCTAATCTACAAGTTGGTGAAGTGCGGGAATGGACTTGGTAGCAAGAAGTAGGCAAGTTGACAAGGGAAAGTGGCAAAAATAAGGCTCCGCTACGGCGCCGTGTCACGTTACCATCGCGGGAGGCATTCTCGCCTTGGAAGAATTATTTATGTCAAATTCCAAGGGAGGTTCAGAGTTATTTCGTGGGCACTGAGGCGCGTTCCGCATGCACTCCGTGTCACGTTGATTAGACACCGGAACCTCAAGTTCCAAGTGAAGGTGTGCGATGAAGATCAGAGAACGGAGGCAAGGCTCGAGATACAAGCCGTGCCACGGTGAGGTGTGCCAATTCCGGGGAGCCAGCCTGGGCAATTCCGTGATAGCCCCGGTGGCACGAGGGACTGCCCGTGATACACTTCGTGCCACGTTGCTTGTTATTCTCGGGAAAAGTTCTCAATAGTATAAATAGCAACTTAGGTTTTATTTTAAACATTCTCGACTTTGTCGAGAAAGAACGTGGGTTGCAGGAAGTTGAGAGGGGACGAAAATTCTAAGGTTAATTTCTCTCCTTTTCTCTTTAATTTCAATTGCTTGTACGAATTCTACTTATTTGAAGATGTTTAATCCACAAATGAGTGGTTAATTCACCCTTTGCCGAGATCGGGAGGATAATTGTAGAGGACTGTGAATTATTGATCATTTCGCTTTTCATCTTTTCTTCAATGGTTGTTCTATCAATTCTTGTTTTTACCGCATTAATGTTTGGCCAATGTTAATATATATCTTAGAAATACAATTTTGATTTTGAAAAGGAAAGGAATTGGACAGATGTGAATTGGTAGGATATGATTTTTTCTTAGTTGTAAAATTGAGAAAACATTTACGTTTAGAATAGAAATATATCGAAAAGTCTTATTAGTCAATTATGGAATCTATATGTATGGCTAGAGCATGAGATTCTTATCACGTAAATATAGAATAAAGTCTCATGATTTTTGAGTTGGATAGAGTCGAAGATCCAATCCATAGGCAATTAATTTCTCTCGCTCAGCAACCGAAGAGTAGATTAGCTAAATTGAATTAATAAATTACATCCCCGCAAGTTTGTCTTAATCCGAGCTTGTTCATTGCTATTGTTCGTACTCAAATTATAATCTTAACTTAGGTTCTTATTACTTAGTGATCTTAACTCATAAAACATTAGTTATTTGGATGTCTCGTATTCATAGAGATATCGCTCACCGACGCTTGCTAATTAATACCGTAGTTCGCCGTGGGATCGATACTTGTCTTGAAATAAAGCTACTTTACTACTTGTTCGACACGTGCACTTGTGTGTAGTTTTGAGTCGAACACACGCAACCTTTAGAGATCATCTTTCTAGCCTTAAGGTAGGAAATGAAATGACCCACAGTATTAGCCGAACTACCTTCCACTATAAGACCGGCTAACCTAGAAATTAGAACTCTACCGCACTGTTTCTTACAATTTACCGAGACATAACATGCATGTAGCCAATCCATGACAAAGATAACATAAAATCACATGACTATGCTCTATTGCCCGTTGATTATGACTTTCTCAAGGTTTGAGACAGGGAAATTTCGAGATACCCGTCGAGCTATGACTGAATCACCAACTAGAGTAGAGACTAAGAAGGGTTCTTATAGTATTTCGAGACTGACTCCGAAGCAACAAGCAACATAGGGCGTCACTAAAGATAAAGTATCCCCTAGATCTAATAAAACATATACATCACTATCGAACCGACCTGAAGCTACTAACAACATAGTGCGCCGCAAAGACAAAGTAGCCCCTAGATCTAATAAAGCATATACATCAAGGTGAAATACACCGTAACATACCGCTGACTACATTCGAGAGGCCTCCTGCCTCTGACGATGCGAGGGCATAGAATCTGCTCACTACTGACCACCACATGCACTAGTGGATGCACCCTACCGTGCCGAGCATGCTGGTGGGGCTACTCACTAGTGGTCAAGTCTCGACTCTACCATGCCTCAGCCTGACACCGGAGTTTATTTCTCGGACTTTCAACATTGAAACAAGCACTCAGACCTTCTAGGCACCGACCAAAGGTGCCTTCTACCACACCTATCACAACCTAGAATACTTGGCTCTACAAGTCTGCTCCCTTGTCCTCGAGAGCCTAACGTCAGTCCCCACTCGATCGCGTTCAGACTGATGGCACACTGCTGCTTGACGGCGCCGGGGCGATGATCTCTGTGGACTCGGCCGATAATGTCCACCACCGTGCCTCCGTTGAGAGAATCCAAAATTTTCAGTCCTAGCCCTCTTAGCCTCTCTCTCCCACTCACTCATCTATACAACCTCTATTTGTTGGACATACAAAATAACCAACCGCGAGAAGTCCATATCCTAATGGAGCATAGTGGTCCTGCACTCTTGGACCAAATAGTTTGTTATCCCATGTACAAACCTACTCACTCGAGTCCTATGATCATCCACCATCTCCGTGCATATTTGGACAAGCGGGTGAACTCTAAAGCATACTCAATCCATCATATTGTTCTACCGGGTTTACAAATTCAACGTTTGATCTCCCTCATCTCTCATGGAAAGAATCGATCCAAGAACGCGCATGAAACTCATCCCAACCAATGAGCCCGCCTCCTCACCGTCCCGTTATCCTTCCACTATTTGAAACAAATATAAGCAACCCCTTCAACCGATAAGAGGCTAAATCGCACTCTCCTTTCCAATCACCTCCATAACTGCGGTGACCTTCTGGATCTTATTAATAAACTCGTAGATCCTCGTCCACCTTCACCCCGAGGAACTCCGAAGGGTTCATCCTAAGAAAGTCCTTGATTCTGCCATTTCGCATTCCCACTTTTTGGAACATGCACTACCGCCCCTCGTTGGCTGACCAGTGCGCTCAAAGCCGGTGCCAACATCTAGATGGCAGCCCAAAACTCAACATGGGCAACCTCATTGTGCACATGGTCTTCAAGAAAGGGCCTCGCTGTGTTAATTCCTATTTCCATTCTCATGGCCATTTACATTCCCTGCCTTTCTTCGTTAACTCGATGAGGAGGCATGATTCTTCAAACATGTATAGCAATGAAAGTTAGGAGAATAGAGAGACATTTCCCTATCAACAACATAGATCATGAAAGAAGGGATATTTCCAAAATATTTAATAGCCTCTTCATCATAAGTGTGGCGCGCCCACACCCATGAAAGACTCTACTTAATGTGGATTTCTGACAATCTGATGATGCTTCAAAACCTAATGCTTTGATCCCAAGTTTCTCACAACCCGAACATAGACCCGACGAGACACGGATAAAGAACCCCGAGAGGCTCCAAGTTGACCCATGGCATGAACATGATAACTAGAATCAACATAAATAAATGCTAAAAGTCTAAAATTTGAAATAGCGAAAGTCTAAAATCCAAGAACATTGAAAAATGGAAAACATAATACCGATATAAAGTTGAATACATGCTATGTTTGATATGTCTCAATCTTGGACGAGTTGATGGGACAAGACCCTAACTAACTCCCTACTAAAACTAAAAACTAAAAATATTGATACGAGCTTAACAAAAAAGGTCCTCAAAGATGAGTACTCACCAATAGGCCGAGTATGCTAGAATCTCTCGAGAATACGGCTAGCTAGCGGTACCGAATCTAAATCGCCCGAGCCTCGCATCATGAAACGACACAACATAGAGCATGGCAACACTTGAAATGTACCTAATATATGGGGTAAAACCACTAAGCAAAAATCGAAATCATGCATATCATAAAATATATTCAAGATAAAGATACTTCCGAGAGAAAGGCTTGCATGCTATTATTCAAAATGATTTAAACATGACTCGAGTATCAAACCGATTCGAATGACCGAAAGCCGAAACCGATAATCATAAGTGAAACCGAACATGGGTCAAACCTACTCAAACATAATATCATAATCGATGAACATGCATAATCAAAATCATGAGGAACAATGGGAGACTCATAATATAACCAACATTACCACGATAGAGCTTACTTGGTCCTAACTATTTCACCAAGTGGCAGAGCCGTCCAAAGCCTTGCCGTGGCTAAAGGCACTACCATGATATCTATCAAGTTGAAGACTGTGTGGGCGTGTGGGAAAGCTCATAAAGGGAACAATAATCACAATATGTTCTGACGCTGGCAATAGTTATGAGGCACGTGGCTGGCCGAACTTTAGCCTACTCGGTGCTAGACACTACTCCCAAAACATGCATATGCTCTCCATTATTTTTCAAAGAAGTCGAACCATTATCTTGCGATGAAGTCAATCACAATCATACAGGCACCGAAACATATCATGAGGAGCTCGGCTCAAACTATTGGCTAAGCCGAAAAGTGGGAGTCTAGACTCCAAACCATGTGGTAAGTAATAATAAAATTGAAGTAAATCATGAAACATACTTGATCATATGGGCTTGCTCAACTTATACATGCTTTTAAATACCAAAATCATGGATATAAACATGGGTAATTAAAAATCATACTTATCATAAATATTTCATCATACTTTGGTAGCATAGACCATAATCTCAACTCTTCAGGAACTATCAATAGGCATTTTAATTGTAAAACTTTTGAAATTATAAATTTGTAATAGAAAACATTATAAAACATGCCCATAAATCTTGAAACAATATTAGAAACATAAAGAGAATTTACCCATGATAGATACTTAGATATTTCACAAATTACAAAATCCCATAGATTCATCAACTTAGAATACATGAATTAGAAGAGGTTTTGGGAATGGAGCAAGGAATACTTCCCATTCATAATAACCCCACATACCCGGGTAATCCGTCTTGCACTCCTCCTTGAAATCCCAAAGAACTGAAGAAGGAATTGAAGAGTTCTAAGCTTGTTCTTCCTTATGAATCCTCTAGTTTGCATGCATGGGTAGGGACTAGTTTAGAATAGACATAACCTTATTAAAACTCCCTTGATCTAAGCTTAAAATGATGTACAATAGGGCTTAGAAGATTAGAAGCGTGAACATACCCTTACTAACTTCATCAGAAATTACATACTTCCCGAGTAACGACTCATCCAACGGATCGCCCTAAGCTTCAATCGTCATTACCTCACTCATTTTTCTCCATTTTCCAAAATCGGGTCTAATACCATGACTCGGATAGGACGAGTCCTTACTAGTCCCAACGACTCATCATTTTCTCCCGTTGTCGCACTGCCGTAACTACTCACTCGGAAGTCCTCCACGGGAAACATACCACAACTCATTGTCCATACAAGGAGTCGTACCATGACTCGTGCTAGTCACCTTGAGAAAAAACTCTCACAACGATCGCTTTCACGAATTCAAGATACTAACTATTAATGATTCATTTCATGGCCTCGCTGGTCTTGGACATGCTGACCATATTCTCACCACGGCTGTGGACCCACGTGGGCCCCCATGTGGAGCTCCGCGCACTGCATAATGGGTATTCCTCCGATGATTTCCCAACTCTTCTGTTTCACATCATTTCAACTCCCGAGTCTAGTCCTAGGTACTTCCGGAGGCTATGTTTCAAATTATGTTTTGATTGAACCTTAGATTTGTATCGTATTTTCGAGTCATAGTGATAAAACTTTTCAAATTTTTATTTTGTATGAAAGAGTTAAGATTTTCTTTATAAATATATATATTGCAAACTTTGTAGTGTCATGTGACCTTTGCGAGTATGACTTCTTGAAAATAATCCCTTTTAGGTTTATTTGAGTCTCCGTGTTATTTTTCTAAGAGTAAATTGTTGTCATTTTTGGTAAGCACTTTATTGCTATTGGCTACTTCTTCATTCTTCTTATAGGTATCCTCTCAAATCCTTATTACCTTATATCAAGACTTGATTCATGTTGAGATTCACTAATGTCAACACCTTTGCTGGTTCTTGATAGCAATATCTAGACTTAAAAGATTTCATGACTCACTTTCCACCTACACGCTTAGGTTTGTAATGGGCATATTAGGGTGGTTAGGTCAGTTAAGTGTTCCCTATTAAGATTTTGTCCCTCATTCTTCCCTGTACCCTTTCGGCCCACCCCTACCCTACCTAATTTAACCATCATTTACATGTTCAATATTTTTGTTATCAAAATAAATACTTATTTCTATTTAATCTTAAACGCCTTTGATAGAATCACACTTTAATCCTTTATATGTTCCACTTTGTAGCCTTCTCTATTCTCTCTAACTGACCCAAATGTTTGCTTTGCTTAGCTATTATTTCTCAACCAAATTCTTCAATATTAAAAATATTTTTAATTTTATATTTTTATTCATAAATATAAATGATTAAGAAAATAAAATAAAGAAAAGAGAACTCATTTATCGAGAGTATATCTAATACATGAAGAATTTTAATATATCATTTTGAATTTCATAATTTTAATTTTGTAGTTTACATAAAGTAGTGTGAATTTTGAATGTTAATTTGAATTTAAATCTATGTCATCACTATAATAATTCAGAAAAAGCTAATGATTGAACAATACATGTTTCAAAGCCATGGATATATGTATATAATTGCACAATCATGATCATGGTTCATTTCTAGTTATTTCTGTATTAATAATTTTGATTTTCTACTTAATTGTTACTTAATTGTTACTAGATATAATTATTTTTTGAGGTGGTGTAACTATATTATTTTAGAAGAGACACAAAAATAAAAATTCAAAATGTAGAGGAATTGGTGCAAAAATAGCTAATTTTTGTTTGCATGGCCAATTTTTCTGCAAAATTCATCACCTTCCCTGCCCTTCCCTATTTAAATTTCTAGAAAAATAAATTATTTCTACCCGGTCCTCGCTCTGTCCTATTTAACTCTTCGCCTGCTCGTTCCGTTAGAGAATATTTTTTCCACGCCCCGCCCCCGCCAATTGTCATTCCTATTACTTTCTCCTTGTGTATCTGAGGAAATTATCATATTGCGTACCTCTTTGTCTCCCCGCATCATTCTTCTTATCTACTGGTTTGAAATATTGATTCTTCATGACCTCGCGAGTTTGTAGAATCATTTCTTTATTTCTATGTTTTTTTGTTAATGAACCTCATTGTCAACCACCTCGTTAATCTAAGTTACCTCTTTATTAATAACCAGTCCTTGGGGATGTCCCGTTGTTGGTGGACATCCTTATTTTTCTTCTTGGAGGTCTTCTTCATGATGAGTTTTGGCACGGGTCCTCTCTCTACCTTCGTGTCGCAGCTTTCTATTCGGAAAGTGACTTTAATTTCTTCTTAAGCTCTTTTTCTCTTTTCTTTCTTGTTATTGAAAATAATTTTTGCCACTATGTTGTGCTTATCTTAATCCGCTTCGACGTTTCACGTTGCTTCTTCTTCACCTCTTCTACTACATTGTTGTTGGCAAGAGCATTATTGATGCCTACAACCTCTAACATCTTCAACTTCTAAGCTTCTCTTCTTTCTTTGTTCTTACTTTTCTATCCTAGCTTCTTTCGTGGAGCCTTGCCTTGTCTAGCTCTACTATGTTCCTTTAGATGGTATCTCTTCCTTTTCACTAGATTGGCTAGCCTCAAGCCGATCGCTTGCCGCATTAGCCTTTCATTTCTGAGCTTTAATAGTGTTTTTCTTTTCTCGCATCCAACAATTTTCTTAAGAATGACCATACTTGCCCTAGTTTTGCATTAAACCCAAGGATTGTTCTCATCGTAGTGCAATTATTTCATGTGTAAATATGTAAAAGAACTCATACCTAACAATGGGAATATCCTCTCTCAATTTGAAGTCACGAATCCATTTCTTAAACCATATTCGTGCACCTTATCTACCACCATTTTGTACCCTATTGAGTTAAAATCATCATCATTAGAGTAGTCAATGAACACATTGATATGTTGTCTGAAATAATTAAGGCGACGCGGAATCTAATAGTTGCAAAATTTTGTTAGTGATAAATCGCATGACATATAAAACTATACTAAAATAAGCATAATATTTAATATGATTTGGTCAAGTGACCTACATATTGGGAAAACTAATACAAAAAAAACATAAAACTATTGAGAGAATAATATCTCACTAAATAAGACTCTTTAAAAGGACTACATTGTGGATGTTATTATATTATGTATGAGAAGAAGAGATCTTCTATTTATAGATTTTCAAAACTTGTTTTCCAAGTAAAGAATAGCTATGGTAGAGTCCTTATCCACAAAGAAATCCTTTTCTATCAAAAATCCTTTTTGAAATAAAATATAATTATAATAGAATCTAAATAAGGTAGAAAATTTAGAACAAATCCTAATCTAATATCAAGTTATCGTAAACACTAATTTTCACTAAATCTTTATGAGTTAACCAGCTCTTTGAATTTCAACCCACTCTTATCAATTTGGAACTTAGATTTTAGAAATTTTTCCACAATTATCCTCTTACATTTGTAGTCATGTAAATTAAATTTATACAAAATTTGGATTTAATTCATGTTCGTTTGAGTTGGATAATTAATTTGGCTTACAAATAATTAAGTCTGCTTTATTAAATTCATGTCCAACGTCCATTACATCTTTGAAGCTCAAATTCATGTCACGCATCGTGGTGACTTGGAATCCTCATCAAATTCAAGACCAACACAAAGTTGATGCCACATATACGAATGATGTGACAAGCCCAATCAAATTCAAGAACTACCAAAGCCTCATGCCAAAATCACATATTTTGACCAATCACAAACAACCTTACCTACCCTCTATAACCATAAATAAGGGAGGAACATAAAACTCTAAAGACATTCTGCAAGCATTGAAGCAACATTGGCATCGACTACTAAGTTCTCCCATGGAGTGATCAACGCAGTTTTTCCTAGAGAAAAGGCAACAAACACTTCCCGACATTCCTAGTGATTGAAATATATTTCTAGGAGGCCCAAATCATCCAACAATTCAAGAAATATGCTAAGGAAGACCCTCAAATTGTGGAGAAGTTTAGGAGAAAAGAATCAAGAGAGCAACAGAATTATACTCACAAGATTCATCAATAAAAACTATCTTTCTTTTATTTATTTTTTTGAAGTTAATTTTCTTTCTCTTTGAAAATTTGTTGCGAAAAATTTTTGGTATGCCTAGTGGAACCAATTCTACTCTTCATCTCTTCCTCTTGCAATTTGGGATTTTCAAGTCGCTGAAGCTCGCATTTTCCAAGAAAACTATTGAAGGTTCACTAAAGAAACAACACCAAAGATGACGAGGATGAAGGTTGGACCTTGGTTTCTCATAAGAATGAAGGCATCAAGTCGTTCCAAGAATACGACTTCATAAGATAAGAGTAATCAAGGGTAATATAAATCAACTACAACCACCAAAAAGTGTTAAATTTGGTACTAGCAAGAAGATTGATGGTTGCTTGTCACAAAAGGTTCGAAGGCCTATTACATTGCATGAATTCTTTCCGAAAAAATTCCTTCAAGATAGTAAAATTAGTATGACATATGTAATTTCCCATATAAAGGAAATAAAGGAAAGCAAAGATGAGCATGGTCCAACAATAGCACAAGAACGTCATGCCGATGTGAGAAGTCACACGTGTCTTGCAATAATTTCCTTCATAGACGATGACTTGTTGTTAAGCTCTAAGCTACATAACAGTCTTTATTTATCGTAGGAGCTATTTAGGAAGAATATCTCAATAGTATACCGATTGATGATGGTTCAGTTACCAACATTATGCCGTAGACGGGTGCTCAAGCGCTTTTCCATAAGTAACATAATGATGCAAGGTTTTAACCAAGGAGGAAAATGAGCTAAATATTCATGTAGGATTGTCAATTGGCATGCAATCAAATACTTTAATTCATGCTATATGCTAGAACATCATATAGATTGCTTCTTGGACGCCCTTGAATTTAGGAAAACAGAAATCGATCTACTTTGCATCAATGCGTGAAGTATATGAAAGAAGGTGAAGTAGTCAAAATTGATGGGGATATCAACTTTCATCGAAAAGATTCGTATTGTGCATATGCAAAATTACTTGATTCTTGAAAATAAGACATAGAGAAACCAACACCTATCAACCCAATTGGTGGTGACTCAAAATAAGAAAATAAAGTTCAATAGGTCACTATCGATGTCCAAGGAGAGACTAAAAAGACCTCCATTCATCATCCGAAGAAGATATGCAGACAAAGATGGATAAGGAGCATACAGTTTTTCGCTACATTCCATTTGAGAATCGAAGAGATGGACAATACCTGCTAAGTTAGAGGCATGAATTTCAAATGGGATAAAGAACAGTTCCTTAGAAAAATATAAATAAAATAAGAATACTTGGAATTTGCGATCCTAGGTAAGATCGGTTCCGTGATCATGGATCCTTTTCTATCATATAGAAGGGTTGGGCACAAAATGTACAATCGAATGATATTAACTCCTATTTATTCATTATCTATGTCACGCCGTATACTTATGGATACAAGCTATTTAATGCCCCGAAGGATTTTTCACTCGGGATCGCGAGAGTTATTTCTTTCAATCTCCATCTTTATACCCGTAATAGGTATTGGTATATACCCAGATTTCGTTCTTTCATTATCAGCTGACAAGGTCGGCTATTCTATTAAATTTTTTTATATATAATTTGCATATCGAAATAAAAAAACCTATGCTCTGCTTTTTAAAAACATTTTTTGGGACAATGAAAAAAGAAGACTTTTTCTTCTTTAACTCTTAGGTTAAGTAAAAACAATGAAATTGAACTACATATGGTAGAAAACCGTGTGAATCATCAATACAATATTTGATTCACACGATCCGCATGTTGGTTCATACAATGCGTCACCCGCTCTTCTATTTGTAATAACTTATCTTGAATTCAATAAAATAGTGATGGAAAAGAACCATAACGATGTAACCTCATTCCTAATAGATTGACAGGTATACACTATACAATCAAATCCAAATTTTTTTATGAATTTCTATTCTAATAGAGAGGTAGGTATTTATTATCGGTGAACCCAAAAACCGAAAAGGAATTTTAAAAAATTTTTGGTATGGAATCTTAGTCTATGTTATTAGAATTATGATTTAAGAGTATCCATTAACTATAGTCTAAAAGATATAGACCATCAATCGCTTGGATTCGTTTTACTATTGAATTAACTGCTAGAAAAATATCAAAAGAAGAAGGGAATGCCGTTTTGCAAATATGAATTTATTTTTTAAAAAAATTCATTAAAATTGTATTTCTATCCCAGCCTCGAATGAAAGACAAATCATTTTTTGCTTTGACTTTGATGAAATTTTTTTAGTTAAAATAGATTGGTCATACCTATCCAATAATGGAATATGGATGACGAATGACTCTCTAGTCACTTGATTTTTGAGTCATAATCATTATGTAGGAGAGATGGTCAAGTGGGGCATACAGGTTCATAAATACCCTTACTACAGATGCTTACCTAGCCAACACTTAGATCCGGCTCTGCCCAAACTTTTCTGTTCACTCCCAACATTCTCCACTTGTCCGACTCGTTGTTGAGCAGCTTTTGGATATCAAACGACCTCCCTGTTAAGGTAATTTTACGTGGCTGATTTCCTCTTGCAATAAAAGCCACATAAAGACCGCCATTTAGCTAATTGTCCACACTTTCCAAGTGTGATTTCTATGTTTATGTGCTGCATCGTTCCTAGGGCATATAGGTTGAAGTAGACTTTGTTTTGATCAATCAAAACCCCTTCCCAAAATGTACAAGCTTCTTCCAAAGCATACGGCTTTATGGATTTAGATATGATATCTATACAAATGGATCTTATATATATATCATAGAATGAAGTACCACATGGGTGGATATATATATGAATCCAAATCTGCCGAATCACTCATGTTATGATCTACATCCCCTGGGGTCTTCCCTGCTCCGTCATCCGGCTTATGTTCTTCGTAACAAGTTCCCCTCCGAGGAAAGAAATGAGTCATAAAGCATTCATAAGTGCCGATTTAGAAATTTTTGAAAATTCTAATTAAATCCAGAGGTGATCAACAAAACAATTGACAGACAATACGAGAAGCAACTAGAGTTAAGGTACGCCAATCATGCAACGCTATAATTCATAATGGTTCAAGTATGAAAACTTTGCTATTGTCTCACAGAAAGTTAATATGCAAGGTTCATGACCTCTCGAGCCTCTAAACACAACAAACTAGTTTCAAACCTACATCGTTGAGCAGGGATGTGACGTCCTAATTCGTGAGCAATTAACATAAGGATGTGGCCCACGGGGTTTATGCGCTTAATTATGGACTTCCATACCTCTAATCATTTAACCTAACTTAGCTTCACAACTACTTCTACGAGTCGTGATCTGACAATTATAAGTCGGCGTCTAGCTATCATCCCGTTTTACTAACCAAGCAAGGAAAATTAGGTATAATTTCTATCCTAACCGCTAATCCTATCATAAAGATAAGAACCTTGCTCCTACATTACCGTGTTAGAGCCTAGGCTACTCTTTCGAGCTTTTACCTGTGATTAATGAGTTTGTTTTTATGGTCATCAAGCATAAAACAACAATAATTAAGAATGCAGACAAAACAACAACTAAAAACTCAAACCAAAGAAGAATTTATGCAATTACAATCATATCATGTGGCCTCAACCCTAGAGGTACTTAGCCACTCATGTTCGTATAAAAACTCATAAACATAATTAGAGTAAGATACTTACAAGAGTAGTTAAAAGAGAATAAAAAATAACGAACCTTAGGTAGATTTCTTCACTTCTCCCTTCGCTCTTTCCGGTGTTCTCAAAATATTTCGTGATAAAATGATTTTAGGAGCAAAGTATCCTATTTATAATAAGTCAAAAAATACAACTTTGGCCTAAGAATGTACCAACTCGTCTACGCCGCCATCGCGCAGCAGCAGCTCTATGGCACGGACTAGTCGCGTAGGTGCACTAAGAAGGGTGCCTTGGAAAGGAATGGGCGAGGGCATTGGGCGTGGAATGGAGGCCATTGCACCTCTCGCACGCCGTGGCACTGATCGGTCACTCAAAATAGCTTAGCACAAATTTTTTGAAATTTCCTCACCCTACACTTAAAATATGTTATGTCCCCAAAGCATCAATTACAATTAAAACAATGGTGAGAAATACCCCTATGGACTTTAGGCTCATTAACAACATGTTTTTCTTTATTTTTGATTGTTATCACCGACCCCACGCTCATCTTTTTCCATGCTCCTTAGTTTTCTTCTTCTAAGTGGTACTCGATTCCCTAAATTTGTGCTTAAGTCACCACAGCAACAACAAAAAGTGAAACTAAGAAAAATCAAAACAAAAGAAAAATAAAATTGTACTCCGTGGGTACCTTGGTTGCCTCCCGAGAAGCAATTTATATTTTACATCGCAAGACGACATCAAGTTTCACTAATTCTCTTCCACTTTGAGGAGGATATGAATCTCACCCCTAATTTCTTTTCTAATTTCCTATTATGCTCTAGGGTGGTGGTGAAAAATTTAAGGGACTAAGCAAAGAGATGTTGCCTCTTACACTTACTGGCCCTTAAGTAAGAGAAGTCGCTCGCTCTTCAACTCAAGAAATCGCTGTATCATACTATTTGTTCCTCCTCCAGACATTTCTCTACAACTTGGAAGACTGGCTTTTGGGTTGTCATCGAAACTTAATGTTGAGAAATTAGTGGGGCACACACACCTCAACTCGAAACCGCATTGTCCTTGACCTCCTAATTTTGTACACCTTCTCAAATATCAACATCCTACTCCACATGAATTTCAAATGGCTGGAACTCATCTCCCTTTTATGACTAGATTGGCCATATATGGTAGACCGTCATAGAGACTCGTGAGCTTCTAATTGTTGAGCTTGTAACAAGAACACATTATTTTTTCTCCTTTAGATCCTACTCTGGTATTGTTAAGACCGTACTTGCAACCACCCAGCTTCACCTCATCCTTTATCTTTCGTTAACTTGTCTTTCATCATTTCGGTCTCCATTTCTTAGTTTGAATTCTCATTATCGACCGCTCTCCTCGTCGCTTATGTCTACTCAAGGACCTCGTTTTAACATGTTTTCTATCCGACTCCTCGTGTTTAAGTCCACCTCTTCATCATTCATTTACTTATCAAAAACAATAGAAGGATCATAGTAGGGGCTTTAGGGAGGGGAATATGAATTTTGACAACCATTCTTATGGCCTTCATGACCACCACATATATTACATATATGACAAAGATTGCCACAAGTGGGTCCTCCACACCGATAAGAATCATTGAAATATGGGTATCCACCAATAAACCCATTTGTATTCTAAGATTTCATGTCATAAGTGGCATCAAACTAAAATAAAAATAAAAGAAATCTAAAAATTAATATTTTTTTCAACACCTAGAAAATTCTACATCAACACAAAACAAGAAATTAATGATTTTGCCAAATCCCCAGCAACGGCGTCAAGAACTTATTGCTCCTCAATGCATGCACAAACATACAAGTAATACAAAGGACTCTTTTAAGAGCCTGATGTCGAACCCATCGACCGACTAATTCAAGAATTATCAAGTTTGAGTTTTAATTTAACCTTCACAAGTGCTATAATTTTAGAAATTTTAGAAAATTCTAATTAAATCTAGAGGTGGGAAACAAACAATCGAGAAACAATACAAGAAGCAACTAGAGGAAGGCCCGACAATTATGCAATTCTACAATTCATAATGGTTCAAGTATGAAAACTTCAATTGTTGTCCTCACGATTTAATATGTTAGTGTTCATGATCTCCAAATTTCTAAAAACAATAAAACTAGTCTCACACCTATATCGTTTAGCGGATGTGACGTCCTAATTTGTGAGCAATTAACATAGTGAGTGGTTTATGGGGTTTATGCGCTTAATTATGGACTTTCGTACTCTCTCTAATCATTTAACCTAACTTAGCTTCACAAATCACATCTACGAGCCGTGATCCGACAATTATGGGGCCTGGCCGCCTAGCTATCATCCCGTTTTACTAACTAAGCAAGGAAAATTAGGTATAATTTCATCCTAACCGCGAATCCTATCATAAAGGTAAGAACTTGCTCCCTACACACGTGTTAGAGCCTAGGGTTACTCTTTTCGAGCTTTTACTCCTGTGATTAATGAGTTTGTTTTTTATGGTCATCAAGCATAAAACAACAATAATTAAGAATGCAGACAAAACAACAACTAAAACTCAAACCAAAGAAGAATTTATGCAATTACAATATATCACGTGGCCTCAACCCTAGAGGAAGGGTTTTAGCCACTCATGTTCGTATAAATACTCATAAACATAATTAGAGTAAGATATTTAAAAGAGAATTAAAAGAGAATAAAAAATAACGAACCTTAGGTAGATTTCTTCACTTCTCCCTTCGCTCTTTCCGGTGTTCTCAAAATATTTCGTGATAAAATGATTTTAGGAGCAAAGTATCCTATTTATAATAAGTCGAAAAATACAACTTTTGGCCGGCAATGGACCAACTCCGTGCCATGCTGCCTATCGCGCAGTAGTAGCTCTGTGGCACGGACTAGTCGCGTAGGTGCACTAAGAAGGGTGCCTTGGAAAGGAATGGGGGAGGGCATTGGGCGTGGAATGGAGGCCATTGCACCTCTCGCACGCCGTGGCATGGACTGGACGCGCAGCATCACTGCAATCTCGACAGTTGACATCTCTTCGCGCGCGCATGGCATGGGGCATGAAACTCCTGTTGGCGTGGAGCTTGGCTAGCGTGGCACGGCGCTATCGCACAGGAACACTACCTGGCATGCATCTCATGCGCATGCCATGTGCGTGACACGGTGCCCATTGCGGCAATCTTTTTCCATGGCACACTGCTAGGTGCACTCATGGCACTTCCATGGTTTCTTAAAGTCCCTTTCTTTGCACTCAATCCCCATATTCCTTAATCTTCATTCAACATCATATTAAGCTTATCCTTAGCAATTTCTCGCCTACAAATCAAAGATGTAATCACATTAGTTAGTTTATGCACGAAATTACACAAAATCACATGAGAATATTATTAATTTTAAATTAACAAACTTGACTAAACTAAGTTATAATATAGCACTTGGGCACGTAATTATGCCCAGGATCAAACTTTCACTTCATGCTTTATCAGGAGTGTGAGTTTTAGCGTTATCAACACCCCGGACCCAGGGATGCATGACTGGCACTGGGTGCCACCATCGAATGTGCATATATGATGCCCATATATAAAACAAAGGCCAGAACTGATGATGTTTGACAACACAATAACTATAAAATCAGAGTACCAACAAACTAAAGCAGAGGTTGTCTTAAATGACCAACCAAAAGGATATATAATAGACCGTCCAGGCCATGAAATGTAAAACAATCTATACAACAAGGCCCACCATGCCTACAATAATTACACTACACCCACGACAGACATCTATAAGCTTCTAGGAAAATAATAGAAATCAACTATTCGGGACAAGGCCTCGCACTACTAATAATACAAACATCTGGCAACTCTGAAAGACTTGGAGCTTTATTGACTCAACTGGAACTCTACTCAGTGACCAAGAACTTGATCTACCTGCCGATCAACACTGCATGCATAAATATAGTTCCCCCAACTAAAGCGTCAGTACGAAAATTTACTGAGTATGTAAGGTAGAAAAGATAATGTGATTTGGAGCACAGATCAACAGGCATATCAAATATCAACAAGAAGAAAGTCACAAATCAAGTAAATGAATAGAACCTACATGGAACCCATATGCCTTGAAAGTCCGATATAAGAAGATAAATGAATAAATAGACAATAAGTCGGCAACTTATCGATATAACTCACCTGTAACTGCCTGCACCACACAAGATCCATCCAAACAACTTACCTGACGAAACTCTACGCCCCTCCTTGACCTCAACCATCACCAACACATCTAGCATCCACATCTATCAAATAATAGTAATGCAAGGCAACAATAGAGAACAACAACCACAAAATAATACAACATGATATGCATAGATATGCTGTTATACAACCCTACCTTGCTGAAGACACACCTCTAGGTCTTAAAGGTCTAAAGGCACATACTAGCAAGGTGCACCAAAAAAACTCAACGGCCCTACACTCATGATACAGTCACTAGCACGCCAAAAAGCACTCAACAACCATACACTACTCTCACACCAAGCTATACAAGCTCAAATATGCTGGAACAATTCAACAACCATTACACTCGCATGTACAATCCAACACAAGCCCAACCATTATCGAGCTGGCTACCATAGCTACTCTGATTGTCTACGCATCAGGCTCAACCACTATGCTTGATTGAACTTGACAGTCATGGGTACTACTGATCCTCAGTAACAAGCATATCGACACATAATCACAGCATAATTCATATAACATCCACAATAAGTAATAATAAAAATACATGATCAAACACCTCACGATCGACTCTCAAACCCCACCAATTGACTATCACAACATACCACTAATCTTTGCACATCTACCCATCCACCGTCGAGCCACTAAATGATTTAGGGATTATCATCCTAATCAGTTCATCCCCAAGCTTTACAAGCAGCCCACAAAACACAACTGACACCTATCGTAGCACAACTCAATCTTGACACCTATTAACGTCCTACCGACGTATAACAACCCACTGCTTTATTACCTGAATTCTTGACCTCAACTTTCAGGGAAAGATATGACATAATAGCCCCAAACGCACATATACAAGAGGTAAATAATAACTAACAACATCGAAAATTCAAACTATTCGATGAGGATACAATTAGAACAAAAATCATGCTGAAACGGAGGAACGAAAGCCTTAACATACCTAAAATTTGATGAACCTAAAATCAGTTGAATCCCTAGCTTTTGATACAATCCATGCGCTACTTGGGATCCCAAGCTACTACAAAGAACAACCTATAGCACATTAACAAAGAAAAGATGCAAACAAAGCTTATTTGACGAAATTTCAATGGATTCAATGATAGAAAATCATACATAACCACCTACTAGCATCAATAACCTCTTAATAACCTAAATATACTAAGAATCAGCAAGGAAACCAACTAATCCAACACTCATTACAGACAACCACAAAAATAATGCCAAACACACGAGCTACATGAATGATTCAAACTTTTCAAACCTAAAATTCGTACTACCTAATGATTTCTAACCTAATATCCAATGAAATATAGAGAAGAGAGCCTTTCAAGAGTTTTGATTGTAGAACTTGCTGAAAAAATAAGGAAAAATGAGTACACAACTGACCAACATGCTTATATAGGGACTGAATGACATAGAGGAAAAATTTCACATTCCCCAACGTGCCGTTTTGGTGGCGTGACATGCTGCCATTGCGGACCTCCTCTGGTCCTTGCTTCCTTCTTGTGCAATCTCACAAAAATATGAATATCTCTCTACTCCTATGTTGGATTGATGAACGGTTTAATGCACTAGAAACTAGATCATAGACCTTTAATATGATATGTCATAGGCCCCCTAAATTCTTATAGGTTGGGAGAAAAGCTTTGAGACATTTGACCAAAATTTTAGAAAATTCTAAAAAAGAAGTGTGCGATAACTTTCGTCGACTTTTGTTCTACAACTTGATTGACATCCAATATTAACAGAAAACCATAGATTGAATCAAATACCTCATAACACTTTCTTCTTATCTTATTAAGTAATATTACTCTTGTCTCAAACTATGAATTTGTTGCTTAAACTATACGAGGTGCTACAAATGAGATCAAGACCATGGCAAGATGAGAGGCCCAGCGCGCCAAAGACATCCTAGACATAGGAAATTTGTCCAACATTCTAGTGCTTTGGATGGAGTGGCATGAAAGAAGGGTTCAAATGATCAGATATTTGTCTAACACTCTGGTACTTTGAGTGGCATAGGGCACTCGAAGGATCCAAAGGTTCGGGAATTTGACTAACATCTTGCTGCTTTTACTGGCGTGGGTCACCCGGAGTGAAACATCAGAGGAAAATTGAACCAAACTTTGTGCACTAGAGGGCGCGGTGTGGTAGACCTATTTCGAGTGGACTCTTCTGAAATTGAAACTATTTACTTGAGGGAGAAAATTTCATTTGATGGCTTACTTATAAATAGAGCATCTAGATCATTTATTAGCTGTCATACATCATTTTTTTATCATAGTAAGGTTGTAACGCAGCTTTGGAGGATATACAAGTTCACAACTTAGGTTACTTCTTTTCACGATTGTTTTATGCTTCAAATGAAGATGTCTTTGTTTTTCCGCTTGAACATGAGTGGATAAACTCCTAATCAAGGGTTTTGGCGAGTGCTATTGTTGAATTTTTATAGATTGATTATGCTAGTATTGATTCTTCGTTAAAGGTTGTTTATATTTACTTAAGTTGATTGCTTATTCATTAGATTGATAACCTTTTGAATAAATCTATTGACTTTTGGTTGAACTCGAGAGAGGGAACTAAAAGGGTTAAAAGTAAATACAAAATAGAAATTTGCAATGAACCAAACATAGGCCCGGATCCAGACACAGGACAAAGAACCCCGAGGGACTCCAAGTGGACCCATTGAATGAGCATGAAATCTAAAGATCAACATAATCATATGGAAGTATAACATATATAAAAATAGCGGAAGGCTAAATATCTGATAACATTTCATAACTGAATACATGGAACAATCTGAAACTGAAAACATACTATGTCTGGTAAGCCTCTACATATTGACGATTTGATGGGACAATACCCAAACTAACTCAATAAGACAAAAACTGAAAAAATACTTAACATAAACTAATAGAAGGGTCCTTAAAGATGAGGACTCACCAACTCACGCTAAGGAATGCAACTTCGAAGATCTAGCTAACGATGGGACTGCACCTTAATATCCGAGCCTTTATCATGAAATGATATAGCATAGTGTATGCGGTAAATACGTGGAATGTACCGAGTATGGGGGGTAAGTAAAATTGCTAAGTAAGTAAAATCGGAGATCATGCATATCATGAAACATTTCATCATAAGAGTCTGAGAGTAGGGCTTGCATGCTATTATCTTAAAATAAGATTTAAACATAACTGAATATCATAACTGAATCAAATGGCACAAAGTTGAAACCCCGGAAGCCCTATGATAGATTCGAGAGTTGAAACAGAGGAAATAGGATTTCTGCACCAGGTCACAGGACGAGTCGTGTAGTGACCTGTGAGGTGCACAACGAGTTTTTAAGTGACTCATGGGGAGGAGGGAAGACTTGGTTCAATTTTTGGATTTGAGGGTGACCATGAGTGTGGCCACTAGTCGTGGTCAGAACCACGATTCATATTGTTAGCCGTGGTTAAGAGTTGATTGAATGTTGAAGAGGTTGGGTAGGTTTGGTCACGATTTGGTCACCACCAGTTGTTGGGTACACCACGATTCATGGTGTCCCTTATGGTGAGCCTCAGAAGGCAAGATTTCAGTGCAGACAACAACTAGAGACCACAAGTCGTGTTGTTGGGCACGAGTCATCCAATCCTTTATGGGGACTGGTAGAGTGCATCTTCCTGCAAATTTATTAAGGGTTTTTCCATATTTTCTAAGTTCCTAAGGCTTATACTACATCATTTTAGGCTCAGAAAAGGGTATTTTAAGAGGGTTAATCTCATTCTAAACCCATTCTCTTCAATGCATGCAAACTTACTGATTCTAAGAAGGTGATCAAGCTTAGAACCATCAAGTTTATCCCAAGTTCCTTTAGGTTCTCAAGAGGGTTGTTAAATAAGATTTCTTTAGGTATTTAGAATTATCAATGAGTGTATTCATCCACACCCATGCCCAGTCCCTCTTCAATTTCATGAATAATTCTAGTTGATGAATCTATGGGGTTTTAACCCAACATAAAAATTCTCTAAGTATCAATCATGGGTATGATTTAAACATGTTTCTAATTTTTAATAGCAATTGATGGACATATTCTACACTATTTTTAATTACAAATGCTGTTTTGGAGTTTTACAAATTATGATGCCCAATCATAAAAGAATTCATGAAAGGTTGATATTATGATCTATGTTTTAATTATAATGAGATATATATGATGAACTTATCATTGCGAACTACCCATGTCTGCATTCATGTTTTGAATAATCAAAGTCGATTTCAAGCACGTTTAAATATTGGGCAAGCCCATGTCATCAAGTATGTTTCATGATTTATCTAAATTTCATGTTATTAGCTTGCCACATGATTTTGGAGTGTAGACCCCCACTATTTTCATCTTGTGGTATGGTTTGAGCCAAAGGCTCCTCATGTTATGTTTTCACATTTTTTGTTATATATTGAAATTTAGCTTCGTCACCAGACGATAGTTCAGCTTCATTGGAAAATGATGGAGAGAAAATGCATGTTTTTGGGAGTAGTATCTAGCACCCAGTAGGCTAAGGGTCAGTACACCCTATGCCTCAGAACTACACACCAATGTAGGTTTACATATACATTTTGAGACCTCCCTTGTGAGCTTCCCCTTCCCCCAAGGGGCGTCGAGCTTAATATCGATATCATGGTATCGTCCTTAACCCTGAAAAGGCATTGACGGATCTGCCCACTTGATTGTAATAGTCGGGACCACGTAAGCTCTATCGTGGTAATGTCGGTTATAGGATTTATCTCCCATTGTTCCTCATGATTTTAGTTATGCATGTTCATTAGTCATGTTATTATGTTTTCAGAAGGTTTGACCCAATTTTTAGTTTTACATATGAATATAGTTTTCATCTTTGGTTCATTCGATTCAGTTATGATATTCAGTTATTTTTTAATCATGTTTTCAGATAATAGAATGCAAGCTCTACTCTTAGACACTTATGATGAAATGTTTTATGATATGCATGATCACTGTTTTACTTACTTAGCAGTTTTACTTACCTTACATACTCGTTACATTTCACATATTGACCACATACTCTATGCTATATCATTTCATGATACAGGCTCAGATATTCAGGCTCGGTCATGTCATTAGCCAGATCTCTAGTGTTAGCACTTTCCAGCAAGAGATGATGAGTCCTCATCTTTTGAGTGTCCTTATTTTAAGTATTTTCCTTTTCAAATTTTAGTAACTTAGTTGGGATCTTGTCCCATCAACTCGTTAGTAGTAGAGGCTTTTCAGACATAGTGTGTATTTCAGTTTTAGACTTGTGTATGTATTAAGATATTCCTGTTGTCAGATTTTCAGACTTCCTCTATGTTATATATACTATACTTTCTCTTGATTATGTTGAATCTAGATGTCATGTTCATGCCATGGGCCGACTTGGAGTCTCTCGGGGTTCCTTATCCCGTGTCTCGATCCGGGCCTATGTTCGGGTCATGACAAAATTTGTATTATAGCATTAGGTTTTGAAGTGTCCAAGGATGTTTTAAAGCCACATTAAGTAGACTCTTTTTCATGGGTGTGCAGCGCGCCACACTTATGACGAAGAGGCTACGGAACGTTTTAGGAAATTTTCCTTCTTTCATGATTCTAGCTCGTGCTATGAGTTCAACTCTCTCCATTCCTCTAACTCGTGCTATACGCATATGCAGAAACATGTCTCCTCAAAGAACCAATGGGAATCAGCCATCCCACCAAATCCAACTATGTTTCGGCAACTGATTGATGTAGAGCTCGGAGCCTCTTTTTGAGTGTTGATACGCCATGACAATCCATCCTAACCAGCAGACTATCGCATTAGCGAACCATACTGGGGAGGCGACAACTACTTGGGTTCGAGACTTCACCAAGAGGAGCTCATCTAAGTTTGGTGGTTTGAATATGGATGGAGAGTTTAAGGGGGAGAAAAGAGGAACAAAAGGCCTGAGATCGAAGACTTGGAGAGTTCCTAGAGGTCTCTCAACCCCAGTAGAGGTCTTTAGCTCAGGTTCGAGGAAACAAGCCCAGGGTGAGAGAGATTACTTATCCAGTTTGCAGGCGCTGTGAAAAGAACCACCTTAGAAGGTGCATGGTGGGTGCAGATGTTTGCTTCTATTGTGGTCGGCCCGGTCATAAACTCAAAGATTGCCCTTCAGCCAAGTAGGACAGCCAGAGAGGTCGTGCCCTGGCCACCCCTCTAGCAGCCCTATCTAGTTAGTCAGCATGCATGAAATAAGGTAGAAAACACTCGGAAAAGTGTTTGGTTGGTTCGGGTGTTTGTTATGGATTTTGAAAACCAAGACACATACGCAGGAATTTCCCATCGGCCAAGCAGGGCAAAGGGTAGAGTCAGTGTGCCAACCACCAGATCAATAACTCTAGTAGATGGTCCATCTTAGACGAACAAGTTACCACGAGCAAGTGGCTGTCAACCTCAGATGTAGTCCCAGGTACGTTATAAGTTTTCATATCGAAACTTGCATGATTTCTAGTTCTGAGAACTACCGTATAAGTACAAGTCCCTTTTGTATTTTAGTATGAGATTTATTTTATAGAGGGTATAGAATGGCTAAAGATATGAAGCCTTCAATTATAGCCTTAGAGACTAACGAAGAGTCACGTGTTAGTGTTTTAGTCCAATCTTAAGAAATTTCCAAGAACCTTAGAACGATGGTTTTAAGCTAAGGGGGAGATGATAAGTCAATGAGCCAAGTCAGATTTTGAGTGTCCTAACAAAAGGAGTCTGAGCACTAATAGCTATGGAATGCCAATCTCTCAAGTCCTGATGACTTCTCTTATGCCTAGTTAAAGTTGCGCTCAATCCAATCTTATGAATAGACCCTATGGATTCTAAATGACCGTTTCAGATAGCGATCCCAGTCTTACTCTGTGAATCTACAAGCCTCGACTTCATGTGATAAACTCACTATGCATGTTATCTCATGTCTCCCGACATGCTCAACTCATATGATCATTCCATACTAGGTATACCCTCAACATAGATCTCTTGAATGATTCATTCTCACCATTCTATTACTCTAACACCTTTTTTACCTCTCCCCATAATGGAAATGATGATTACGATGTGTACATTTGGGATAACCCTAGTAGGCAAGAGAGTTTGAATGATCTTGTTGTGTAGGGTATTCCTCGAGGGTTAGTTTTGATTATTTATGGATGCAGTAGGGTAAGATCATAGGATATGCTTCTAGGTAGCTGGAAGTCCATGAAAAGAACTATCCAACTCACTTCCTCGAATTGATAGCAGTAGTATTTTCCTTGAAGATTTGGAGACACTATCTGTATGGGGTCCATGTAGGTGTTTTTTCGGACCACAAAAGCTTGCAGTATGTGTTCACCCAGAAGTATCTAAGTCTATTCTAGAGAAGGTTGTTGGAGCTTCTTAAGGATAATGATATATGTGTCCTTTATCATCCGGGCAAGGCTAATGTGGTGGCAGATGCTCTTAGCAAGCTTTCTATGGAGAGTGTGTCCTATGTCGATGAGGAGAGGAAAGATCTAGTGAAAGATGTGCATTGGCTTGCGTGGCTAGAAGTCATCTAGTTGATTCGACGAATGGTGGTGTTATCTGATCTTGGGCAAATTTATATGTCCAAGTGATACTCAAATGCGTAAATTCATCTTGTTTATCCATAGATGTTTGTACATTCTCATGTAAATTGTAGTTAAAATGTGAATTTATACTAACCAACATGATTAGCATTGTTTTGCAGGAAAAATATAATTTTATGAAGC
>JACEIK010000626.1:91233-104583 GCA_018107945.1 Datura stramonium
CTAGCAACCGGAGGAAAGATTAATCAAATTGTATCAATAATTTATTTCTCTACATGTTCGTTTTAGCCTCAGCATGCTCATACTTATAGTTCAGACTCAACTTGTATATTTGTTTTTAGACTTAGTATTAATTAGGAAACAAAATATCCAAGTCTTCTTCACACTGTTGTCTGCATTTTTAGAGTTAAAGTTTATGGACACTTGATTAGATTGATACCATAGTCCAGTCCCTGTGGGATCGATACTTGGCTTACTTGAGCCATTTTACTACTTGTTCGACCTCGTGCACTTGCATGTAATCATCCAGACACCGAACATTATCGTTAAGAATGGATTAAAATATTCCTTGGTGACTGAGGTCAAAGCTAGAAAAGACAAGGATCCTATTTTTGTAAAGTTGAAGGAAGCCATTTAGAATCAGAAGGTGGAGGAATTTTCCAGTAGGGGAGATGGTGTGCTATGATATCAGGGTCATTTTTAAGTACTAGGTATTGATGACTTGAGGGAGCGGATGTTGCACGAGGCTCACAGTTCCATATATTCTATTCATCCAGGTGCCACCAAGATGTAACGTGACCTACGGGAAGTCTATTGGTGGAGTGGCCTGTAGAAGGACATAGCAGAGTTTGTGGCTAAGTGTTCGAATTGTGAACAGGTGAAAGTGGAGCACCAAAGACCTGGAGGTATGCTTCAAGATATTAATATCCCTACTTGAATTGGGAAGACATCTATATGGACTTCATTACAGGGTTTCCTCATACCTGTCGACAATGTGACTCTATTAGGGTGGTTGTAGAAAGATTGACTAAAGAAGCTCATTTTTTATAGGTCAAAACTACCGATTCAGCAGAGGATTATGCAAAATTATACATTCGGGACTTAGTTCAGTTGCATGGAGTGTCCTTGTCCATCATATCAGAGAGAAGTACTTGATTTACCTCCCAGTTTTGGAGATCATTTTAGAAGGGGCTTGGTACTTAGGTCAAGCTTAGCACAACATTTCACCTGCAGATAGATGGCCAGGCCGAACTGACTATTCATACTCTTGAGGATATGTTGAGAGCGTGTGTGATTGATTTCAAAGGTAGCTGGGATGATCATTTACCTCTCATTGAGTTTGCTTATAACAAAATCTACCATTCAAACTTTTAGATTGCTCCGTTTGGGGCTCTCAATTAGCAGGGATGTAGATCACCTATTGATTGGTTCGAAGTCAGTGAAACTGTGTTGGTAGGACTAGATTCAATTCATGAGTCTATGGAAAAAGTTCAGATTATAAGGGAGAGGTTGACATATCGATTCGATCCAAGCTCTCTTATATGCAGATATGGGGAGGAGAGAGCTTGAATTTGAAGTTGATGATTGGGTGTTTCTAAAGGTATATCCCATGAAGGGAGTGATGAGATTTGGAAAGAAAGGGAAAATCAGTCCCTGCTATGTTGGCCCATAACTGATTGTGAGATGGGTGGGTAACGTAGCATATGAGTTAGAGTTTCCCACAGAACTGGCTTCAGTACATCCAGTGTTCCTTGTATCGCTTGTCAAGAAGTGTTTGGGTGAACCAGCTTTCGTTGTCCCAGTGGAGAGCATGGATGTGAAGGATAGCCTTAGCTATGAGGAGATTCCGGTGGAAATACTTTATCGTTAGGTCCGATAGCTAAGAAACAACGAAGTAGACTCAGTGAAGGTTTTATGGAGGAATCAAAATGTTGAGGGAACTACGTGGGAAGCCGAAGCAGATATGATGGCCAAATACCCGTATCTATTCCCTCCCAGCTCAGTTCCAGCTTAAGGTATCAGTTTTCTCCTTAGTACTCTATTCAGTTTCATGTTCATTCCATGTACCCCAGTTTCTTTCATGTCAACGTATGTATGTGTGATTCATGATTTTAGTTTAGTCATGTAGTTCAGCTCAAAGTCAGTCACTCAGTCAGTTTTCAGCTTAAATGTTTTTTATTTTAGTATGATGATTGCATTTTTCAAGCTTTTCAGTATAATTTCCCACATTCGAGGATGAATGTTCCCAAGCGGGAGATATTGTAATACCCATAATCCCTAAGATTAGACCCGAGAGTTGAAACAAAGAAAATAGGATTTCTGCACCAGGTCACAGGATGAGTCTTCTAGTGACCCGTGAGGTGCACCATGAGCCAGTAATTGAATCATGGGGAGGAGGGAAGAGTTGGTTGAATTTTTGGATTTGGGGGTTACCATGGGTGTGTCCAAGAGTCGGGGTCAGCACCACGATTTGTTGTGTTAGCTATGGTCAAAAGTTTATTGAAGGATGAAGAGGCTGGGAAGTGTTGGTCACAATTTGGTACCATGAGTCGTTGGGTGCACCACGAGTCATGGTGTCCCTTGTGGTGACCCTTATAAGGAAAGAATTAGTGTAGGCAACAACTTGAGACCACGAGCCATGGTTTTAGGTACGAGTCATCCAGTCTTGGTGGGGACTGGCAATGTGTTTTCCTACGAATTTATTAAGGGTTTTTCCATAATTCCTATGTTTCTAAGACCTATACTATGTCATTTTCAGCTCAGAAAAAGGTATTTTAAGAGGGTTAAGCTCATTCAAAACCTATTAAGTTCCATGCATGCAAACCTAGTGATTCTAAAGAGGTGATCAAGCTTTGATCCATCAAATTCTTCCCCAAGTTCCTTTGGGTTCTCAAAAGGGTTGTGAAATCATATTTCTGTTGGTACGTAGGGTTATGAATGGATATATTCATCCACACCCATGCCCAAGCCCTTTTCAATTTCATGGAAAATTCTACTTGATGAATCTATGGGGTTTTAACCCGCCATGTAAATTCTCTAAGTATCGATAATGGGTATGATCTATGTATGTTTCTAATGTTGAATTGTGATTCATGGACATATTTTACAATTTTTTAAATTACAAATGATGTTTTAGAGTTTTACAAATTATGATTCCCAATCATAAAAGAATTCGTGAAAGGTTGAAATTATGATCTATGCTTTTAATTATGATGAGATGTATATGGACTACATAGGATTGCGAAATACCTATGTCCGCATTCATTTTTTGAATGACAAAGTCTATTTCAAGCATGTTTAAATTTTGGGAAAGCCCATATAATCAAGTATGTTTCATGATTTATCTATATTTCCCGTTATTAGCTTACCACATGATTTTGGAGTCTAGACCTCCACTATTTTCAGCTTGTGGTATGGTTTGAGCCCAAGGCTCCTCATGTTATGTTTTAATATTTTTGCTTGTATTATTGCAATTTAGCTTCGTCACCAGACGATGGTTCAGCTTCGTTGAAAAATGACAGTGAGCAAATGCATGTTTTTGGGAGTAGAGTCTAGCAGCGAGTAGGCTAAGGGTTAGTCAATTCTGCGCCTCAGAACTACATGCCAACGTAGGTTTACATGTACATTTCGGGACCTCCCTTTTGAGCTTCCCATGCCCCCAAGGGGCCTCGAGCTTGAAATCAATATCATGCTATCATCCTTAGACCTGGCAAGGCTTTGGATGGCTCTGCCCACTTGAGTGTAACAGTCGGGACCATGCAAGCTCTATCAGGATAATGTCAGTTATATGATGAGTCTCCCATTGTTCCTCATGATTTTAGTTATGCATGTTCATCATTCATGTTATTTTTTTCACCCAATGTTCAATTTTACTTATGATTGTCAATTTTCAGCTTTGGGTCATTCGATTCAGTTATGATATTCAGTTATGTTTGAATCATGTTTTCAGATAATAGCACGCAAGCCCTACTCTCATACTCGTATAATGAATTGTTTTATGATATGCATGATCTATGTTTTACTTACTTAGTGGTTTTACTTATCTTACACACTCGGTACATTCCACGTACTGACCACATACTCTATGTTATATCTTTTCATGACACAGGCTCGGATATTCAGGCTTAGTCCCGCCGTTAGCCAGATCCTCAGTGTTAGAACTTTCCAACCAGAGTTGGTGAGTCCTCATCTTTTGAGGGCCCTTCTTTCTGTTGTATTTTCAATATTTTCAGTTTCATACTTTAGTGAGTTAGTTGGGGTCTTGTCCCAGCAACTCATCAGTAGTAGGGCGTTTTCAGACCTAGTGTGTATTTCAGCTTCCGACTTGTGTATGTATTTAGATATTCGTGTTGTCAGATTTTCAGACTTCCTCTATGTTATATATGTTATACTTCTGCTTGATTATGTTGAATCTAGGTGCCATGTTAATGTCATGGGTCGACTTGGAGCCTCTCTGTGTTCCTTGTCCCATATCTCGATACGGGCCTATGATTGGGTCATGACAAACTGATTATTAATAAGTAAAACTGAACATTGGGTCAAACCTGCTGGAAATATAACATCATGACTGATGAACATGCATAACTGAAATCATGAGGAATAATAAGATACTCGTAATATAACCGACATTACCACGATAGAGCTTACGTGGTCCCGACTATTACACTCAAGTGGGCAGAATCGTCCAAAGCCTTTCCAGGTGTAAGGACACTACCGTGATATTGATATAAAGCTGACGGCTCCCCTTGGGGCAGGGGAAGCTCATAAGGGAGGTCCTAAATAATCTGAACATACCTATGTTGACACGTAGTTCTGAGGCACAGGGTTGACTGACCCTTAGCCTTCTCGGTGCTAGACACTACTCCCAAAACTTTGCGTATGCTCTCTATCATTTTTCAATGAAGCTAAACCCTCGTCTAGTGAGAAAGCTGAATCATAATAATATATGTAAACATATGAAATCATAACATGAGGAGTCTTGACTCAAACCATACCACAAGCTGAAAAGAGTGAGAGTTTAGACTCCAAAATCCATGTGGTATGCTAATAACATGACATTGAGATAAATCATGAAGCATACTTGATCATATGGGTTTTCCCAAAATTAAACATACTTGAAATAGACTTTGATAGACCAAACATAAATATAGACATGGTTACTTCAAAATCATAAATTTATCATGTACCTCTCAACAAGCTTGATAAGATATGTCATAATCTCAACCTTTCATGAACTTTTGTGATTGGGCATCCTGATTTATAAAACTTTGAAAACGTGAATTGTAATTTAAAACATTATAAAACTTGCCCATGAAACATAATTCAACATTAGAAACATAATAAAGTACCCATGATAGATACTTAGAAAATTCACATGTTGGGTTAAAACCCCATAGATTCATCAAATAGAATTTCCATGAATTTTAGGAGGAATTGGGCATGGGAGTAGATGGATACACCTATTCATAACGCTACATACCTAGGTAAATCTGATTTACACTCCCTCTTGAAAGCCCAAAGGAAATCGAAGAGAAATTGGGGAAGTTCATCAAGCTTGATCTCCAAGGAAGAGTTCTAATTTGCATGCATGGAATGGTAAGACATAGAATAGGTTTAAAACCCTTAACACCCTACTAACTGAGCTTAAAATGACATATTTTAGGACCTTAGGACTTAGGAATTAGGAAAATACTCTTAATGAAAAGTCTGGAATTTCAGCACCGGCAGTGACAATGGGTGATACCATGAGTCGTACCTTGCTACCACAACTCGTGGTGTCTGTCCATTATATTCCTTCCCTCATTCTTTAGTTCTTAGGTCCTGATACCACCAATCAACAAGACGAGTTATTACATCAAACAAAGATCTGTCCTATCCTCTCATTACTTCCTCTGATGAAGCTGCATCTGAACTTCCTACAAGTCACACCACTACTCTTACCTTCCTCCCATGAGTCTTGGGTTCCATCTGGTACTTGACTGGGGAACTTTCCTTGCTCTTCCTATGGGCACTTACAACGACTCATTGTTCTTCACAACGAATCCTAGCACGAATTGTACTACCCATTTCTGACTATTATAGAACCAACCTATGACTCCTACCTACGAGTTGTACCTTCTTCTAAATGGTCTTTACGAGGCCCGTTGATCCAACTCCTTCCCTTATAACTGTAAAACATTGGTGGTTCATACGAGTCGTGGGTCCTTCTTACAACTCGTACACTCAATCATCTTGAGGAAATTTTTTTAGATTTTTGTTGTTTCTCATTTCCAATTCTCGAGTCTAGTCTTAGGTAGTTCCAAGGTATTATAATATCTCCCCATTGGTAACATTCATCCTCGCATGTGAATGAACATACTGAAAGTTGCGGTAAAGGTTTGACATCTCAAATACTGAACATCTAAAGCTAAAAACTGATGGAGTAACTGACTGTGGACTAGAATATATAGCTGAACTAAATTCACGAATCACACATACATGCTTTGACATAAAAGAAACTTGACCACATAAACTAAAAATGAAACTGAATGGGGTACTAAGGAGGAAACTAGTACCTCAAGATGGTACTGAGCAGGGAGGTATTTAATAGATGCGGGTATTTAGCCATCATATCTTCGTCGGCTTCCCACGTAGCTCCCTCAAAATGTAGATTTCGCAACAAAACCTTTACAAAAGCTACCTCCTTATTCCTTAGCTTCCAAAACTGACGATCAAGTATTTCCATTGGGACCTCTTTGTGGCTAAGGCTATCCTTCACACCTATGCTCTCCATCGGGATAACCAAAGCTAGATCACTCATGCACTTCTTTAAAAGTGACACATGAAACACCGGATGCACTGAAGCCAATTCTGAGGGAAACTCCAACTCATATGCTACCTTGGCAACCCGTCTCACAATCCGGTATGGACCAACATAACATGGGTTAAGTTTCCCTTTCTTTCCGAATCTCATCACTCCCTTCATGGGATATTCCTTCAAAAACACCCAATCATCAACTTCAAAATCAAGCTCTCTCCTTCTCACATCCGCATAGGACTTTTGGCGACTTTGAGTTGTTTTCAAACTTTCCCTTATAAGCTGAACCTTCTCCATAGCCGCATGGACTGAATTTGGTCCTATCAACATAGCTTCACTGACTTCAAACCAACCAATAGGTGATCTAAATCTCCGCCCATAGAGAGCCTCAAACGGAGCCATCTAAATATTGGAATGATAATTGTTCTTATATGCAAACTCAATGAGAAGCTAAATGATCATCCCAACTACCTTTGAAATCAATCACACGTGCCGTCAACAAATCTTCAAGAGTCCGAATGGTCTTTTCTTCCTGACCATCTGTTTGTGGGTGAAATGTTGTGCTAAGCTTGACCTGTGTACCAAGTCCCTTCTGAAACGACTTCCAAACCTGGGAGGTAAATTGAGTACCTCTATCATATATGAAGGAAAAGGGAACTCCATGCAATTGAACTAACTCTTGAATGTATATCTTAGCGTTATCCTCCACTGAGTCGTTAGTTTTGACCGGTAGAAAATGAGCTACTTTAGTCAACCATCTACAACAACCCAAATAGAGCCATACTATTGGCTAGTACGAGGCAACCCCATAATGAAGTCCATATTGATTTCATCCCACTTCCATGTAGGAATGCTAATGTCCTGAAGCACACCTCTAGGTCCTTGATGCTTACCCTTCATCTGTTGACAATTCAGACACTCACCAACTCTGCTATGTCCTTTATGTCATTCCACTAATAGGAACCCCGTAGGTCACGGTACATATTTGTGGAACATGGATGTATAGAATATCTGGAACCATGGGCCTCATGCAACATTCGCTCCCTCAAGTCATCAACTCCTGGTACACATAGACGATCCTGATATCAAAGAACACTATCTCCTCCCTGGGAGAAAACCTCCACTTTCTTATTCTAAACGGCTTTCTTCAACTTTATCAAAATAGAATCCTCGTCTTGTCTAGCTTTGACCTTGTTCACCAATGAAGATTCCAATCCATTCAGAACAATGACACCACCATCCACTGAGTCAACAAGATGAACTGCTAGTCATGCAAGATGATGCACCTCATTCAATAACCCTTTCCTCTCCTCATCTACGTGGGTTACACTCTCCATAGAAAGCCTGCTATGAGTGTTTTCCACCAAATTTTCCATGCCCAGATGATAAAGCACACTCATATCATAATCTTTAAGAAGCTCGAAGCACCTCCTCTAATGTAGATTGAGATCCTTCTAGGTAAACACGTACTGTAGGCTTTTGTGGTACGTAAACACATCTACATGGACCCTGTACAGATAGTGTTTCAAAATCTTAAAGGAAAATACTACCGCTGCCAACTCGAGGTCATGAGTCGGATAGTTCTTTTCATGGACCTTTAGTAGCCTGGAAGCATAGGCTATAAATTTAATGTGTTGCATTAATACATAACAAAGAACAATCCTTAAGGAATCACAATATACCACATACCCATTGGCACCCTCCGGTTGGGTCAACACTGGTGCTGAGGTGAGTCAAGTCTTCAACTCCTGGAAGCTCTTCTCATAGGTGTCCGACCATTGAAACCTCACTTTATTCTGGGTCAACATAGACAATGGTGCTGCAATGGATGAAAATCCCTCCACAAACCTCCTATAGTAATCAGCTAAGCCCAAGAAAATTTTTATATCCAAAGGACTCACTGGTCTAGGCCAATTCTTTACAATTTCTATCTTTTGAGAGTCCACTTGTACACATTTGCTTGACACCACATGACCCAAAAATGCTACTGAATCTAGACAAAACTCGAACATACTGAACTTAGCATATAATTTGAAATTCTTAGGAGTTTGTAGTACCACCCTCAAATGAGCGGCATGCTCCTCCTCGCTCTGAGAGTATATGAGAGTAACCTTTTCAATTGCATTAACTATCATCACTTGAACATTGCCACAATAAAGAATAACTATCCCTTCTCCAGGATTGATGACTTGTTCAATCATCTTTAGGGTGCTAGTTGCTTGTCAAATACAGACCTCATATGTGGCTATGATCAGCTTGGAGTTAGGGAGTGTAACATTCTGAAGACGGTCTTCAAGACTTGGTATGGTCACTATGAGTTTTTAGTTATGTCTTTTGGAAAAAGGAATGCTCCTGCAGCTTTCATGGATTTGATGAACAGGGTGTTCAAGAAATTTTTTAATATGTTCATCATTGTCTTCCTATATGATATCCATATATACTCTCAGAGTGAGGAGGAAAATGTTGCCCATTTGAGGATTGTATAGCAGACTCTTAAGGACCGTCAACTGTTTGCAAAATTCAGCAAGTATGAATTTTGGTTGAAGTCAGTTGCATTTCTTGGGCATGTGGTGTCTAGCGATGGTATGCAAGTAGACTCTAAAAATATTTAGTCGATGAAAAACTAGCCTAGACCTGTCAACTCTACAAAGATTAGAAACTTTTTTTTGTTAAGTTGGCTACTACAGGAGTTTTGTAGAGGGTTTTTCATACGTTGCCTTACCTTTGATGAAGTTGACTCAGAAGAAGGTCAAATTTTAGTGGTCTGAAGCTTGTGAAAAGAGTTTTCAGGAGTTAAAGACTCGACTCATTTCAGCTTTAATTTGACCTTACTAGAGGGCACGAATGGTTATGTAGTGTATTGTCATGCCTTTAGAGTTGGACTTGGGGGTGTGTTGGTTCAACATAGGAAGGTCATTGCTTATTCCTCAAGACATCTTAGGACTTATTAGAAGAATTACCCGACAGATGACCTTGAGTTAGCAGTGGTGGTGTTTGCATTAATGATTTTGAGGCACTAGTTTTATGTGGTACATGTTGATATGTTCATAGACCATAAAATCCTTCAGTATGTGGTTTCTCAAAAGGATCTAAATTTGTGGAAAAGTAGATGGCTTGAGTGTGACGACCCAAGTTGGGACCTAGATCGAGACACGGGATGTAGAACCACGAATGGCTTCAAGCCAACCCATGAAACATACATAGCAAGACTTAATAGTATAAAAAAGCCGAAATTAAATTATAAACATGGATAAATGAAAGGTTATATAACATAAGGATTAAGTAAAATTACAATACCACAACACTAAGTCGCAAAGCTGAATATACTAACTCTATATTTGAAAGCCTCTATTTACTTAGGAGCTGCTGGGACAAGCCCCCGGCTAACTCAAAAGCCTAAAACTAAAATGAGCTAAAAGAACTGAAACGAATTAGATAACTCTAGTCCTCTAAAGACGAGGACACACCCCTTCTAGCTAATCAAGTCTATAATGTTTCTAACAACAAGCTGAGTCTGAGCACCTGGTTCTGTATGATGAAGCGATATAGCATATAATATGTGGTCAGTACTTTGAATGTACTGAGTATGTAAGGTAGGCAAAACATGCTTAGTAAGATGTTAGTCGAAATCATGCATTCAAAATCAAAAGATCATTAGAGTAAGGACTGCATACTAAAAGCTATATCTGAGATATACATAATCATAAGATGGTTATAATAATTGAACATAATGAAGCTATATTTAAAAATAGAAATCATATGACTTGTCATAGCTGAAATCATACATAAAAGCTCATAAACTGATCAATGGGTCAAATTTGTTGTAAGACATACAATTATAGTATATGAACATAAATAACTGAAAGCATGAGGTTAATGGGAGACTTGCCATAACCGATAACCACTATGTATGAGCGAATGATGATCCCACGTATTGCCTACGTGGAGGAGAGCCAGCCTAAGCCTTGAAAGGGAAAAGGAAGAATAAGGTGTGATATAACAGTATGCCCTCTAGCTAGGGAAGCACTCTCTTGAGATTTCCCAAATATATACCTATGTTGGTGTGCGTAGTTTATGTGACTGGGGAATCTTGGAACCACAAGCCTACTCGATGCTAACACTACTCCGAAAAAAAGCATAGTTCTCATATAATATTATTCTCAAAATCATAGCTTAAATCTGAACATTGGGAGTCTTGACTCCAAATTATATCATATACTAATCTTTTTAGCCTTGGCTAAATTATGCTAAAAAATATTTAACTTTACATGGGCTTGCCCGAATAAGGAAATCATCCATGATCAAAATAAGCTTAATAATACAAAATCATGGAATCATAAGTTTAAGAAATCATAAAAATTCATGCATACTTGATAACTTATCATAATTGAAATCCTAGTCTCATAAGCTTAAAATTCATAAATTCATCAATTAGAAATTATGAATTAGTAAGTAAATTGAGGTCAAATCTTCCATAATAGTGATAAATCATTAATTGAGGATAGAATACATAAAGACCCCCCTGTACTTATACCTTAATTTTAAGGAGATACTTCAACTTTGCGGGAGTCCTATAACCCCCTCAAACAACTTTAAAATAGTATTTGTACCCCCTTTTTCAGCCAACACCAGCTATAAGAAAATATTTGCAAGTCACGCACCAATTGTTTCTTGCCACGTGTGAAAGTAATTTTTTAACTATTTTTTATTTTTCTTATTTGATTCCTTTTCCTTTTCTATTTCTTTTTTAAAAAAGTTTTTTCTCCCTATCTTCTTCATCTCAACTTTCTTAGAAGTTCTTCTGGCTTAGCCACATCCACCATTTCTACTACAACAACCACCAAATCTACCTTAGCACCACCAAATAGATATCAAACTACCATCAATTGATTTATAAAAATCAAAATCACCAAATAATCAATATTATACTAAAATTACCACCAAATCAAAATCTGAAATTTAAATCACTATATTTTCAACACATTTATCCCAAATTGAGTATCTCATAACCTCACCATTTTCAATCTCCATTTGTAGGAGGAGAAAAAGCCACTAAACTATTAAAAATTAAAAAGACGAATAAGAAATAAAAAAATAATATTGTTAGGCGGAGCGGACTATTCAGACTGTGGAGGAAAAGTTGAGAGCATGTGTGGTTGATTTCAAAGGTAGTTGGGATGATCAATTGCCTCTTATTGAGTTTGTATATAACAATAGCTACCATTCCAGTATTCAGATGGATCTGTATGAGGCTCTTTATGGGAGGAGATGTAGATTGCCTATTGGTTGGTTTGATGTCGGTGAACCTGCAATTATAGGACCATATTTAGTGCATGAGGCTATAGAGAAATTTTATCTTATAAAGGAATGGTTTAAGACAGCTAAGAGTCGCCAAAAGTCCTATGCGAACGTGAGAAAGAGGGAGCTTGAATTTGAAGTTTATGATTGGGTGTTTCCTAAGATATCTCTCATTAAGGGAGTAATGAGGTTCAGAAAGAAAGAGAAACTCAGTCCCCGTTATGTTGGCTCATACCGAATTGTGAGACGGGTTGGCAAGGTAGCTTATGAGTAAGAGTTGCCCTCATAATTAGCTTCAGTTCATCCATTTTTCCATGTATCTCTCTTAAAGAAGTGTTTCGGTGATGCAGCTCTGGTCATTCTGCTGGAGAGTGTAGGTTTGAAGGATAGCCGTAGTTATGAGGAGGCTTTAGTTAAAATGCTTTACTGTCGGGTTCTTAAGCTAAGAAACAAATAAGAAGCCTCAGTCAAGGTTTTGTGGAGGAACTAGCATGTTGAGGGAGCTACATGGGAAGACAAAGCAGAGATGATGGCTAAATACCTGCATCTATTCCTTAGCCCTAGAAAGGCTTTAGACGACTCTTTCCACTTAGTGTAATAGTCAAGACCACGTAAGCTCTATCACTGTAATGTCGATTATATGACGAGTCTCTCATTGTTCCTCGTGATTTCAGTTATGCACGTTAATGAGTCATGTTATTATGTTTTCAGCGGGTTTGATCCAATGTTCAGTTTTACTTATGATTATTAGTTTTCAGCTTTGGGTCATTTGATTCAGTTATTATATTGAGTTATGTTTAGATCATGATTTCAAAAAATAGCATGCATGCCTTACTCTCAGAATCTTATCTTGATTATATTTTCATGATATGCATGATTTATGATTTTATTTAATTAGCGGTTTTACTTACCTTACATACTCGGTACATTCCACGTACTGGCCACATACTATATGTTGTATCATTTCATGATATAGGCTCTGATATTTAGACTCAGTCCTTCCAATACCCAGACTCTTAGTATTAGTACATTCCAGTCTTAGTTGGTGAATCATCATCTTCCGAGGGCCCTTTATGTCACGCCCCACCTTGGGAGGCATTACTGGCACCTGGTGCCCTACTAAAACCTGAACTGCTGAGCTGACTGAGCCTAAACACCTCTAGTACAAGGCTGACTTTAACTCTAGATAAAAGAAAACAACCGGCTATATAGCAGCTGTAAATACAACCCCCGGCTAACAAGGCCTATAGCCCCTATGAAAATAAACAGCTAACCAAAGACGAAAACATCATAGGGGGTTCTATGCGGGCCGACAAGGCCGCCAATCAACAGCTAAAAGGGGCCCCACATGGCCGACACACATCATCTAAAGAACATATGGGCCCCAAACGGTCGATATCATCTAGCCACAGCGAAGTAACACAATTTGCAAGCCTCTAGGAGTAATAAGATGGTCGGGACAGGGCCCCGACCTACCC
>JACEIK010000626.1:117074-140109 GCA_018107945.1 Datura stramonium
ATATATTGACTACACTTCAACTTATCGAAAAATGATCAAAAACTCACAATTTCTCGGGAATCTAGAAGGAAGAAATACTTACTTTAAGCCTGTGATCATATTGACACTAGTTTGAAACAATTCCACCAACTTAGTCTCGGTGGGATAATGATTTGTCGGGCGTATTTTATGAAAATAACTTCGCACCGATGCTCTTTGCAGCCTTATACTTCACTACCCAGAGTTAATTTAGATTTGGACGGCGTTTAGTAGCGTAATCGGATTATTGTTAATAGTTTCCCTTCATCTTTAATCTCTGCTGGCCGAGGATTTATGAAAATGACTTAACATCTAAGTGTGAGGCCTTTATATACCTTAGGTAGTAGACAAGGCAACGTGGCACGTTGCCCAACGTGTTGATTCTTCTCCATGCCACGTTGCCCCTCTGGGCAGCTTGGTTCGGCCTCCTCCCCCAAAATCCCGACTTTGCACTCATTCAGCCTTTCCTTAGGCCCTTTCCTCGTACCTATGGCATTCTAAAACACTTAACCAATGTATGAATAGGTCGACTAAACGTTAGAAACTTATAGGGTGTAATACTTTATTAGTGGAAATGAGCATTTTCAGTTTCAGACTATAGTGAGTTAGTTGGGGTCTTTTTCCATCAACTAGTTAGTAGTATAGGCTTTTCAGATATAGCATGTATTCAGTTTCAGCGTTGTGTTATGTATTCAGATGTTATGATACTTTTAGATTTCCTCTATATGATACATGTTTGACTTCTGCTTGAGTATGTTGATTTTAGATATCATGTTCATGCCATGGGTCAACTTAGAGCCTCTCGGGGTCATTATCCCATGTCTCGATCCAAGCCTATGTTTGAGTCGTGACAGATCCGCCTCAATCTGCTGGGTGTATATTACCAATCAGGAGAAATCAAGATCATTGTTTAACATCGCAGTCCTACACTCCTTGATCAGCGAATCTGACACTCTATACATAAACTTGTTGATACGGCTCTCCGATCTGCAACCATCTCTAGTGCATACACAGACAACTAGGTGAACTCCAAGGCATACTCTTGGATAGTCATATGATTTTTCCTCAAGTTGACGAACTCTGCCACCTTTTCCTCCCCCAACTACCTAGGAAGGAATCTATCTAAGAAGGTTGTCATGAACTCCTCCCAGCTCACAGGAACTACGCCCATTACTCTACCGTCCCTTCATTGATAGTACAAAATATAAGCAACCCTCTTCAACTTGTAGGAGGCTATGTCTAGACTGTCTTCTCCCATCACGCCCATAATCTGGGTGATCTTCTGTATCTCTTCCTGAATCTTTTATGCGTCCTCATCCACTCTCGACCCAAGAAATTCAGGGGGATTCATCTTGAGAAAATCCCTAACTCGAGCTGCCGCTGCATTACTATATTGAGGGTTATGGGCCACTGCCTGGTGGTTAACCTGAGCGGTCAAAGCCTGAGCCAACAATAGAAAAGCTGCCCTAAATTCAGCATGAGAGACCTGCTCGGGAAAATGACCTACTGGTTCTGGCAGGGCTTGCTGATGCTCATCCCCTTTGCCATGGACATTTCCGTTCCTTCATCCATTCATATGGCGTGGATGCATGATTCTATAAAAACGTATAGAATGAGTTAGAAGTATAGAAAGATACTTCATCATACGACATAGATCATTAAATAAGGGAAATTTCCTAAAACTTCTTGTAGACTCTCCCCATAAGTTTGGCGCGCTTCATACCCATGGAAATGACTCTACTTAATGCATCTTTTAGACATCCTAGTACACCCTAAACCTTTGGTCTGATACAAAGTTTGTCACAACTTGAGCTGAGACCCTGGATCGAGACACAAAACCTAAAACCACAAATGGCTCCAAGTTGACCCATGGCATGAACATAAAAGCTAAGGAGCATAAATTAACAGAAACTAATAAACTAAACATGAATAAGCGAAAGTCTACACAAAGAATAATTTTTAACCGAGTCAGAACTGATAAGCTGAGATTCTACATACTATTTAAAAAGCCTCTAACATAACTGATAAGCTATTGGGACAACATCCCTAACTAGCTCGACAAAAGTTTGTAACTGAAATAACAAGACAACAAACTAAACTAAATGTCCGCGAAAGATGAGGACTCACCAGCACTGGCTAAACTAAATTGATACGGAAGCAGGACTAATGGCGCGACAGAGTCTGATCTCTCGAAACTATATCATGAAATGATACAGCATAGAGTATTCAGTCAGCACTTTGAATGTACTGATTATGCAAGGTAAGTAAAAATGGACTAACAAAATACATAAGAGTTCATAAGAGTAGGACATTTCAAAACATGAAGTGATAATCATAACATAAACATGAGGGCTCAAGATTTTCAGAATTATTCACAAATCAATTGTAATCGTAATCATACGAGAAACCTTATGTAACATAACTCGAGCAAAGTATCGTAAACATGATCATGCATAAAACATAAGAAATAATGAAAGGAATCATCTTAACCGACACCATCATGATTGAGCTTACATGATGCCCCATCTGTCTCACTAGAGTGGGCAGAGCCGTCCCAGGCTTGCATGGAATGGGGTGTAAATGGTGTGATATCACTAATAGTTCCTACATGGTGTCCATGAATATAAACCTACGTTGGCATGTAGTTCTGAGACACAGAGTTTCCCAAACATCGGGCCTACTTATTGCTAGACACTACTCCCAAAAAATGCACATAAGGGCTCTGTAATAATTGAGAAGTCATACATAAAGAGCATGGCTAGTTAAATCATAACATACTGTATCATACTTGAAATACATGATTAGCCATGAAATAAGGGGTCGTTAGTTGGCAAAAATCATAAAACTCATAAATCATGAAGAACTTACATGCTTAAGAAGATCACCAAATTTGATATTCATAAATTCATGAAGAATACTTGTAGGAAATCATATCATAAATCATAAATCATAAATTTATTCTTAGGAGAATCAACAACAAAATAGAATCATAAACTTGACTTTTCATGAAACATGCATAATTGGGAATAATTTTCTAAAATTTATATAATGAATTAATAATAAAGATAATTATGATCTGTCCATAAATCTTAAATTATTCTTTGAAACATGAAGGGAATTGACCCATAATAAAATCATAGATAATTTAACGAAATTGGGATAAAACCCTATAGGATCATACACTTGAATTGACACTTGAGTTCATGAACTTGAGAAGAAATTTGGGCATGAGAGTGAACAGAAACTCTCCTTCATGGCCCTACATATATTGGTAAACTGATTTTTAACTTGACTTTGAAAGCCTAAGAGATTTGGAGGAGAACTGGAGGATTCTAGACGTGATCTTCAATGAAATCCTCTAACCTTGCATGCATAGGAGTTTAAAATAGAATAGGTCAAACTCCCTTAATAAACTTCTTTCAAGGCTTAAAAAACATAGTTTAGGACCTAGAATGTTAGGATTTACAAAAATAGCCTTAATAAAAGTCTGGAAAATAGACACTGCCAATCATCACAACTCTCACCACGACTAGTATCATGAAGTGACGACTCCTGTTACCTCCCATGGTCACCACTTGTCATAAGAATGGCTCCTGATATCACATCATGGACACCTACTATGAGTCGTTACATGTCATCACGAGTCATAACACCTTTCGTTGTTGTTGAGCCTCAATTCTTACCTTATCGGGATTTTTCCACGGGTTACAAACCACGACTCATGGTTACCAACCATAGGAAGTAACACCACTCGTGACGACCCATTAATACACAGAACCTCCAAATTATGACCTTTATCACGACTTGTTGTTTCTCACAATGAGTTGATCAGTCCTTTCCAACGCTGGCGTTCCCTATGTATGTTAGAACCCGGGAACCCAAAGATCAGACTCGGGAGTCGAAATGGAGAAAAATTGAAATTCTGCACCAGGTCATATAATGGGTCGTTAGTGACTTGTGAGGAGAGACCACGAGTTATGAAGTGACTCATGGTCAAGCAAGGAATTGGCATGGCCTGGGGAAGACCACGGGTGAGACCAAGAGTCGTGGTCAGACCACACGACTCATGAAGTCACCCATGGCATGGACTCGGTGCTTGGCTAGTAGTTTGGGCAGTGGGGACCACGGGTGGTGACCACGAGTCCTAGTTAGCCACCACAATTCACGGGGTCCCTCGTTGGGACCCCCTAGCAGTTAAATTTCTGTGAATTAGTAAGGGACTTTTCGTAATTCCTAAGTGCCTGAAGCCTAAACTACGTCGTTTTAGCCTATGAAAGGTGGGTTTTAGGGGGAAAAACTATCCTAAGTCTTCATTCATGCATACAAGAGAATAAAGAGGTGATCAAAGGGTGATTCAAGATTTTCTTCTTCAATTCCTTTCAGTTCCTTTTTGGGCATTCAAGGGAGAGTAAGATTCAACGATCTTCAGGTATGTAAGGTTACAAATAGGTTCTTCCTTTCACACCCATGCCCAATCCCTACGAATCTATCGAAAATCTATTTAGGTTTTTAAATTGAATTTTATGAAAACCTAATGATTTACTAGTGTTTTTATGTTTTATGAATCTCATTATATTCTATGGATTTTGATTAAGTTTTACAACATATTTGTACTTATAAAATTATCAATTTCAATTTAAATTTAAATTAAGCTTGTCAAAGCATGATCAATGATAAGTCAATTTATGATCTTTGCTTTAATTGATAATATTTACAAGCTCAAGATGATCTATGATTCGAAATATGAATTTATTAAATTACCCATTACGAATTGATGCTTTTCAAGTTATATGTTTGAGAAGTCATGGAATGGGGTTAGGCCTGGTGACAGTGTAGAGAACGGGCATCACAATGATCTGTTGTGAGGAACGACGACCCATTGACTGGAGTCGTGGTAAGATAGTGGACCTTTCAGTGGAGATGACGGATGGGAACCATGACCCATTGTAGGACACTATGTGTCGTGGTTAGGCTCATTATGAAGGAGTTCATATTTTCAAAAGAGGGAAATAATGACTGGATCAACGACCCGTTGGAACCTAGAATGACTCATCCTATTCGTCCGTGGTTTGAATCCAAGATATGGCTGGGAAAGTGCATAGCACAGGTAGATATCACGGGTCATGGTATCCTCCAACGACCCGTTGTTTCACCCATTGTTTGGCCCATTGATTAGTTTTTAGCAAATTCAGTCAGGGCATTCATGTCATTTCATAGTCCTAAGGCCCTATACTACGTCGTCTAAGGCTCGTTTTGAGGGGTTTTGAGAGTGGAAAAGCCTACTCTAAGTTATTCTTCCTATGCATGAAAGTTTGAAGGATTGAAGAGGTGATTCAAGGCCAAATTTCAAGGTTTCCATTGGAATCTTAGCTTGGGCAATTAGAGGGTGTTAGAATTCACCATTTCTAGGCATGTAGGGTTATGAGTGGGTGTTTTCTTCCACACCCATGCCCAAATTTCTATCAAATCATGAAAATCACCTATGATCAAGTATGGGGTTTTTATCCAATAGCATAATTCTTTAATCTCTATACATGGGTATGATTAGATTACATTTATCTTGATTAATTGTGATGCTTGGGAAGATTCTATATTATTTTCAATAATAAAGATTGGATTTCAAAAAAATCATGAATCTAAAATTCCCATGGATGAGAAGTTCATAAAAGTAGTGAATGAGGATGAATGCATGATGATGTTGTGATTTAATGATGAAAAGCATGTTTCTAAAACAACCCATGATCTATGTTGTTGTTTTCAAAATGAGTCGATTAAATCCAAGTATGAAAAGCTTTGGGTGATACCCACATATCGATTTAAGGTGATGATTTTCCCAAAATAAGGTTACCACATTGTTTTAAGTGAAATTTCCCAATTTTATTATAAATTCTAGCTTATGGTATGTTGAGTAAATACTTCTATACGTATATTACCACATGATTTGGAGTAGATGCTCCCACCAATGATTGAGCTTGTGGTATATTTCTAAATAAAGCTTCTAATATACATGAGTTCATTATTGAGTTTTGTCAATAGACAATGTTGAGCTTCGTTTCATACGATGTTGAGTTATTCATGATTTCATGTTTAGCTTCCTCAATAGACAATGTTGAGCTTCGTTATATACGATGTAGAGCACTGCATGATTTGGGAGAAGTGTCTAGCACCGAGCGGGTTAAGGGTCGATTACCCTATACCCCAGAACTACGTTCCAACGTAGGTTGATACTATTATATTATTGGGACCTCCCTTGTGAGCTATCCCCGACCCAATTTGCCCTTCAGCTTTATATTGATATTATGGTATTGTCCATCACCCAGGAAAGGTTATGGACGGCTCTACCCACTTGAGTGTGATACTTGGGACCAGATAAGATCTGTCGTGATATGTCGATTAAGTGATGAGTTTCCCATTGTCTATATAATCAAGATTTGCATTTTCATTACACATGATGATTACCTTATACATGCATGTTCTAAAAGTAAGGTTTGAATCATTGTTTAGCTTTTGATATAAATCTTATGTTCAGCTTTGAGTTATTCGAAACAGTCATGATGTTGTAAAGCTAAGCTTGATCATGTCATGATAAGATTTCGATTTTAGAATGAATGCATATAGCCCTTCTACTTATACTTGAAAGCTTATGATGTGGTATGACTGCTTTAAGTGGTTTACTTTTCTTAAGCGATTTTACTTACCTTGAATACTCGGTACATTCCACGTACTGACTGCATACTTTCTATGTTGCATCATTTCATGATGTAGGATCCGATTATCAGGTTCAATCCCACTTATAGTGGCTTACCAGAGTTAGCACTTGCGTGATTGGTGAGTCCTCATCTTTCGGGGAATAGACTTTTAGCTTCATGTCATATTTTAGTTTCAATATTATTGAGTTAGTTGGGGGTTTTCCCCTTCAACTCATCTACACTAAAGGCTTTAAGACTTTTGTATGTATAGCTTCAGATATTATTCTAATGTGCCATTGTATGACACTTCTGTTGGGTTATAATTATGTTTTATTCAGTTTATCAATTGATTTAGTAGTACGTTTTTGCCATGGGTAGACTTGGGGTCTCTCAAGGTCACTTGTCCCGTGTCTACAATCTGGGTCTACACTCGGGTCATGAAAATCTTGGTATCAGAGCCATAGGTTTGATATGTCCTAGGGAGTCTGAAAGCCGCATTAGGTAGAGTCTTTTTCAAAGGTGTGAAGCGCGCCACAACTATGATGAAGAGGCTACTAGGCATTTTAGGAAATATTCCCTTCTTTCGTAATCTATGTCGTGCGATGAGAAGCCTTTCTATCCTTCTAATTCATGCTACTCGCGATTGTAGAATCATTGCTCCTCGAAGGAAGAATAGAAGGAGGAATGGAGGTAGTGAGGGCTGCAAGGATGGAAACGGTCTTGAGCATCAGCCAGCCCCACCAGTTCAGGATCCTCAAGCACCGGAGCCAGCCGCTCTTGCTGAGTGTCGAGCTTCCATTCAGATGCTTGCACATGCCTTGACCGCTCAGGCCAATCAGCAAGCCTTTGCGCATATTCTATAAAATGGAAATGCGGGGGCGGCCAGAGTTCATGGACTTCTTAAGAATGAACCCGCCAGAGTTTCTGGGGTCCAAGGTAGATGAGGACCCGCATAATTTCATTGATGAGATAGTCAAGATCACCTAGGTTATGGGGGTGAGTAGTGTTGTGTGCGTAGGTTGGCCTCCTACTAGTGAAAGGGGGTTGCACATATTTGGTTCCGCTAGTGGCGGGATAGCAGGGTCGCTGGAGCAAGTCCGGTAACATGGGAGCAGTTTCAGGTTGCATTCCTCGATCAATTCTTCCCTCGAGAGATGAGGAAGTTGAAAGCAGCTGAATTTGTAAATTTGAAGCAAGGAAGGATGACTGTTCAGGAGTACGACCTTTATTTTACCCGCCTTTCTAAGTATGCCCCGGAGTTAGTGGCTAACCAGCAGGGGTGGGTGAGTAGATTTTTGTATGGTATAGTATGATATTTGTACAAGGACTATAGGAAATCTATGCTCCATCAGGACATGGACTTCCCTCGCATTGTGTTGTATGCTCAGCAAATGGAGGCGGCACATTCGAGGGAGAGGGAGTCCAGGAGGGCCAGGACCGAGGACCACAGGTTCACTCAGCAGAGGTCTGGTGGTGGGCATCAATAGCAGACCTACCAGAAATCATCAGCCCAACATCTTCAACACTAAGTGTGCCATCTAGGCCAGGACATTATTAGAGTTGGCGCGTGCAGGCTTGAAGGGTCATAGCAGTAGGCCCGCAACTCCAGCATTCTAGCTTATCGCAAGTATGGCTGAAGGCACACAGGCCAGTGTTTGGCAGGGTCAGGAGCTTGTTTTGGATATGGGAAGCTTGGACATATGCTCATAGATTGCACCCTACGAGACAGGATCAGTTGGGGGCCCAGGCCCAACTTCTAGTTCAGCAGCCCCACCCCCACGCACAACACATTAGGGGGCATCTACTAGCATAGCTGGCAGGCAGCGCCAGAACAGATTCCATGCCTAAGGCACTCGTCAAGAGCAGGAGGCCTCACCAGATGTAGTCACAGGTAAGTTGAGAGTCTTTCTTGCTGATGTTTATGCATTGTTAGTTTCGGGGGCTACCTCACCTTTTGTGACACCTTATGTAGCCAGTAGCTTTGGAGTTAGTCCCGATGTCTTATCAGAGCCCTTCTAAGTTTCTACTCCCATAGGTGACTCAGTTATAGATAGACGGGTGTATAGAGATTGCCCGGTATTAGTTCTTCATAAGGTCACCTCAACAGACTTGATAGAGTTATCCATGACCAATTCTGATGTTATTCTCGACATGGATTGGCTATTTGCATGCTAAGCTTCAGTTAATTGTAGGACTTGGTTGGTAGAGTTTCGATTTTTGGGTGAGCCTATCATAGAATGGGAGGGTAGTTCAGCTGCGCCTGTCGGTCGATTTATTGCCTATCTTAAGGCTAGAAAGTTCATTTCTAAGGGTTGTTTGTACCATCTAGTTAGGGTTAAGGATGTGGGGTCCGAAACCCCAACTATCCAGTCCATACTAGTAGTACGTGAGTATCCAGAGGTCTTTCCTGATGATTTGCCAGGTGTCCCTCTCGAGCGGGAAATTGATTTCAGTATTGATCTATTACCCAATACATAGTCTATCTTTATTCTTCCCTACAGGATGGGTCCAGCCGAGCTAAAGGAATTGAAGGATCAGTTAGAGGATCTGTTGGATAAGGGCTTTATTAGACCGAGCTAGTCTTCATGGGGTGCACTAGTTGTATTTTTTAGGAAGAAGGACGGTTCCCTTCGCATGTGTATTGACTATCGATAGTTGAAAAAGGTCACCGTCAAGAACATGCATCCTTTACCCAGGATCGATGTTTTTTTTTGGGCCATCTTCAGGGTGCCAAGTGTTTCTCCAAGATTGATCTCATATTCGGGTATCACAAGCTCAGGGTTCGGGAGAGTGACATCCCAGAAACTGCTTTCATGACTTTTCATGGTCACTACGAATTTGTTGTTATATCTTTCGGACTAACCAATGCCCCTGCTGCTTTTATGGATTTGATGAACAAGGTGTTCAAGGTATATCTATATATGTTTGTGATTGTGTTCATTGATGACATCCTTATATACTCCCGAAGCAAGGAGGAGCATGCCACTCATTTGAGAATAGTATTTTAGACCCTCAAGGATCGTCAGTTGTATGGAAAGTTTAGCAAGTGTGAATTTTGGCTAAACTTGGTAGCATTTCTGGGTAATGTGGTATCAAACGAAGGCATAAGGGTGGATTATTAGAAAAATTGAAGCGGTGAACAATTGGCCTTGACTGGTGAATCCTTCAGAAATTCAGAGTTTCTTGGGTCTAGCTGGGTACTACCGAAGGTTTGTTGAGGGTTTCTCATCTATTGTGGTTCCTTTGACCAAGTTGACTTAGAAAAATATAAAGTTCCAATGGTAAGAGGAGTGTGAGAAAAGCATCCAAAATTTGAAGATATGACTCAGTTAAGCACATGTATTGACTTTGCCCGAGGGTACTGATGGCTTTACTGTATATTGTGATGCTTCGAGAGTTGGTCTAGGGTTTGTGTTAATGCAGCGTTGGAAGGTAATATCATATGCCTCAAGATAGTTGAAAGTTCATGAAAAGAATTACCCGACCCATGATCTTGAATTTGTCGCGGTGGTGTTTGCATTGAAGATTTGGCGGCATTACTTGTATGGGGTCCACGTGGATATATTCACGGATCACAAGAGCTTGAAATATGTGTCAACACCTAAAGACCTCAATCTTCGGCAAAGGAGGTGGTTGTTGATGCTTAAGGACAATGATATGAGTGTTCTTTACCACCCGGGCAAGGCCAATGTGGTAGCAGACGCACTTAGTAGACTCTCTATGGAAAGTGTGTCCCACGTGGATGAGGGAAAGAAAGAGTGGGTAAAATATGTGCATCGACTTGCGAGGTTGGGAGTTAGATTGGTCGAGTCGATCAATGGTAGAGTTGTTGTGCAAAACAGATCAGAATCGTCCTTGGTGGTTGATGTCAAATATAGACAAGATGAGGACCCAATTTTAGTAAAGTTGAAGGAAGACGTTCAAAGTCAAAAGGTGGAGGTTTTCTCCTAAGGGGGAGATGGTGTACTGTGGTACCAGGGTCGTCTATGTGTTCTAGATGTCAATAATTTAAGGGACCGGATAATGTATGAGGCACATGGATCTAGGTATTCTATCCATCCGGGTACTACCAAGATGTATCATGACGTGCATGAAATATATTGGTGGAACGACATGAAGAAAGTTATTGCAGAATTCGTAGCCAAGTGCCCGAACTATCAGCAGGTGAAAGTTCAACATCAAAGGTGGAGAGGCATACTTCAGGATATTAGCATTCCCACTTGGGAGTGGGAAGAGATTAACATGGACTTCATTATCGGCCTACCCCCTACTCGCCAACACTATGATTCTATTTGGGTGGTGGTAGAGAGGTTGACCAAGGTTGCACACTTTTTGTCGGTCAAAACCACTTATTCAGCGGATAATTGTGCCAAATTGTATATTCGGGAGTTGTTACGGCTTCATGGAGTGCCCTTGTCCATTATTTTAGACCGAGGTACTCAGTTTTGGCGATCTTTCCAAAAAAGGCTTGGGACTCAGGTTAATCTCAACACAGTATTCCATTCGCAAACGGATGGCCAGGCAGAGCAGACAATTGAAACTCTTGAGGACATATTAAGGGCATGTGTTACATATTTTAAAGGTAGATGGGATGATCATTTACCCTTAATTGTCTTAGCTTATAATAACAACTATCACTCTAGTATCCAAATGGCACCGTTCAAGGCTCTTTACGGGCGGAGGTGTAGATCCCCCATTAGATGGTTTGAGGTTGGTGAGGAAGCTATGATAGGGCCAGACTCAGTTCACGAGGCTATGGTGAAGGTTCAGTTGATAAGGGATAGGCTAAAGACTACTCAGAGTCGTCAGAAATCATATGCTGATGTGAGGAGAAGAGATGTCGAGTTTGAGATGGACAATTGGGTATTTCTAAATGTATCTCCCATGATGGGAGTAATGCAGTTTGGAAAGAAAGGGAAATTCAGTCCCTGCTATATTGTTCCCNGAGAGTTGGTAAGGTGGCGTATGAGTTGGACTTTCCATCGGAGTTATCTTCAGTTCATCCCCTATTTCACGTGTCACTTTTGAAGAAGTGTTTGGGTCATCTCGCATCAGTAGTTCAGGTGGACAGTGTTGGTGTAAAAGACAACCTCAGTTATGAAAAAATTCCTGTTGAAATCTTGGATCTTCAGGTTCTCAAGATAAGGAACAAGGAAATAACTTCAGTTAAGGTATTGAGGAGAAATCAGCATGTTGAAGGAGCTACGTGGGAAGCCAAAGCGAATATGATGGCCAAATACCCACATTTATTCTCTACCGGCTCAATTTCAGCTTGAGGTATCAGTTTTGCACTCATACTATATTTAGTATTCATGTTTAAATTATGTGTACAAGTTTCTTTTATGTAAGTGGTTGTATGTATGATTGGTGAATTCAGTTCAGCTGTGTTTTGAATCGGAGGTAGTCATTCTGTCAGGTTTCGGTTAAAAGTGATCAGTTTTGAATATGATAGATTGTATGTTTCTGTTTTCTGCTTGTTTTGAATATTTGAGGATGAATGTTCCCAAGGGGGAGATATTGTAATACCCTGAAAGTGCCTAGGAGAAGACGCGCGAAGCTAAAATGCGAAACTGCTGAAAGTTGGGAAAAAACTTGCAAAACGAGAGGTACAACAACTCGTTGTAAGTAACCATGACCCGTTGTGGAATGGGGTTAGGCCTGGTGACGGTGTAGAAAACGGGTGTCACAACGACCCGTTGTGAGGAAGGATGGCCAGTTGACTCGAGTCATGGTAAGATAGTGGACTTTTCAGTGGAGACGACGAATGGGAACCATGACCTATTGTAGGACACTGCGAGTCGTGGTTAGGCTCGTTGTGAAGGAGTTCATATTTTTAGAAGAGAGAAATAACGACTGGATCAACGACCTGTTGGAACCTAGAACGAGTCGTCGTGTTCGTCCGTGGTTTGAATACGAGATATGGCTGGGACAGTGCATAGCACGGGTAGATACCACGAGTCGTGGTATCCTCCAATGACCCTTTGTTTCACCCATTGTTCGGCCCAATAATAAATTTTAAGAGAATTTAGTAAGGGCATCTGTCATTTCCTAGATTTAAGGCACTATACTATGTCGTTTAAGGTTCGTTTTGAGGGGTTTTGAGAGAGGAAAAGCCTAATCTAAATTATTCTTCCCATGCATGCAAGTTTGAAGGATTGAAGAGGTGATCAAACGCCAAATTTCAACGTTTCCATTAGAATCTTACCTTATGCAATTACAGGGTGTTAGGATTCACCATTTCCAGGTATGTAGGGTTATGAGTGGGTGTTTTCTTCCACACCCATGCCCAAATTTCAATCAAATCATGAAAATCACCTATGATCAAGTATGGGGTTTTTATCAAATTTCATAATTCTTTAATCCCTATACATGGGTATGATTAGATTATATTTATATTGATGAATTGTGAAGCTTGGGCAGATTCTAAATTTTTTTCAATAATAAAGATTGTTTTCCAAAAAATTCTTGAATTTAAAATTTCCATGGATGAGAAGTTCACAAAAGTAGTAAATGAGGATGAATGCATGATTCTTGTGGTATGTTTCGATATAGAGCACTGCATGTTTTGGGAGAAGAGTCCAACACCGAGCGGGTTAAGGTCGATTACCCTATACTCCATAACTACGCGCAAATGTAGGTTGATACTTTTATATTATTGGGACCTCCCTTGTGAGCTATCCTCGGCCCGATTTTCCCTTTAGCTTGATATCGATATCATGGAATCATCCATTGCCCTGCCAATATTATGGACGGCTCTACCCACTTGAGTGTGATAGTTGGGACCACGTTGTGGTATATCGGTTAAGTGACGAGTCTCCCACTGTCAATATCATCAATATTTGTATTTTCATTACTCATGATGATTACCTAATGCATGCATGTTCTAAAAGTAAGGTTTGAATCATTGTTCAGCTTTTGATTTAAATGTTATGTTCATCTTTGAGTTATTCGAAATAGTCATGATGTTGTAAAGCTAAGCATGATCATGTCATGATAAGATTTCGATTTCAAAATGAATGCATGTAGCCCTTCTACTTATACTTGAAAGCTTATGATATGGTATGAATGATTTAAGTGTTTTACTTTGCTTAAGCGATTTTACTTACCTTGCATACTTAGTACATTACACGTACTGATTGCATACTTTCTATGATGCATCATTTCATGATGTAGGATCTTATTCTCAAGTTCAGCCCTGCTCGTAGTCGCTTACCAGAGTTAGCACCTGCGTCATTTGTGAGTCCTCATCTTTCGGGGACTAGACTTTCAGCTTCATTTCATATTTCAGTTTCCATATTGTTGAGTTAGTTGGGAGTTTGTCCCATCAACTCGTCTATACTAGATGCTTCTAGACTTCTTGTATGTATAGCTTCAGATATTATTCTAATGTGTCGTTGTATGAGACTTCCGCTAGGTTATAATTATGTTTTCTTCAGTTTATCGATTGAGTTAGTAGTACGCTTTTGCCATTGGTCGACTTGGGGTCTCTCGTGGTCCTTTATCCCGTGTCTACGATTCGGGTCTAAGCTCGGGTTGTGACATTCATCCTCATATCTAGATCCGATCAGAGTGCACTTTCAGCTTATGGGTGAGTCCTCATGTTCTAAGGGCCAATTGATAGACATTCATGCTATTTTTATGTTTCAGTACTTGTTTGGGTTAGTGGGGGTGTTGTCCCATCAACCCCTCATACGTAGTAGAGGCTTTCAGACAATATGTAGTACTCAGCTTGCGTGTATGTCTAGATATTCCTTGCGCTACGCTACGTTATGATTATGTTTACGTTTTTGCTATGCCTTGTGAATAGTTTCCGCTTATAATGAATGAAGTTAGATGTATGCATATGCCATGGGTCGACTTGGGGCCTCCCGGGGTTTCTTGTCCCGTGTTACGATACGGGTCNGACGACCGTCTTAAGGGAACTTTAGTCAGTAGGTTTAGATAATGAATGAAGTTAGATGTATGCATATGCCATGGGTCGACTTGGGGCCTCCCGGGGTTTCTTGTCCCGTGTTACGATACGGGTCTACATCCGGGTCAAGACAATGTATCACCACAACTCCGGACCATGAGTCATACCCATGCACCATGACTCATGGTGTGACTCGTGGTTTGGGTATCCAACTTCATCATCTCACTACGACTCCTCCCACGATCCGTTACTTCTCACCACGACTTGTATGATGAGTCTTTTTGAGGAAAAAATACCAATTTTCTACTGAACTTATTTTCATTTCTCTAATCTAGTCTTAGGAACTTTCAGGGTATTACAGGAAGACTCGTTAAGTTAATCTCCATGTCACTTAACTAATTATTAAGTTAGTTGTTTATTAAGCTACTAGGTATTACCACTAGAAGTGTGAATTTTGCAGACGGGATCTCAGGGGTATTGTCATAACTTCCTATGTTTTTAACACCTAAACTAAGACATTTTTGGGTTACTAAAGGGTGTATTAGAGGGTTTTACTTTTCCTAATCACTCATTCCTCTCGAAACACCGTAAGTTTAAGATCAAACCTCTCAAGGCTCTCAAGTTCCTAAGGTTCTACTTCATATCATATATTTTATGTCTCTAGTTGAAGAAAGAAATCATCAAAGTCCAAGTATGTGGGGTCATAAATTGATGGATTCTTCCACCCTCATGTAAAATATGAAGTCTAATTTAATGATTTCAATTTTTTTTAAGTTTCCAATTATTATTTTGATCAATATCTAGGGTTAAACTCTTTTTATGAAAATTCAATGAATCTCTTATGAATTTTATTTTATCGTATTACAATCTATGATTTATGATTATGATCAGATGATTTCTATGTAAAAACTCTCATGACTCTATGCTTTCAAGTTAGCATGAACTATTGAAGTATACAAGAATTTCAAGTTAAGTATCATGACTGTAATTTTCAGCATTTGTTTTCATGGCTAGTTCACATATGTCATGAAATCTTTGTATTCACCATATTTTTAGAATAGTCCATGTAAAACCCATGTTTCATGATTATGATATGAGTACTATATATGATTTTGAGAGTAGTATTTAACACCAAGAAGGTCAGAATTTAGCATGCCCAAGTCTTAAAACTACGTGCCACTGTAGGATAAGGGGTCCTCTCCAATTGAGAGTGTCTCCCTTGCCCCTAGCCTAAGGAGTCCTTGCCTATTAAAAGTGTCTTCATTAAACTATTGGGATTATGTGTGTTATTATTCCTTCATGTTTCTTACCCTTGGTAAGATATGGAAACCCTCCCGACTAGGGGTACAGGTCAGGCTCATGATTCTAACTTGAATTATATCAGTTATGAGATTTTTCATTGTTCCTCATATGTTATGTTGTTCATGATCAAAATGTACGACACCATGTTTTATAGTATACCAGGCCCATTTATCAGTCTATGAGCTTTACTTATTATTTCAAACATGTAAAGCTTTATGATTTTGCTTCCAAACTTTGGGTCATTATACTTCAGCTTATGATGGAAACTCATGTTTTATGATTATATGTGATCATGATTTTTAGCATGTGGTCCCTACTATCATGATTTTACTTACCCTACATACACAGTACATTCAAAGNCTATCATGATTTTACTTACCCTACATACACAGTACATTCAAAGTACTGATCGCATATTTTTGTGCTATATCATCTCATGATATAGGATTAGGTAATCAGTCTCAACCTAGCCGCTAGATTCAATCTTGTTCAAAATTCAGCATCATTTTTTAGAGTCCTCATTACCCGAGGATGTTAGTTTTGATTCATGTTCTTTTTATGCCATATCAGTTTTCAGACATAGTAGAGCTAGTTGGGGTTTTGGCCCATCAAATCATCTTATGAGTAGAGGCTTTCATACATGATGTATAGACATTCAGTTGTTTGACTTGTCATCTCAGTTTTGACATTTTATGCTATTTTAGACATCCGCTTATGATATGTCACATAATTTATTTCCTCTTAGTGCATGCTTATATTTATGTTATGCATGTGCTATGGGATGGCTTGGAGCCATTCGTGGTTCTTGGTCTTGTGTTACGTCCGGAGCTATGCTCGGGTCATTATAGAAGTATACATATACCTATGGTAAATGTTGAAGAAAGTAAGTGTACAACCAGACAACAGGGTTGAATATTGTGCAGGGGATATACATAAGTTATGATCAATTAAGATGTTTGTAGTGAAACAAGAAGATAGTAGTTGTGATTAAAAGAATATTTGTTGGACTTAAAGCAAGTATAGGTGATACTTCAATGACATAGGTTGAATAGCATCATGAAGTAAAGCTCTCAGTTAAGAAGATATGGGTTGAGTAAAAATCCCCTAGAAATGAGGACACCGCTAATAAGGCTCTAGAAGATCCTAAAGATAAGAGACTATTAATGTCACAAAATTTATTCGACCATTAGATTGTTCCTTCACAAAAACAAGTGCTTCAATGATTTTAATAAAACAAAAAATTTATTATTTGATTATTGTAACACCCCAAAAGTCCCTAAGATATGACCCAAGGGTTGAAATGGAGAAAATAGGAAAATTTGCACTAGGTCACAGAACGAGTCGTCCAATGACCGTCAAGTGACCTGATGGGTCATTTCATGACTCGTTAGGTGTGCAAGAGTGGGACAAGATGTTAGTTTTAGGATACCTTATGTATGGGAGGACGAGTCATTAAGTCTCCCCATTATTCGTTTAAGCAACCATTAAGTGTGCAGTGGTGGAGAAAATGTTGATTTCCAGAGTATTTCATGGATTAGGGAACGAGTCGTTAGGTCTCCTGATGATCCATTAAGTGTCTCATTGAGTGAGAAAAGGACCATAGTATGGGTTTTTTCTCCAGTGGAGATGGGTCAGACAATGACCTGTTACATGACTTGATGGTCTGTCAAGTCGGTCATTGGGTCTGGCAGGGTCACTTTTCTAGTCGGTTCATAAGGGTATTTTCATAATTTCTATGTTTCGAACTCCTAAACTACGTCATTTTAGGACTTCTAAAGAGTTCATTAAGGGTTATATACATTCTCAAACCTCATTCTACTCCTAAGATTCTCATTAGAAGGACAAGCTCCAAAGTGAAGCAAGGATCTCCACCTTCATCCTCTTAAATTTCTCTTGGGTATCAAACCGTAGCAAGAGTTATCCATGACCTAGTATCTAGATCTATGAATGCGGTATTTATTCCACCCTCATGCTCTTTTAAAACTGAATTCTCAATTTTAACATCCCATACATAAATTTTTGAATTCTAGTGCTTTGTGCAATTGTGGTTGAATTCTCTCATTTTCCTCTCAGAAACTAGTCCTCTCATTATTTAACTTACATTCCTACGATTATGATTGAATGTCCCTTATAAATTACTTCATGAATCTATAAATTTCAAGTCTCAAGTATGATTTTATGAACTTCTAGGGTTTGACTAAAATTGCATGAAATTCTATGATTTTCTTATGATTTCAAGTCTCTTAAGATTAAAGCTATGAATTATGATTATGATGCATGTTTTCCATTGGAATTCCTCATGAACCCATGATTTACATGAAATGGTGATTTTACCCCATTATGCATGATTTTCACACAACTCAAGACTATGTATCATGACCTATCATTGGCATTATTTTCATGGCCAATATACGTATATTAACATGTTATGAATTTCATGATTTAAACTTGTCCTAAAAGCCCATGTTTCATGATTATGACATGAGCAGTATATATGTTTTGGGAGTAGTATTTAACACTGAGTAGATTGTAGCTCCAGCACACCCAGGTCTCAGAACTACGTGCCAATGTAGCCATGATGGGGTCCTCTTTGAGAGTGTCTCCCATGCCCCTATGGGTGACCCATGTGTGATATCACACCTTTTCATAATTCTACCCTTGAAAAGGTATGAACACCCTCCTGGCTAGGGATTTACAGGCAAACCTACAATGTATGCTCAAGTGAGGTATGTCGATTGTAAGAATATCACATTGTTCCCCATATTTTTACATGCTCATGTTCATGACTTATGATATTATGTTTAATAGCATATTTTACCCATTAATCAGTTTATGAGCTTTCATTCATGATTTAAAGCATGACAAGTTATATGATTTCTATTTCTAAACCTTAGGTTACTATGTTCATATTATGATGAATAACTTACAAATATGTATACTTCGGATTTATGGCTTTTACCACACTGTCCTTACTCTCATGAACTTTCTTGATTTATACTCACAATTTCAGACTATAATTTTGCTAGCAGTTTCACTTTCTCTACATACTCAGTACATTCAAAGTACTGACCGAATACTTTATTCTATATCTTCTTATGATATAGGTTTGGGTGATCCTCCTTAGTATCGCCAATAACTCGCTCCCGATCTATCAAGATCTATTCCTGCTTGGGTGAGTCCTAATTCTTCAGGGACATTATCATCTTTATGTTCTTACCATGTCTTTCAGATTCAGACCTAGTGAGCTCATTGGGGGTGTTGTCCCATCAGCTCGTCATAGTAATAGAGGCTTTTCAGGCTATCATGTATAGTCAGTCTAGTGTTGTTGATTTGTGTTTATGCTTTTTTCCTTATGATATGCAGACTTCTGTTTTTATCATGTTCATGCTTTATTACTTCTTAGTAAGGCTCTTATCATACTATGTATGTGCCATGGGTTAGATTAGAGCTACTTGTAGTTCTAGGTCCCGTGTCTCGGTTTGAGATCCCAGCTCAGGTCATGACAATTAGTTAGCTAGATGAATGTAGATCAATAACGTAATATTAAGATCCATAGGGGCTTGATATGAAGGCGGGAACAGTGATATCATAAATTGAACAAATAGAAAGTAATAGTATAGTTATGTGATAAAGACTTGGAACGAAAACAAAGTTATAAAAGAGTTAAAGAGGGACTTATCCTGACTAACAGTGTCAAATGATTTAATCCATTACCTTTCAATACGATGATTGAGAATATATGTGTCATGCTTGATAACGTTTAAATCCACTCCTCATGAGAAGAGAGTATACACGGTCGTATGTAATATATTTTACCCAACTTTATAGGTCGGGGTCGGATCCACAGAGAATGAGGAATGATTACTACCAAAGTCATTATTCAATTGGAATCAGCTAATATCATTGTTTAACAACATGGAAAAGTAAATTTGGGGAACGTACACTCAGTATATGACTCTAAAAACACTAACAAAATAGGCAATGTAATTGATGAAACAATGAGATCAAGTACTAGGGATGTGCTATTGACAAGGTGACAATAGGAATTATGGTTAATTGATAAGTCTTAAGAACCAATTACAAGCATGAATAGTCATGGAAAAGGCTGTACCCGATATTTCTCAACCACTTGGGTATATTTTACTTGAGTTCTCTCAAATCAAAAGGTCACATAATAAAATAGACATATTAACTTGGAGAAGAGTTAAGTTATTTCTATCCTCAACTCTTGAATGAATTATGAAAATGGGTATTGGCTATCTCTAGCCCAACCCCACACCATCAACATTCAATTCCCCACTATTGCTTTCTCACCCAAGTCCTACTTCTCTTTCACAAGAAAAAGCAAGATAAGTAAACACAATTTATGTTGGCAACCATAAATATTTCAATTAAACCTCATAGAAAGCAATAGATTCATGCTAGATAACTTAATCTAAGACTAAAACAAGAAAACCCACTCAATTCTAGCCCCTATAAAGCACACACCCCTTGAAATAAAATTAGCTACTCATGATTGAAGATAAGAAGATTATACCAATAAATGATTCATCATCATTCATTATTGAATAAAAAATTCAAGCTTCAAAATGTTCTTGAATGGTGGGTTTCATCTAGATACTTGAAAAAGAAGAAAGAAAAGTTGTCGCTTCTCTCTATCTCTTTCTACAATATGATGTGTCCAAGAAAGTTCTCCTCTCCTATTATCAAGGGTGAGCACAAATTAGGAAAATTCTTCTCCTTTTCCATGTGCAATGATTCCCATCTTTGTCCTTAGAAGCATCAAAACTATCTTTGTACCAAAGCTAGACATTATTACCCCTGTCACTCTCACTAACTATGAGTTGATGATAGTCGGATCTGAGGTCTATCATTATGAAGCACTTAGCACCCTGAATTTGGTCAAACAAGTCATCAATTCAGGGAAAGGGATACTTGTTCTTGATTGTAACCTTGTTGAAGTACTGATAGTTAATGCATATACGAAGAGACCCATCCTCTTTTGAACTAAGAGAATCGGTCCACCCCACAGGGACTTTCTGGACCTGATGAAGCCCTTATCAAGAGATCCATCAACTATTCTTTAAACTTCTTTAACTCAACTAGATTCATTCTTTAAGGAGGAATAGATATCGGAAAAAAGGTTAACACCAAAGTCAATATCCTTCTCAAGAGGGACTCTTAGTAGATCATCTGGGAAAACACGTATACCAAAGTAAATCCCCATTCAGGAGGAACACTTATGCCCATCTCCATTACCATCTTCATGGCTATTTCTATTTCTGTCCATTCTACCATTTACTCGGTGTGGAGGCATGATAGGTACTTCTTCACACGTCAAAGATCATGAAAGAAGGGAAATTTCTTAAAACATATTGTAGCCTCTCCCAAATAAGTGTGGGCGCTCTNTCGGGTTCCAGTTGGCATAGAACTCCCGAATAAGAAGGAGATAAGTGTGGGCGCTCTTCATACCCATGGAAAAGACTCTACTCAACACGTCTTTCAGATATCCTAGGACAGTCAGAACCTTTGCTCTGCTACCAAGTTTTTCATGACCCAAAAATAGGTACGGAACGATATATGAAACGTAGAACCACGAATGGCTCCAAATCGACCCATGTCATGAACATTGCAGCTAAAGAGCATTCATTTATGGAAACTGATAAACTAAACATGAATAAGCCGAAGTCTGCATACATAACGATAAGAAATAGAGTCAATACTAACAAGATGAGATTCTACATATTTTCTGAAATGCTTCTAACATAACTGATAATCTGATAGGATAACATCCCCAACTAGCTTACTAAAAGTCTGAAAACTAAAACTCACACAACTCAACAATCTAAATGTCCTCGAAGGATGAGGACTCACCAACAAGAGGACTAGACTAAGCTCTAGAGACTGGCTAATTGCGGGACTGAGTTTGAACATCTCAACTTGTATAATTAAATTATACAGCTTAAAGTATGCAGTCAATACTTTGAATGTACTGAGCATGTAAGGTAAATAAAATAGGTTAAGTACGTATGTATTGTGGTGTTTTTTTGTGATTCTTGTGGCATNGTCAATACTTTGAATGTACTGAGCATGTAAGGTAAATAAAATAGGTTAAGTACGTATAACCAAAATCATTCATATAACATAAATCATAAGATCGAGAGTGCAAGGATTGCATGCTAATATCTAAAAAGATTTATAGTCATGAACTGAGTTTCATATCTGAATAGAATGATGCAAAGCTAAAAATAGAATCATATGGCTTGCCATAGCTGAAATCTTAAGTAATAGCTTATGAACTGAAAATTGGATCAAACTTGCTGAAAACATAATTTCCTAAATCATAATCATGCATAGCTGAAATCATTAGGGACAATGGGAGACTCATCTTATAACGGACACCACCGCGATAGAACTTACGTGATGCGGCAACTATCACATTCAAGTGGGCCAGCCATCCAAAACCTTGTCAGGGCTAAGGATGCTACCTTGATATTGGTATCAAGCTGAAGGCCTTTAGGGGAATATGAAACTCATAAGGGAGGTCTCAATGTAAATATAAAAATCTACGTTGGCGTGTATTTATGAGATTGGGGAACCTTGGAACCCCAAGTTTACTCGATGCTAGACATTGGTCCCAAGAACATGCATAGTGCTCCCATCATTTTTCAATGAAGATGAAATCATAATTACATGCATAGTCTGAAATCTGAACATGGAGAGTCCTGACTCCAAAACATATCATAAGTTGTAGTGGGAGTCTTGACTCCAAAATATATGATAAGCTAATCTTGTTAGCCTTGGCTAATCATGAAAAAATACCTAACTTGTGTGGATTTGCCCAAATATTAAAAGCATGCATACTTGAAATAGACTTCATAAGTCAAAATCATAGATTACTACATGGTTAATTTGTAAACATTTAATCATGCTAGATATCTCATCATACTAGAAATCATGGATCATAAACTTGACTTTCCATGAACCTTGCATAATTAAGCATGATGTTTCAAAAACTTGAAAGCATGAATTTATAATTCAAATGTATATAAAATATGTCCATGAATATTAAAACATTCTTTGAACATAAATATAATTGACTCATAACCAAATC